>JAFBJR010000733.1:0-544752 GCA_016785285.1 Brachirus orientalis | reverse complement strand
TGTAAATGCTCAGATCCCATCTGTTTTATAATGGTTAATAAATGTTAAGAGTGAATGTAAATAGTCGTGTTGTTCTTTAAGTTAGTTGATGATATGTTGACTGACACAATATAGACACACGTTTTGGGGTGAAGGCCTTATTTACTCATCATCTGTCCTGTCATGTTAACACTGACACTGACAATAAGCTGCCGAGGCAGAGAAGGATATTTGGCTGAGGGCTTGTTCAGAGCGTTAACATAACTTAATATGCTAGTAAGAGGGCAAAAGTTGTTAAAAATGCTTTATCATAATATATTTCTGATACAGGAACCCCAAATTAGCATACTCCTTTTACAAAAGTAAACGATTCAGTCAGACCCGGCTGCAGAAACAAATTAAAGGGGAGGCATTACTATTTTCGGGGGGGGGGCACACTTTTTCAACCTATATTTTATTTGCTTCAGACTGAACAGTGGCTCTGTATAAATAATTTTTCTCTCACTAAAAAAAAAAGGGGGCAGTTCATCTCAAAATCTAAAAAACAAACAAACAAACAAAAAAACAATAGTGTAGTGCTGTGTCCATTTATTGTACCCAAACTTCAAGCATTTGTGTCAGGAACCGTAACATTCATTTTCTACCGCTTCATGAGGGTCGCGGGGGGCGCTGGTGCCTAACTCCAGCTGACATAGGGCGAGAGGCAGGTTACACCCTGGACAGGTCGCCAGTCCATCACAGCGCCACACAGAGACAGACAACCATTCACTCTCACATTCACACCTACGGGCAATTTAGAGTGTCCAATTAACCTAATCCCCAAATCTGTCTGTTTTTGGACTGTGGGAGGAAGCCGGGGAACCAGGATAAAACCCACACGCACACACACACGGGGAGAACATACAAAATAACAACAAAACCATGCAGAAGGGCCCTTGTTCCGACCAGGTCGGGAACCTGGAACTTCTTGCTGCAAAGCAATCCAGTGTTACTGATGACTTTGGTGCTTTTGTTTCCAATTGAAGTGATTGGCACTAGCTTCCTGCTCGCGTCGTCCTATTTTCTTGTCCTCCTATTTTTTGGAAATAATTCTGGATATCCATAAAAATGTTAAGGCATTAGGGATGGTGACCATGAGTGAATGACTCTACTAAATCTAGATATCTATCTAATAAACAGCTTCCAGTCCAGGGTGGGCACGGCTGACTCTGTGGGCGGGCACAACCCCCCCCCCAATGTCCGCCCATGCTGCTGGGCCTGGATTCAGTGTGTAAATAAATAAATAAATACATAGGTGGAGAGTTTAACCCCCCAAGTTACATCCTTGTAAAAGAGTTAATGTTCAAATGTACGGGTACTTGATAATTTAACCTGCAGAAGTGTATTTCTGTTTTATCAGAAAAACAGTTGTTCTGCATAAATGTGTCCCGTATTTTCTGGATGTGTTCCGGATGAAGTGAATGACAGATAACTAGGCTGTATAGTCATCATAGCATCACTAAAACAGCAAAGCCAATGGCGACCTAATTAAAATGTCACATAAAAACATCAGGCGTGCATGGAGCAGTGATGAACCTGGAGGCCGCCTTCACATGAACACATGAAATGAAGACAACTGTCACATCTAAATCATGCTTTTATCACCTGCAGGTCTTTCAATCACCTCGTCTCACTGTGTCCTCCTCCTCCTCCTCTACAGCTGCACAAGAATCAGCTCCACCAGGCTGTTAGTCTCCATCAGCCAGGCAACTCATACTTTCACAACAGGAGCTGGACTCAAACCAATATTAATGTGCAATTTGCAGGAACTTGTGGAGAATTCAGTCACCGCTATTTTCACAGTGGCCAGTGCAGTTACCATCTACTGCATCACAACTGTTGTTTTGCACCTTTTCCTCTGAGAAGCAACTGCACCAGCTGCTTAATTATTCAATTACATGGACATTTTGTGCTCAATTTGTTTGTTTAAGGCACCCGCCATCTTTGAGCATCTTCTCTGTCCACACAAGGCGTCATTGCTGTTAACTTGGGTTGGGAATCTTCAGTTACCTCACAATTTGATTATGCTTCTGAAGGCGACGATTAGGATTCTCAGATGATCATAAAGTGATTATATAATCGCAACTTAATGCATTAATCTTTTAAAAAACTGCATTTAAAGAGCCATTAAACGCAGTTTGTGTTTACCTCCATTGACATTAAGTAATACAAAATTAAACAGCATATTTCACTGAAAACCAAAGTTTTCTCAGTTTTTGGAATCACAGCCTAAAGTTTTCACTGGTTGGCAGCAACGGAAGCCATTTATGACGTTGCAGCTCATGTTGGTTGTGCTGCCAAAGTATTTTAGTTTGGTTTCACACACCGTACATAATGTGGGGCTTTTGTCCACCTATAGCTTCCTCTCCCATACTTTATAAGCCGACACACATCAGCGCCACGCGTCACGTCGTTTTTTCAGCACGTCAGCTCTTAATCCAGATTATGCTGTTCAAATTTTACACTTTGTTAGCGGCTCTCACTCATACATTTTTGCTAAAGCTTTTGAGGTGATGCACACATTTACACTGTGTGATGTTTAACCAGTTTTATTGGTTAAGGTGTACTGAACGTAATAATGCGGTGAAGCACGTGTTGGGCATCTGATCCCAACATTCAGTTCAATGTTGAAAGGTTCTCTTAGTTTATTTTTACGATAATGGCTTTTTCATAATCAATTAACAATAGTTTAAGAGAGAATTACGATGCATTGGAAAACGGATGATTCCTCCCACCTCAACTGTGAACTGTAACAATGTAGTTTGGGAGTTTTCTTTTTTACTTGATCATTATAAACGCCTTTTTCCTGTTCTTTTTTTTAAAAAAAACAACACTGAGAAACATTCCCAAAACCTTGTTCGAACTCAGAAAATTACATTGCCCGCTCCATCCTACAGATTCCCCTGAAGCTGCAAAAAGTAACAAGACAATATCATATGATACTGAAGTACAGATAAAACAAAAAATATAATTCTATACAAGTAAAAAAACAAAAACACATCTTTGCAACCACAAAGAGGTTACCAAATATTTAAAAGATTTTCTTTCACTATTTTATCTTAGTGGAAAATCCTGTCTTGGTTTCCGAGGTAAAGCAGTAGAAACATTTACCTATTTGTGTGTTTTGCAGTCTAGTGGATCTGTGTTGGCTGATGACAGCAACAGCAACACGCAAAGTGGCCAGTGACGGAGTGGCCATGTGCTATGAAAGAATCCGAACTTTATTTTTACAATTTTAGAAAACTGCAAAGACTATCAGTCTTTTTAAAAAGCAAACTTAAAAGTACTCATTTTAGCCTGGCTTTCAACAGAACTTTATATATTTATTTGCTTTATTTTCTTCAATTAACCTTTATTTTAGTCAATTTTGTCTCATCAGCATAGCCTTTTTTACTAGCATTATCAAATTAATATTGTTTACAATAGCAATAATATTTGATTTATCTATTTCATTTTTCACTTGTTATAATTACAATTTTTTTCCTCACTTCCTCATATCAGATTTATGTTTAATATTTCTGACTCTTGTGTCTTGGTTTGAATGGTTGATGAGTGCTAGTGTGGTGGTGGGGGGGTATTTTTTTAGGGATACCACTTTTTTAGTGTTCCATACCGATAACGATGTCAGAAACTCGAGTATCTACCGATACCGATATTAGTCCGATACAGTCGTTTTAGACCATTGCAAATACAGAATTCTCCAACTATGTAACAAATATTGTTCTTCCAAAAAGAAGAAATAAACAGCCCAAACATGACTTTTATTTACATTTTTACTGTCTGTACATAGTGAAGCATGCTATATATAGGATTTTTGGATTAAATTGGTTTATACAATTTTATCTGTCCAATTTCTGATCCAGTGATTTTGACCGATACTAATATTGATCCCTAGTATTTTTGATATATTTTTTCTTTTTAATTCAGTGACGCACTGTGAGTTGCACCGCTTTGTAGGAAAGGTGCTACGCGAATTGACTGATTGCTTGAGATGTCTCGTGTATCTTGTAGACCTGAATATTGTTGGACCAGTTGCTCCTGCTAAAAAAACCAAAAAACAAAAAAAAAAAAAAAAACAAGCCACAAATTAATAAATGACAGTGATCATCAAACAACAGCAGCAGCAGCAGCAGCTTGGAGCGGCACAGGCATTCTGTTCAAAAAAACAAAGCATCTGTCATGTCCACATACCCCATGTTCATTTATAACACTGTCTGTGTGGAAGTTGAATGAGGATGACTGACAGGAAGGGACTCTTCATCCACATCAGCAGCAGCAGAATCAGTAGAATCATCGTCATTGTCAGCAGCAGCATCTCTTCCATACACTCTGAGTGTTTACAGTGCAGTTAAACAACTGCCTCTGGGGCCCAACAGGGAGAGGAGGGGGCCCCCAAAAAGAGTTGCCTTTGGACGTGCACTAAAATGCAGCACTCTAACTAGGGCTGTCACTTTTTCCAAAAATCAAGTTTCAATTCATTTTACATGACACGTTACTCCTCACTCACCCACTCATCTGTGTCTCAATCCAGGTTCTGGTTCCTCTCAAAAGCGGATCAAATGGAGTCATCTCCTCCATCAGCTGCAAGTCATGCGCTGTGTGCAATGAGACCTCCTAACCCACACAACTCACAGGGTCTCCTTCTTCTTCCCCTATTAAATTCTGGCAGTCAGAGACTAAACGCTGCCCTGCACACCTCCACGTCCTACGTCACAGTTCTCTAGCCCCTCGAAGTCTGACTGTTAATTTAAGCCCTAATCAGCCAAAATATCCTAAAAATATGATATATTTAAACATATCTGATGTAAAATATATCATATTTTTGAACATAGTTGTAGAATCAATGGTAGTATTATTCTGTGATTTATTTCAGACCATTCTAGTTTGATGTTTTACCAGTTTATTCATTTTGTGATAATTTATTATTTTTTCGCGGACCCTCCAGTTAATTTTTTTTTTAAATTGACATATATTTTTAAACATTTTACCACTTACCAGTGTCATCTGCAATAACTATAGATGACACTGGTAAGTGATGTACTATCTCAGGCTGAGAAACAGAAAACTTCCCTTGTGAGTTACTAACTTGGAATGTGATTTTCAAATATAACTTTAACTAATAATACACTAATATAACTTATTTCCTCACACATTTATATTTGAAAAACAGATTTTGTACAGAAATAAAAACATTGAACATAGTTTAATAACAACATTATATATGTTAGTCAACTAAACCAATGAAGTCAACTCTATAATTATTAATTGTTCACTGCAGATCATTTTGGACATTAAATATTAACTAACACAGGTTTTACCATGTTCAATAAACTGGTTAAGATTCTTAACTCTTCTCTTTAATCCACAAATAATAATTAAATAATATAAACAATGTGTTGAAATTACTTAGTAAGTCCCTATAATAACAAAAAAAAAATCCAAATGTCCCTGATTATGCAATAATTACATTTTATTTTTCTATTGTTATTGTTTTGGAGTTAACTTTATATTTATTCATTTTTTGCATTTGTATTTGGTTTACAAATATCCAGGCTCAGCTGAACAAAAACTGCTCGACTGGGACGGCCCACGGTGCAGTGCTGTGAAGCATGTTGAGGACATCCAGACCACGAATCCACACTTAGGAGGACCCAGACCCTCAACTGAGACACAGCAACTGTCTCAGGCTTTAGCCTCCACATGAGGGTTGCGGGCAGGCTGGAGCCAATCCCAGCTGACATAGGTTGAAGGACGGGTTCATACCCTGGACAGATCATCACAGGACCAACATACAGAGACAATCGACCATTCATTCCCACCTACAGACAATTTAGCGTCCAATTAACCTCTGCATGTTTTTGGACAGAAGGAAGAAAAACCCACACGCATGTAAATGAAGAACACGTAAATTCCACACAGAAAGGCCCTTGGTTAAAGTGGTATTCGAACCAGCGCTGGCCACAACTCTGCTGTGTGGCCTACATGTTAAAAACAGGATGTCATGCTGTCCATCTGTGATATCTGAAATACTCAGGACAGTTTAGCTTGTGTCCTCTATTTTCACAGCAAAACAAGAAGCATCACTCTCTTTTAATGCTGGAACATTCAAAATGGGTCAAAGGCTCAGCAATGCTCAGAGCTCCCCCTGCTGGGCCACCTGAAAATTACTTCAAAAGGTCTGATGATATTCTTGGCTGTGTTGCTTTTGAATTCATGCACAATTTTCAGTCCGATTTGTGGACTTTAAAGTTTCCTGTGTTCTTACATGTGAACACTGACCCGGACATTCTCCTGCTAATTTTTTCATATACCAATGAAAAATAGCTTTCTCTCACATGAACCTGAAAACGTCCAGACCCAATTTTTCACACTTTTTTTCTATTAGAAAAGTACTTCAGTTCAAAGTAATGACAATTCTGAGGAGCTCAAAACTAGGTTGTCGGTTGACTAAGGTCAATGTAAACAATATATCACTGCACATAAACCACAATGATGAGCTTTCGCCTTCAGGTTTTGGGAGGAACTGAGGTTTTGTCTAGTTCAGTGAAGCCCCCCCCCAGGACCTGTGGTCTGCAATTAAAAATGCTTTTTAGACTCTATATGGAACACAAGTCTTAAGGACCACTAAAGATCACAACAGTGCTTCTATCACATACCACAAACACCCATTCTCTTCATGCTCAACATAAACTTTGGCTCCATGACTGCATGTTTCCAACATCCTTTTTTATGATGCTCCAACTACAGAGGAATTCCCCTCACCCAGTCGAACTGCAGAGCCTGTTGACAGGTGATCTCTCTCTCTCTCTCTCTCTCTCTCTCTCTCTCTCTCTGCATCCATTCCTGCTGATCCAGACTCTCCCACGCACACGGGTGGGCTCCACTCCACATGCACAACGTGTGCGCTTATGGTCCTGGATATATATATAGCTATCTCTCTTATATTTTGCTATCTCTTACGAATCTTTTCTGGAGACCAAACCTGGTCCTAATGAGGCAAATGAGCTGGTTCAGGTTAATTGTGGTGAGGATTATGCGTTCATCGATTATGGTAGAGATTAAGGCTTTGTTTATGGCTGTCCAGATGAATGGATAGCGAGTGCAGTTTTCTAAGAAAAGCAAACAACACACACACACACGCACGCACGCACAAACAAAAAAGACGAGTTGTTTTTGCAGCACATTTAAACACACACACACACACACACCTGAAGTCACGTTGCTGTTATTGTGTTGTCACACCAAAACAACAGCAGAGGACGAGAGTGGGAGCAGCTGAAGGTTATATTACTACATTATTACACTTGTTTGACCAGGACACAGTCACTGTACCTGCTGCTGCTGCTGCTGCTGCTGCTGACACTGTGCTGCTCCACAGCAGCCACATCCACAGTACCGCGGACACGGTGACCGAACAGGCGACCGGCGGCATGACGATAGTAAATGGATCCACCGGGGAGAGAGAGCTGGGGCTCCTGGTGCGCGCGCGCGCGCGCGTGTGTTAGAGTGTGTGTGTGTGTGTGTGTGTGTGAGAGAGAGAGAGAGAGAGTGCGCGAGTGTGCGAGGAGGCTGATCTGTGGTCAGTCAGTCACGTAGAGCCCCGTCAACGTCGTGGTCGCGGTCTAGAGGTCTGGGTGCGCACGTGAGAGCGGCATCCTCCTCCTGACTGACTGACTGCAGCGCGCTCCTGCTTCACACTCCGAGCTGTCCTCCTTTTCTCCTCCGCGGACTCGTCTGCTCTCTCTCTCTCTCTCTCTCTCTCTCTCTCTCTCTCTCTCTCTCACCCACTCTCTCTCTCATACACACAAACACACACAGGTTTGCGCTCCATTCATACTGAGGACCCTCATAGACACAGTGCATTACCTTACCTTAAGCCTAACCCTAACCTAAACCCAATTCTAACTCTAAGCCTAAAACCAGGTCTTAACCTGAACGATTCCTGCAAATATGTGAGGACCAGCCAAAATGTCCTCACTTTCCCAAAATGTCCTCACTTTCCCAAAATATCCTCATGCTCTATAGTTGATACAATTTTGGTCTTCACAAAGCCACAACTACAAGAACACACACACACACACATACACTTGCTGGCCCCCTCCTCATACAACCTGACCTTTATGGTAATGAAGACATATACACAGGGGCGTTGCAACAGGGAAGGCAAAAAGGATGCCTAAGATGAGCGGGGCCCCCCACCCTTACAGCAGGAAACATGTGCATTTCATTTGGAGTCGGTCATTAGAATTCCTGAGGTCATGGGAACCTCCTAAACTCATATTTCCAACACTGAAACTCTACAGCAGTTTCGGGGCTTTTAAATAAAATAAAATAATAATATATTACATGTTTCGTAGCTATTCTTAGAAAAATAAATACACACCTGGCCATTTTGTTTTAGCAGTTATTCTCATAAAATGTACATTCAAGATTCAGGGATTTGCACTGTACATGTACAGCAGCAGTGAAATGAAAGTGTGACTAAACTAGTAAAATAAGATAACAGCTAACCCTCGTCGCATGAATGTTTACTCCAGTGTTGACCTCAGTGCTTACGTTTCCAGTCGACGTGCTTGGCGCCGCTTCCTGCTCGCTCCCGTTCGCGTAGTCATTTCTTGTCTTCTTATTTTTTGAGGAATAATTCCGGATATCCATGATAGCATGAACGCATTAGTACTGCTGCTGCTGTCAGCCTCTTCGCCTGACGGAGAATTGTGTGTATGATTGGACAATGACCGTTTGGGGGCGGGCTTATGATCAACAAAGCGAGATAGGAATAATAGAGAGTTGGCCACTCCTAGGTAAAAAACAAAAACCCAAATAAAATAAACAGCTTCCAGTCCAGCCCAGTATGGCGCCAGGCCTGCCAGTGTGCCCACCTTATTCAGATAGCAGGGGACTTAGGCCTCCACTGAGCAGCAGTGTTCAGGGTGTGAGTGCTGGAGATGTATGTGTCCATCTTCACCGCCTGTGGTCTCCTTGTTAAAAGATTCAGAATTTAGGAACATATAGGAGAGTTCTGCCCCAGATCCCTGAGCTTAGTGACCACTCTGAGGGGAATTATGGTGTTAAAAGCACAACTGAAGTCCATAAAGAGCAGACATACATAATTCCCCTTACCGATGTCCACATGGGTGGGAGTGGAGTGCAGGACACGGATGGTGGCATCATCAGTACTCCTACTGGGACGATAGACAAACTAAAGCGGGTCCAATGATGCAGGAAATGAGCAGATGAAGACCTTCATGAGTCCCTCAAAGCATTTCATTACTACAGGTGTTAAAGCTGCAGGCTAGTGGTCATTTAAGCAGGCTGCATTGGTCTTTTTGGCCACAGGGATAATGGTGGACGTCTTAAAGCATGAGTGAACAGTGGGCCAAGGACAGGTTGAAGATGGAGGTGATTATAGCACCAGGAATGCCAGGAAAGCCATCTGGGCCAGCTGCCTTGCTGCCCCCAGACTACTTTGTGCCTGAGCTTGTAGGTTGCAGCTTTGTATCGCGTCATATGTCCAGAGTTTATGGCATTGTTGTAGGCAGTGGTGCGTCCCTTTAGTGCCCTCTGGAGAGAACAATCCACCCATGGTTAGGGGAAATCCCTCACTGTTAGCAGATATCATTTGTCATTTTGGAAATCAAGGAGTGTGGCTTCTGAGTGGGCAGACCAGAGTCTAACCTCTCAACGCAACTTGCCAGATTATTTGTTTATCTTCCTCAACATGAGGAAGATGGAGGCATGGTCGGTCTTTCCAAAAGCCGACAGAGAAGTGGCTTTGGAGCTGTCCCCGTCTGTGGTTTAGCAGTGGCCGAGTGTGTTCTTGTCCCTGGTTGGACATGTGGCATGTTGATAAAAACTAGGCACAACCCAAGCCAGGTTTGTCTTATTAAAATCCCCAGCCACAATGAGGACAACATCTGGGGAATGTGTGAGGCGTTTTGTTTCGATGTCATGGAGAGCAGAAAGAGAGTCTACATTAGCCGGTGGAGGAATGTAGACTGCGGCGGCGATGACCGAGGACAACTCCCGGTAGGTGGAAGGGACGGAAAAGTAGCACTAGATGTTCTAGGTCAGGAAAGGGACAGCACAGAGATGTTTCTTGGATCGCACCAGTTGTTGTTGGTCATGAAACACACACCTCTGCCTTTGGATTTGCCCAAGGACAGATTCTCAGCTGGTTGAATAACATTGTCCAGTACGATATTGGTCAAACAAAAGATGTTATAGTCCTGTATGTCCCATGGGAAGTGAATTTTGGCTCTCAGCTTGTTTACTCTGTTGTTCAAAGGTTGAACATTATCCAGTAAGATGGTGGGCAGCAATGGACGGTGAGTCTTCACCTGCAGACGCCCCAGCCTGTTTTCCTCGGTGCATCTTCCTCTTTCATTTAACAGTAATTTTACATTCCACCTCGTAAGCAGTCTCATAACAGAAATCTCTGCTTTTAATTTTCACCATTTCCTGGTAGTTTGTTCTTTCTGAAAACTAAGCAAACAACCACAGAGGAGAGAGTCAGTTCACATGCGTATGCTCACTGTACCTAATAGTCAAGTTTGGACACATCTCAGGAAATAAACTAATATATTTGACCTTTAGATCAGATTAAAGTCTGTTTTTTGATTTAAGTCGGACAATCAGTCAGTTTTACTCTTTGTTTTTGCTTTTTTTTTACTCTTCGTTTGTATAAAATTAATTAGTCAACTGGTCTATCTACTAATTTGTGTGCTCATTTAATCATTTATTTATTAACAATGCATTTTTAAAACATGTACTATCCAATATTTTATGGTAAATATTTTGTAAATAATTTGAAATGTTCTGTGTTGTCTAAAGTTGCTGAAAGGTGACATACTTCCTGTCTGGGAACAAAAAGGGGCTTTAAGAAAATTAAGAACTATTTCCCCAAAAAAACCCTTGTTGTTTTTGGGAAATAGTTCTTAATTTTTGACGGAAAAAAAAAACACAAAAACAATTCCACTGAAAGGGTTAATTTTAAATTTTATTGTGAGTGACAAGTCAAAACAATGGTTTGCACGAAACCCCAACCTGTGATACTGTTGTGTGTCAAGGTTGTGTTAAATACAGAAAGTAACATTCACTATTGCAGATTGGTGTGTGCCTATATACTTATAAGACATTGTGAGGTATGAATACATTTAAATCAATTTAATCTAGGCAGACTCATTTTAAGTAAGCATTTCTTACATGTGAATCTTACGTGCATTTCTTTGCTTGTGAGTCCAGACAGTTTCTTCAGACAGTTCTGTCTAGTTTTTGGCCTGTTTTTCCTCGTCTTGAGGCACAGTACAGTTGGAAGGCAGCTACAGATTTACAAACTAGTTTTGAGTAGTCTAGCCAAGCAAAAATTTGCTTCCCCCACTGGCAAGATTTAAATCAATTTAAGAATAATTGGTTTATTTCTAGAAGGATTGGTTTTGCAGTGTGAGAAGGAGAGAGAAAGCATCCTGGAGACGACACGGAAGATAGAGCAAAAAAATTGCAGTTTAGCCGCTGAGAGGAGAAAAGTTCAGGAAAAGCCACGAGGGAAAGAACTCAACCAGTTCTTCACCAAACACCTTCCTTCTGTTTCCAGACAAGATGGAGGCAGATGATCTGCTGTGGCAAACCCTAAAGGTAGAAGCCGCAAGAAGATGAAGAATTGTCAATTACAAAAACTAAATTTCATGCAAACATTGTTTTAAGCAGGGAACTTTAATTTAAGTAATAAAATGTGGTGCACTGGTAGGGTGTTTTGGCATATCCTACTGGACATATATAGTTAGAGTGCCTCTGAAAACTCACTTATGCGCACTGTGCCCCCACTCATCCCTAACCCCGCCCCCTAAATTCAAACTATTTTATTCAAATCTAAACTATTAAACAATGATTTACTTTGACAGTATATAAATTACTAAATATGCATTCTTGTTGTGCAATTGTACTTGATGAAAGGCTTTTATTTACTTTTTTTTTCCCCACATATAGTCCTCCATATGAACCTTGACATATTGTTTTACTCCAAGGAGGCAAACAATGGCAAGCGGCAGAAAAAAGAAGAGAAAATGAGACTGAGTCGGTTCAACGCAGGGTCTCCTTGGGTTCCTTTTGCCTCGGGCAACCAAAGTTCCTTGAAATGCCACTGGATGTAATAACTTTGTAGAGACAGAGAGAGATAGAGTGAGAGGCTCAGGGTGACTGCTGTGGGCTGCAGTAAGATCAGGGTACACTTATATAAGATAGAGTGAGAGATAATAATATTGTCTCATGTGGTGCAGACTTAGTGGATGGATGATGGGTTTGGTGATACTCGAGGATGGTGGGATGGGGGGGGGGGGGGGTTAACTTAGGAGCCATCTCACCCCGAGTTGGTAATCTCTCTAAGTAGCTATAGGGGGGGGGGGGGGGGGGGGGGGGGGGGTTAACTTAGGAGCCATCTCACCCCGAGTTGGTAATCTCTCTAAGTAGCTATATTTCACTGTAGCAATGTACTGCAAACTGAGGCTTTACAGTAAACTGAACACACTGCAGACTCACTGATAAACGCTGACCATGTATATTGTACTTAAACACCATTCACAATATAATGTATCACATGATTGATCTGGAGCTGCACGTCTTTTTGCCATGGAATCCAACACTAATGATGATGATCGTGGCTGGTTGTGGCCAAAACTACTTATGTGAGGACAGTTGGTTTTTTTCAGCTGATCATCTGCATCCTTCCTGTCCTCTTCTGTTGAACCAACTTTCCTCATGTCCTCCTTCACAGCATCCACGAACCTTCTCTGTGGCCTTCCTCTTTTCTTCCATCGTCAACATCCTTTGTCCATATACTTTATAATCACTATCCCTCCTCTGCACGTGACCAAACCATCTCAACCTTGACTCTCTTACTTTATTTCCAACCCATTCAACCTGAGCTGTCCCTCACATATGCGCATTTTCTATATAATATGTAGTCATTGTCAAGAATGCTGCAGTTTGTCTCCTCACTGGTAAGCGTGAACATGTTCACCCACTGATGACGTCACAGAAACTGTACATATAAACCCACAACTGACGACCAAATCTGTAATAATGTTGTGAGTGTGAGAAACCATTATCTGTATAATTGTAGTGAAACAGAATTATGCTTACCAGTATATTTAAACCGTGTAGCTGCGGATACAGTCATCAGTATGACAAAATTGCAAATAATAATTGGAGTTTTTCCTGTTCAGAACTGGTATTGACATTCACCCTCAGTGATCCGAACACATGTGGACAGTTCTAAGTTCCACTGTTCATTAAACTGGCATTGAAATGCATCCTGGATGTATCTCCTGTGACCACATAAGATCAGCTCTGTCCTCCCTACTTTTCTTAAAACACGCACTGGTGTCATGTCTGAGAACATGCAAACTCCATGCAGAAGGGCCCTTGTTCCGACCGGGTCGCGAACCCGGGACCTCTTGCTGCAAAGGCAAGAGTGCTAACCTAAGGAAAACCTTTTAAAACAAAAAAAGAATAATACCATCTGTGGAAATTGTACTGTGTGGAAAAGTATGTAGATTATTTCTGAAAATGAGCTTCAACTCTTTTCTGATGCATGTAGTTTTTATCTGAAAACACGTGTGCATAGGGAACAACTTGTACTAAAATGTATTATTTTACATGTAAATGAAACCACGCAGGCACTGAGAAACAGGCTGCTCAGTGCCTGTTCAGAAATGTCAGAGAGCAGCAATAAAGTGAATTAATCTGAAGAGACTATGAGGTTTTTGACCATAAATATTATTTAGTTTATCTAAGTAGACATCAGTAATCTCGATTTTTGGTTCAAAAAGACCATTCTATGTCACCTTTGATTGAATGTGAAAGTAAAAGGTTGTCTCTGTGTGGTCCTGCAATGACTGGCGACCTGTCAAGGGTGTGACAAGGTGACATAGGCACCAGTGGCCCTGTGACCTCATATGTAGAGTATTAATGTATGAATAAATAATCAAATAATAGTTATAGCATCAAAACTTTTTGCCCCTCCATAGATCATGTTGGGCACATTGTCGCTGTAATAAATTGACCTTGACCCTTTTGCTTTTCTCTATTGAGACAGGCAGAATGGTGGGTTAGCTACGTGGTTGTCAGCCAACATGGCAGTCTGCCGTCTCTTCCATCGCTGATAACTAAAGAATAAAATGATTAGCCGACTGCCTCTGAAGGAGAAGAGATATCATTATTCCTGTGAAAGATCAGCCGCACCACTCCTCGCTCGCTGTGTCATCAGTCCTCATCCCCATCTCATTGTCCCTCCATCTAATCCCTCCCCCCATTCCATCTTTACCCACAATCTCATCTCTTTTATCTCTCATCTTTCCTGCCATCAGTTCTAATGCTGCTGCTGGTGCTTCTTCGCAGATAAATGCTTGGGGAGATAAGCCTCTGCAGCGAGCCGGGCTCAGTAACAGCCTGCTATGTGTTGCGGCATCTCTACTTCACACTGCACAGCTGAGGTGCAGAGGTCATCCTCAACCGAGGGCCACATTAGGAAAAGTGCTGTTTAAAGGAAAAAAAGCCAGCAGAATGTACACAGGGAAGTGAGTCGCGGCAAATGAAGAGGTGGATGAAGGGGCAAAGATAAACAGTTGAAAAAGGAGAATCATTACTTCATTTATCAGCATAATGAGAAAATGATGATGATGAATGTATGTGCTGAATGTTCTTTCATTTGATTTTCCTCATGCGAACTACTTAAATCTTAAGCATGAGTCAGCTTTTTTGATGTCTGTGTTAAGACACCCACAGCGCTGGCTAAAGGTGGGACTGAACAATTGATTGTTTTTACAACTGAGTCACAGTGCAATCAGCAAATGTCAAAGGTTGTAATTTAATTGCTTTATGCAATTCAAAAAAAAAATCTTTTCAATAATGTTCAATAATTCTTTTCTTTTCAATAATTAAGTAGCTCTTCAAAAATAAATAAATAAATGTTTTCGTTACCTCCTCCATGTCTGCCATGTTGTACCTGAATTCAGTTTGTAACTTCACTTCATTCATTGTCTACCATTTTATCCTCCACATGAGAGTTTCTGTACAATGTACAGTGTATGGTATTTTCAGCAGTGTGTGGGCTTGGCAAAAAAATGAGGTAGATGACAATGTCAGGATAGGAGATGGAAGGCCGGACAAAGTATTCAGCTCATACAGATCTTCACCTCCTATTAACTCAATTTTTTTTGAAATATTGTGCCACTTCCTGCTTAGAAAGTCATTCTCTATATGTTCTTGCTGCTTCTACACATTTTCCTCAGCTCTTTTGTGGCTGAGAAATCCTTCATTCAGCGTCAATTGAAAAGTAAGAGTAAAGTCCACTCAGTTGTTTACATCCCAATTCCTCCAAGTTGGAAATATAGTAATAGAGGTGACGAAACATGCAAGTGAGAAGCTATTTCTTGACTAACTGTAGGGCTAAAAACTGTAGCCACGTTAGCACTACAAAGGACGACAGACCCACCATACACTCTCCAGCACACCTGGTGTGTCACGAATGCACACGAGTACAAATGCATATGAAGAGAATAAAGAGCAAACCCATCAAATGCAAATGACAACTTGGGTGTCACAGCTCCCTCCACTGTTAAACATTGGGTGCTGCAGTCTTTTCAATTTATTGTCCGTAAGAATAGAAGAAATAACTTTCTTTTGCACGCTTACTTCTGGATACTTATTTTTGTTTGATGGAGAGAGGTCCAGGTTGTAACATTTTTATTTGCAAAAAAATGAATATACTATCCTCGAGTATGTGTGTATAAGTGTATTAGAGCTTTAGAGGTCACATAGGACCAAAAATCTAAATTACTGATGTCTACTTAGATAAATTAAATAATATTTATGGTCAAAACCCTCATAGTCTCTTCAGATTAAGCCAGTTTATTGTTGCTCTCTGCCAGCATGTGAACAGGCGCTCTGTTTCTGCGCTAATGCCCGCCCCCCAGAACAATGTCTCTTGTGATTGGCCCGCTACCAAGTGCATTACACTCGCTTGTGATTGGCCAGCTACCAGCTGACTGACTGCTCTGCAGTGCTGCTTCTTCTTCTTCTTCTTCTTCTTCAGGCTAAATGTTCGCGCCCATGACCAGGAGTAGCTGTTGGGGAAGGGTTCATTGCATGGCAAATGTGCTAGTTACATAACTAAACTTTACTTTTCAAAACCACTTGCTTGAGCGCAGGTAAAGGGAAGCCCTTCTTTCTCAGAAGTGGCTGAAGTGACTGACAGCATCTGAACAGGCACTCTGTTTCTGAGCTGCCTGTTTCTGAGTGCCTGCGTGGTTTCATTTACATGTAAAATAATACATTTTAGTATAAGTTGTTCCCTCCCGGCTCATGCAGCGGTTCGCTTTTAAACAGTGAGTCGAGACAAACAGTAAAGGCGAACACAGACCGATCTCTGCCTGCTGCAGTCAGTAGTTAGCATACATGCTAACCCGAGGCACCTGTGAGCCGACATGAAAATACACATTTCCACACAAGGCATGCAAACGGTTCGCTGAAGTGTCATGCGGAAGTGGCTGAAGTGTTTATTGTGACACTTCAGTGATGTTTAGATACAGGAAGGACGTAAGGGAATGTAAGGGTTAAAATCAAAATGGTTTGGGTTTTAAATAATTAGAATACGCCTTAGAATAAGCATTTTATATGTGCTTTAGGCAAGGACCTTACTTTACGAAGGGTGACATTTTGTGCCACCATGTTTGTACAATGGCCCAAACAGACTTGCATTTCAAATAAATGGCCACCTGAACTTGATGTATAAATCAACAGCAAAGAAGGGGAAAATGTGAAGGGAAGGGGTGAGTAGAGCATACATTGCAGTCTGCAGTCTCACCACTAGATGTCATCACTTTTTACACATTGGACCTTTATGTCAGTTGATGGCATTGCATAGAATAGAATAGTTTTTTAGCTGGCTTCTCCTTCAACATGTTTGGTTGTCAGTGTGCCACATCCTGCTCCTCATGTTAAATGTGTGTTCTTCTGCAGGGTAGCTGTAAAAACCCTGATAACCCAGTTATCAGGCAAAACTACATAGGACACAATATAAATTCAGGAATAAATATTCTCTTTTATGAAGTTTATGTATTATTCATGTTGATGACATACTTACCAACTGCTATTAAATTGTGGGACAGTCAGTTGCACCACAGTGTGGCAGGCAGCCTCAAAAGAGCAAAAACAAGTGACTGATGATGGACATACTGTGCAGATGAGGGCTGATTGGCAACAAATGAAGCGGAATTGCAGAAGACAATGAACACATTTAACCTTTTAAGTGTAATTGATATAACTTTTAATAATTGAACCAGAGAAAGTCTCATTATTTTCTCCTTGAAGAACATACAGCTGAAAAATTTGAATCAAATTATGACTTAGCATACTGGATGTTTTCTTATTGCAGATCTGGATGTACTGTATGTGAAAAAGCAGGGGAGGTTGTAGAAGACAGATTGACTGGCAGATGTTTTTGCAGTTTAGACAGATAACAGTTTTGCCTGATACAGGAGCTGCTGGTCTACTGTTGCCTCATTTGGTATGTTTATGTCACTGAGGTAAATCTAAATGAAGGATATCAAACACATCTGAACTTACTGATGGAGGCAGTAATGGATAAACAGCGGTAACATACACTGGGATCAGATGCAGAGAAGAGAAATTAAGCCCAGTCCAAATTCCACACTCTTCTGATCCAGTTCAAACTGGCAGGGTCAAAACACAGCAAGGCAGTCTAAGTGAGGAAGACTCACTCAAGGGCAAGAATTCAAAAACCAAATTACATAAACTGAGTCCATGCCTAACAGAGGGGAAACTTGAAGGGGGGGAGACAATTTGGCAAAGACATGATGTGACTGCTGGGTTATTTATAGACAGATTAACGAGGAGAAATCAACAGGGACAGGTAGTAGACATGGGAAGGTCGATGGCTAGGAAAAGAGGAGAAAAGAAGTGGGAAATGGAGGTAAAACATGTAATGATTAAAACAAGCTCCTGACACATCTGCTGTGGACTGTGGTGTGAAATCATATATTTTCACCATGGACTTGGATGCGGGAAAGTAGACTGTTTACAAAAAAAGTTGTCTTGGGGCAAGATAAAGTATGATATTGTAGATTAAAGCAGGTGAAATGTTTATTTGCTTACCATTTTGTTAAGCGGCTCAAATCTGACTTTCCTTGTGTCCCTACTGGCAGCAATTTTCCATCCTAAATATACCATTCTATTGGACTACTGTCTATACAAGTCTATACAACTATACAAGTATAACAGGGAATCAATTTTTGGTAGTGATATTCCGCCCCTTAAGCTTGTCATTGTTAAGTGTTTTCCGATTTACTTATTATGTTAACAACTTTGGTGGCTAGTGGTATCATGTTGAACTCAATTCTGTGTCTACCATCCATGAATAAAACATTTTATTCTCTTGTCAGTCTAAAAATGCAGTGGTCAGCATTTCATCATGTTTCTGTCAAAGCATGGGTGTAACGATCGTCAAGTCAAGGTTGCCAGGAGTAACAAAAAAGGATTTATTGACAAAAATAACTAATTCAGCCAACTCAAGGAGTGACGAAGAACAAAGGGAGCTGCTGGTGGAGACTGGCTTGAGGAGGGAAACATGAAAGGTTGGGTTGGGTGAGGAAGTTTAAGTCTTACCGCCGTTGGGTTGATGACCCGATCCACCTCAAAAGGCCCAACGAACCGTGGCACCAGCTTCCGAGATTTGACCTGGACGAGGAGGTTGCAGGAAGATAGCCATATTTGTCCCCAGGATTATACTCAGGAGCAGGGACTCTGTGTCTGTCAGCGATCCATTGGTACCGCTGCGCATACTGGGTAAGTGCCGCCCTGACGGTCCTCCACACATGGCAGCAACAAGGGAGATGGGCCCTGACAGAGGGAACCATGACCTCCTCCTCTTGGGAAGGAAACAGTAGGAGCTGAAACCCATAGCTGGCCATGAAGGTGAGAGAATTGTGGGCATACTTGATCCAGGCGACGTGGGAACTCCAGGAGGCTGGATGGTGTACGGAGATGCAATGGAGAGCAGACTCCAGGTCCCGATTGGCCCTCTCTGATTGGCCATTGGTCTGTGGGTGATACCTAGACGAAAAGCTGGGGTGGCGCCTTCTGCCTTGCAGAACACCCTCCATACTTGTGAGGAGAAGAATGCCCCCACTGGAGAACCTGAGAGCGTGCATAGGCCGGGACGTAGAGACAGTTAGGAGGTCCTGACCCCGGGTCTGGCTCAGCCTGCTGGGCCGGCCTCTCAAACAACTCTCTTGATCTCCCAGGAAGTGGCTCCAACGGAGCAAGAGGGAGGCAAGATGTGCAGGCTGTCGTCCTCATGGTGGATCGGGTTGTGGATCCTGTAGAGTGCGTCCAGTTTGATGTTACAAAACCGGGGCAGTAAGACAAGGTGAAGTTAAACATGCCCAGGAATAATGACCAGCGAGCCTGGCGAGAATTAAGTCTCTTGGCAGAACGTAGATACGAAAGGTTTTTGTGGTCTGTCCATACGATAAACGGATGCTCTGCCCCCTCAAGCCAGTGCCTCCATTCCTGCAAGGCAGCCACAAAAGCAAGCAGTTTACGATTCCCAACATCATAATTTGCCTCAGCTGGTGTCAACTTACATGAAAAATATGCACAAGAGTGGTTTCTGATCCCTGGGGTCCCGCTGGGGAAAGATGGCCCTGATCCCCCTGTCTGAGGCGTCAACCTCCACAATAAACTGGCGTGTGGAGTCAGGATGGGTGAGAATGGGGGCTGTGGTGAATAGCCTCTTGAGGGCAATGAAGGCAGCCTCCAAGGAAAGGAATAGAGGCAGAGGTTAATCTGGTGAGAGGAGAGGCTACCTTACTGTAGATACACCGGCGGTAAAAATTGGCGAAAACTAGGAACTGTTGCAGCTGTTTCCTGGTTTGTGGTTTGGGCCAATCTTCTGCTGCCTGAATTTATTTTTGGGTCGGGTTGGAGTTTACCATTAGCTAAGATATAACCAAGGAAAGACACAGTGGAAACATGAAACTCACACTTTTTCAATTTTAACAGTTTGTTCTCCAGGGGTCTCTGGAGCACGAGATGAACGTGCTGTGTGTGGTCCTGGAGGTTTACGGGAGAAAATTAGAATTTCATCTAAATAACGAAAACAAACTGATTAAGCATATCATGAAGAATGTTTTTAATGAGGGTTTGGAAGACTGCTGGGATGTTGGTGAGACCAAAGGGCATAACTAAATATTCAAAATGTCCAAGTGAAGTATTAAAAGTAGTTCTCCACACATCACCTTCCTTAATACGGATTAAGTGGTAGGCATTTCCGAGATCTAGCTTGGTAAAGATTTTGGCCTGACAGAGTGGTTCATAAGAGGGGTCAATTAAAGGAAGAGGATATTTGTTATGGCATTGAGTCCACGGTAATCTATTCAGGGTCTGAGTGTCTTGTCCTTATTAGAAACAAAGAAAAATCCTGCCCCGAGCGGGGATGAGGAAGGTCTAATTAATCCACTGGCAAGTGACTCTGAGATGTATTTTACTTTCTCTCAGGCCAGGAGATATTATACAGTTTGTTGAAGGGTAAAGTAGCACCGGGAAGCAAGCAAGTCGGTGAGGGGGTAAGGAAAGTGGCTTTTGCTTGCTAAAAACCTCACCCAGGTCATGGTAACAGGAGGGTACCGCAGATAAATCAGGAGGTGAATCTACTGTGAAAAAGGGGTGTGATACAGGTCGAGCGGAATGTAAACAGTGAGAGTGGCAGAATGTGCTCCAACTAACAACTGAGGGGGTGGTCCAGTCAATGTGAGGATTGTGCAATTCCTAAAACCACTGGAATAGTCTGAGTAGTCACAGGGGAAGGGTAGAACCGCCAATGACACAAACTGAATGAGGAGGATCCACTGGAGTCACTGGAATATTGAGGTGTCTGAGGAGGTCTGAGTCCATGAAGTTGTCATCGGAGCCAGAATCAACAAGGGCGTGAAAGGAGTGAGTGATGTGCTGGTGGGATAAAGTGGCACTCTGCTCACCTGGATGCTCCTCTCCCTGGTAAGTGCCCCCTAGTCATAGCCGTCTCGTCGGGGGAAATCTGGTGCCGACGAGCTGCATTGGTTCGTCCGAGGTGGTGGCTGGAGCACGCGTGATCTCAGGAGCTGACTCCGGAGATTGAGGTGAAGGAGTGACTGGAGAGTGGGTCTTGGAGGGAAGACTCCAAGACCCACAAGAAGACTGCCTGTGGGCTTTTAATTGCGAACTGCCAAATCAATGAGCGCCTCCAGAGATGTGGGCTCATCTCTTGTGGCCAACTCGTTCTTAAGCTCATCAAGAGAACAGAACAGAGGCTGGCGGCTGGTCGGGCAGAGCTCTGAGACAAAACTGGAATGAAGCAGAAAAAACAAGGAATCGGAAAAAACTGTGTAAACTCTATAAAATCATTCAAGTCAAACCGGGATTGCTGCGTAGCGCGACGTGTACCATGTGACTACATATAATGCTCTGGCGACTGTAGATCCTCAAACGGGAGTTAAAAAAGGCAGCAGCTGATGAGCAGATGAGCTGCAGGTGTGCACCTCAGAGACTCCGCCCGGCCAGTTCAATTAAAGAAAACTCCGTCATACTAGCTGTGTCTCAATCCCGGGTCTGGATCCTTTCAAGTGAATCAGCCGGCCGTCATCTCCTCCATCATTGTCATGTTGGAACACCCAAGTACATCCCATGCACAGTTTCTGTGCTGATGAGTGCAAATTTTCCACCAGAATTTTCTGATAACATGCTGCATTCATCTTACCATCAATTTTGACTAAGTTCCCTGTGCCTTTGTAGCTCACAGTAGGTGTGTTTCACAGTAGCATTGGTGGACTTTTCATCATAGACCTCATTGACTCCTCTCCAATTGTAGTGTTTATGGTTGTGGCCATAAAGTTCAGTTTTGGTCTCATCAGTCCAAATAACTATATTCCAGAAGTTTTAAGGCTTGTCTCTGTGCTGTTAGGTGTATTGTAAACAGGCTGCTTTGTTGCATTGGCATTGTAATGTCTTTCTCCTGGTTAGTCGACAATGAAGCCCAAGTGTCTCTTTATTGTGAATCTTGAAACAGCCACACCACTTTTTTTCAGAGAACCCTGTATGTCAGCTGAAGTTATTTGTGGGTTTATCGTTGAATCCTGAACAATTTTCCTGGCAGTTGAGGCTGAAATTTTTGTTGGTCTTCCTGACTGTGGCTTGGTTTCAACAGAATCCCTCATTTTCCACTTCTTAATTAGAGTGTTGATTGGCATTCTCAATTCTTGGATATCTTTTTATATCCTTTTCCTTTTTTCATAAAGTTCAACTAACATCTCCCACAGATCTTTTGATAATTCTTTTGCTTTCCCCCTGGCTCAGAACCCAGCAATGTCAGCACAGCACTGGATGAAACATGCAGGGGTCTGTCAGGAGCCCGGAAACTCACTGACTTTTTACACACACACACACTGCTTACAAGAAAACAAATCACAGGTGAAGATGGTTACATTTAGTAGTCATTTAAACCTGTGCGTTAACTGTTATCAGGCCAAAACCTCCAGTGTATGTAAACTTTTAATCAGGGTTATTCGGGTAGTTTCTGTTAAATCAGGCGATTTTAGAAATTTTCTTGTTAAATGTTGGGGATTAACGCACTTTGTCATTCTTTTTCAGTCTTTCAAACTGACCTACAGTTTGGCATTGTTCTTGGACATGCTGAGGCTGATTCTGACAGTTTCAGCAGTGGAATCACTCAGGGTGCACGCTCAGTGTGCTGATTCGGTTGGGTGCACTTTGCGCTCAGAGATGGGTGTGCTGAACAAGAGGGAGAGGAGCAGAGAAGGAGAGAGCGAGAGAGAGCGAGAGAGAGAGAGAGAGAGAGAGAGAGAGAGAGAAGGGAGTGTGGTGCAGTGCGCAAATACGGATATGAGTGACATTAGGAAAAGAAGCAGCATTTGAAGGCATTTTCATAACCGTGCTGTGCTGTGGAAGTGCACCTTGAGGTGAAGCACGCATATCTGCCATGACCGTCTGTTCAGTATGTCCTAACATGAGAACTGGCCATGTTGTGGGCGGGTTTGTGCGTGCTGAGGGGCGTGGTTTATTCCTAAATGTTAAGCTTTACACTTGGCGAAATGATTTATTTAACATTTGCATGTGGATTTAACGTTTAGATTTAACATTAAATATAGACTTAGCTTTAACAGTTAGATTTAGATTTAGATATAGCATTTAAATGTTACATGTGGTAAATGGTAAATGCTAAATGTGAGGAAAGTGAGCTTAATGTTCAAAATATATCAGCCAGAAATGTGTGACCAAATTTCTTACATTCATCACTTCATAGTCTGAAGACATGGTTGTTTGAATTCCTGCCTCGGAGTTCACCAGTATCATTGGCTTATCAACAAATGTATGTTACCTCGACATATATTTTACAATAGTTGTAACAAACTGTGTAGGGAACCAGAGAGCAAGCCCTACATTGAGTTATTTTAAAAGGACTGACTGACAATTCAAATGCAGATGCTTTTCAGTGTGCCTGTGCTTATATAAGCTGCCCTGTGGTGGAGAATTGCTAAAGTGGAGATCCTCTTCAGTTTCACTACATTTGTTAGGTTTTCTTAACCAGCCATGTGTGTTCACCAGTGGTGGGTAAAAAATACTTAAATGCAGAGGTCAGATTTACTATCACTAATTGGTGTTTCTGCAAATAAAACTTATCCTTAAATTCTATGAACACCATGAGTTTACTTTACACAAGCAACAACTCGCTGATCAGTGATCATATTCTGCGGAAAATGCATCATTTATTAACTGCTAACTTTGAATTGTATTGCCTCTCCTTCATTTTCTTTAACCAGAGTCAGGAAACATAAAAAGATTTATTTGAAATGTGTTGACTGCTGACAGTATCCTCAGTCACAGGAGTCAATATCTGAGCCAAACACCAGATCAGTGCTAATGTAAATCAAACAATGATGCATATCATTTTTGCTCTTACTGCGAGTAGCAGATGAAAATATGTGGTGGCAGCAGAGATGTAATCCCAGGGGAAGATCTCTGACTGATGTGGAATCTCTGATGTGCAGCTGTTCTCCAGCTCCTAATGAGCACTGGCTGCAGTGCGTAGTGTCTTTAATATATACATTAAGATCATGCAAAGAATATAGATTATACGCATGCTCACACATATATAACACTTTAAAATAAAGATGTCACAGCATATTCTATATCAACACTTACCTTCAAATTACTTGGATGTTTTCACATACCATGTGAAGTGGTTTTCACGTGGTATGACCCATATGTCAGTGATATTTTCCTTCACATGTAAACTTCATGCTGAAAGGCCCTTGTTCCAATGGGGTCATGAACCCAGGTCTTTTGACTGTTAATCACAATTTCAAGTCATGGAAGTCATGGTATTGTACGGAATGGGATTAGGGCCACATGAAAAAAAAATTAAAAATCGAGAAGAAAAAACAGCCTGAAATCTCATTAAATTTAGAATTCTGACTTTGATCTCATAATTCAGTCTTTTTTTTTTAAATTCACACAGGTAAATGGTAAATTGTCTATATTTATGTAGTACTCAAAGCTGCTTTATACTAAAGTTTTTGGCATTCACTCACTTTCATACATCACATCTATGTGCGATGCATTTTCTACTCATACCCACGCGTATTGTTGATTTGGGTAAACTCTTACTCAAGTCTGTGTCACAGTTTAGAGTCTGAGAGGGCTGGACCCAGATGCAAGCACGGCCGAGGCGCCAGGAAGTTTCAACAGTTTTATTGACAGTGCAAAATCGAATGTGCTGGGGTGAGGGATTCCTCGGAGGAAGGAGGGTGCAGTGCGGGCAGTACTGAGGGGATAACCGCTCCTGCGGCAGTGAGCTCAGTCCCGATCAGTGCGGCGGTGTGGCAAACAGTAAATAGCAGACAGTGAATCCAAGCAACGATGAACGACACAGGCAAAACGGGGGCAGCCAGGCTCCTAGTAAAAGGAGATGGGAGTTAGTGCAAGGCAGGCGAAGAGACAGAACTAGAACTGAGGCCAAGACGATACACATTACCATACGGAGTGTAGACAACGAACTGGCGATGAGTCACCGGAAACCAGGAGTACAAGTAGGAGGGAGCCTGATGATGAAATCACCCGCAGGTGCGCTCCAGCGCAGGTGAGTGGAACGACAAATCACAGCGGAGGAGGGGAAGGCGAGGTAGAGCAGGACCATGACAGTCTGAACATTATTCGATCATCAGTCAGCACATTTATACACGTCTTTTTTCACACAACACAGTCCAGAACACTCATTTACAGGCTGATGCCCAAAACTTGTTTTTACCTTGCCAATAGTCAATGAAATATCCCAGAATATCACCAATATACAAATCATAGTCCTTGATTGCTTCGCATTTGAAACATCATTTTTTTTTACATTGGTTCTCACTTAACATGAGTGGGAGGTATACAATCCCTAAACCTTAAAGTATCCTTTCCTTCCCTTAGAAATACTCAATACAACTTGCAAGAATGTATTTCTTAAGTGGAAAAAGGTTTTTCCAAGATTTATTGAGTTGAGTTTATTGGAAACAGGCCCAGTGTGTCACTACAGTGTGTGTTTTCTTTATTTATTGGAAGCATTTGAGCTATCAGCAAGTACAATATATTGTTCATCTATATAGTTTTTTTCAAAAAAAAAAAAAAACTGAGTTTCTTTCTTGCAAGTGTCTCGTATTAGGGTAAGTGCATTCTTAAATTTGTAGGCTACACAAATGAGATATCCAATATGTTTGGGTTTGGTTTTTCCTGATCTACTGTAATAGCATAATTGGATGGTCATCTGTCTCTATTTGTGGCCCTGTGATGGACTGGTGACCTGTCCGGTGTCCCCTCCGCATTTCAACCTATGTCAGCTGGGATTGGCACCGGCACCCCCGCGACCTTCATGTAGAGGATGAAGCAAATGAGTGAGTGATGAGTGCAATAGCATAAGTAGCAGTAATGTGACCAGTAATACTGTAATGTGAAAAACAAAACAGAATAAAAGATTTTTTAAAAGGTGAAAAGAAGCCACATAGTGTAATTATTTCATTCCATTTTCTTCCATTTCCCATTTTTTGAGCTGAAAGGTGAGAAGCTGAGAAACTGGCCAAAAATAAATGTACCTGCAGGAAAAAGGGTACAGTGAGTGTACAATGAGTTCTTCAAGTGTCTGAAATTCCTTGTGGAGCCTCTTGAACTATATGCAAAATGTGAAATTGATTGTTAATGTGCCTTATGGCCTAGAATACAGCAACCCTAACTCAAACTCTTGTTTGCTTTGAATCAATGTGAATCTCTGATTCTCAGGGGGGTCTGCACTCCAGAGGAGCCGCTCAAGATAATTAGGTCAAGACGAGTGTAAACATGATGAATTTATCCCACTTCATTTGAAGGTGTTGAAATGGGTCGCCTAGAAGAGAGAATAATGCACAAGCTAAAGTAGGAAAAATCCCAAACTGTGCTTCACAAAGTTGGGAGTCATTGTTTTGGATGGCTATTTAAAGCTCCAGTGTGTAGCTTTAATGTTTTGGATGTTTTTTTGTTTTTTTTGTTGATGTTATTACACTGCCTCAGTATGGTCTTAATGAACAAAAACCATGAAACATTACTTGAATGTTCAAGGATGGATTACTAAAAGGGCCTACCAGGTCCAGGCCCAGGGGCCCAAGGGCTCAGGTGGCTCTTAATGGGCCCGTGAAGCCACATGACGCTGGTTATGTTATGTGAAATACTGCTCCATCACCAAGAAATTTTCAGGGACTAAAGAAGCGAAACATCTGTGAAGGGTGGCAGTTTGTTCACAGCGATACCATGGCAGGCAAAAATAATAGTCAGAGTTCAATGCACACTTTAAATCCATGGAGTTGTTGTCTAGTAACCTCTATAGGGTTACGTTTGGCAACAGCATTGTTGCCTGCCAGAGGGCGTTACCTTGGTTTAGTGATGTCACCTACTTCTACTGCCACATTTTGATGCAGCATTTACATTTTAACTGGCACAATATGTCCAGGAAATGCAGATATTAACTCAATTCCATGTGCTGCAAAAATAAGACATAAGACACCACTCAGCCAATCATATTCATGAATCGGGGCCTGGCTGGATGCATGAGCAGAGTGTCTGCATTGCAGAACATGTTGCTTTTCCTCTCAGGACTGCAACAGTACTCACATGAGACACTTGTGTCAGGTGTGTCTCAATATAGTGAGGCATGCTGCTTTTTCTTCCCTTTTGAGATTAAAGCTCTTGTCACTTTTTAGCGCAAGCCACATGGGCTTACAAGCAAAAAATAGACAGAGAAAATAATCTTTCCCCACAGTTTCCGCATCTATATCTGTTGCATGTGCTAAAAACACAAACACATCCTGTTCCCTGTTTCCATTTCAAAATAAAAGCATTTTGCTGTTTCAGGGACCTCAAATCTATTCATTTGTTTAAACAAGGCTTTTATATTGAACTTTTATTATGACAGCTGTGCAGCTTCATACTGAAGAGTCCTGGATCTACAGGGGAGAATTCAAAAGTATATGGTGCACCACAGCAGAAACACTTCCAGTGTGAACAATCAGCGAGCAACACACACAAAAGTAACTTTACAGGGTGAGAAGAGAAATGTAAACAGCACATTTTCAATCTCAAGGCTCTGTGCATAATAAGGCCAAAACCTTTACAATATTACAGAGAGAAAAGAAACCCAACAGTTCACACAGTGAGCAAGCACTAGGCATCAGTGGAGAGAAAAACTCCCTTTTAACAGGAAGAAATCTGTGACAGAACCAGACTCAAAGATGTGCGGTCATCTGCCTCGACTGGTTGGGGTGAGAGGAAAATGGGGGACAGAGGAGAGGTGGGGGACAGAAAGGGGGGAGAGAAAGAAAAAGAGGGAGGTGAGGGAGAGACAGAAGAGAGAGACCAGGAGCAAATATACAACAGTTGTATCAAGTTTAGAATCAGTTCTGTCATGTTTATAGAACTACAGTGTCAATTATGCAAGCAGCAACAAAGATTATGGATAAAAAATTATACTGATGAACTTTTACTCAAGGCATAATAATAATAGCAGTATTATTGTTAGTAATAATAATAATAATATCATTAAAACTGGATCTGGATCGTGCAGCCTGAAAGATGAGGACAGAGAGAGAGAGAAAGAGAGAGGATGGAAGGAAAGACACAGACTTGGGAGAGAAAAATAAGGTTAATGACACATAATTGAGTCACATTCATACCCTGAGTGTGGGGGAGTGAGTGTGAAAGAGTGAGTGTAAGTGCACCACAGGAAATCCCCCAGCAGTCTAGGTCTATAGCAGCATAACTAAGAGATGGTTCAGGTTTCCCTGAGCCAGCTCTAACTATAAGCTTTATCAAAAAGGAAGGTTTTAAGTCTAACTTTAAATACAGAGACAGTGTCCGCCTCCTGAACCGACATTGGCAGTTGGTTCCACAGGAGAGGAGCCTGGTAATTAAAGGCTCTGCCTCCCATTCTACTTTTACGGACTCTGGGAACTACAAGTAAACCTGCATTTTGGGACCAAAGTGATCTGTTGGGATGATAAGGTGAAACTAGATCTTTAAGATATGATGGGGCCTGATCATTAAGTGCTTTGTAAATGAGGAGGAGGATTTTAAATTGAATTCTAAACTGTACAGGGAGCCAGTGTAGAGAAGCTAACACTGGACTGATGTGGTCTCTCTTACTAGTTTGTGTCAGAACTCGTGCTGCAGCATTTTGAATTAACTGAAGAGTTTTAACAGACTTATTATTACAATAATCTAATCTTGATGTAACAAAAGCATGTCTAGTCTTTGACTAGTCTTTCAGCATCCCTTAAGGATAAAATGTTTCCAATTTTTAGAATGTTCTGCTGGTGGAAGAAGGATACTTTGGAAATTTGTTTAATATGTCAGTAAAATGATATATCCTGGTTAAAAAAAAAAAAAAAAAAAACTCCAAGGTTCCTTATAATGGAACTGGACGCCATGGTGATGTCATCTAAAGTGAAAATATGGTCAGAAAGTTGGTCTCTAAGGTGTTTAGGGCCAAGTATGATAACCTCAGTTTTGTCTGAGTTTAGAAGTAGGAAGTTACAGGTCATCCAGGACTTAATGTCTTTAAGACATTCCTGGAGTTGAACAACCTGATTTATTTCTTCCGGCCTCATTGATAAATAAAGTTGTGTATCATCTGCATAACAATGAAAGTGTATGTTGTGCTTTCTAATAATGTTCTCTAAAGGAAGCATATATAAGGTGAAAAGTATAGGCCCAAGCACTAAGCCCTGTGGAACTCCATAATTAACTTTTGTCTGCGAAGTCATTATCATTAACATGTACAAACTGGAATCTATCAGATAAGTATGACTGAAACCAGCAGAGGGCAGAACCTGAGATCCCCAAAGTCTGCTCCAGTCTCTGCAGTAGAATTTTATGATCAATGGTGTCAAATGCAGCACTAAGATCTAACAGGACAAGTATAGAGACCAGACCATTATCTGAGGCCAAGAGGAGGTCATTGGTAACTTTAACTAGGGCTGTTTCTGTTTCATGGTGTAATCTAAATCCTGACTGGACATCTTCAAACAGCCTGTTAATGTTTATGTCTATTCAAATTCAAATAACTGACAGCTGTTGCTTCTCCACCAGATTATGTGAAGGAAGTTTAATAGCCAATATGATATATGGTTGACGGTGGATCAGTGGTACAGCGAGTCACCTTTGAACCGATTCACAGTTCAGCTAGTCTAAATGCTTTGTTCTTGGGCAAGACACTTTACCTCATGTTGCTCCTGATGGCTGTACTGGCTGTGTCATAGAAAATGCATGTACTGTAGATGTGATGTGATGTGTGAATGGGTGAATTGCAGTAGTGTAAAGCAACTTTGTGTGGTCATCAAGACTAGAAAAGCACTATATAAATGCAGACCATTTGCATGTAACAGTGATATTAGAGGACTTATCTTGTAGCATTTATTTACTGATAAAAATACTGATTCTGTGCAAGCACTGCTTGCCTTACTTGCCCTGATGGTACAACATTGCTCAAAGTGACTGGAGAAACGGTCTCTCTCTATCTTTCTCTACCCATCTATCAGCCGTGTCCTTGATTCAGAAACGGTATCTTTGACCCCTCCAGCTGCCATGAGTCTGGAACAGACTGGAACAGACTCAAGACAGTTCCCAGGTCACCTCATGAATACAAAACACAGAGCTGGACACATAAGAACAGTAATAATATACTATACAGTGGGGCCACACATTATAACAAGACTTGTTATAATCACTTTCACAATTTGAGCCCAATGAATCCTGACATTGTCATCTTGAAATATGCCTGTGCCATCAGGGGAGAAAAAATCCATTGATGGAATAACCTGGTCATTCAGTATATATTCAGGTAGTCAGCTGACCTCATTCTTTGGGCACATAATGTTGCTGAACCGAGACCTGACCAACTGCAGCAACCCCAGATCACTGCACTGCCCCCACGGGCTTGTACATGATGGTGCATCACTTCATCTGCCTCTCTTCTTACTCTGATGCCTTGAAGACGATGGTTCTCCACTATCCTTCCAGGTTCTCCACTATCCTTCCAGAAACTTGTCTTGTAACTGGAGGGTTGCTGGACATTGCTCTTTGTAAACTGACCCCATATCCAATGTACCCCTAATGCAGGTCCCAAAGCTGGAAAAATGGGACAGTTGCATCAGGAAGGACATCAGTCATAAAAATGTCTGCAAAATCAAAATATATGCAGATCACATAGAGAGGGAGAACCCAAAAGGGGAAAAAAAAAACAGAATGCAAAGGATGAATTTTGTCATGCTTATGTAAGATGGTAATAGCTATAAACAGAGAAAGTTCTATACAGATCAGCAGCTTGAAATGTAAAAAGTTCAGTTTCCAGTATGTAAAACGCAATGGACATAATGTGAAAGGTTTGGCGAAGGTCTGTGCTTTCTGAGTGTTCCTGTTTTCAATAAAACCATGATGTTGCAAAGGAAATATGGCATTTCTACTCACTAGTCTTACTTATTCATCACAAGTCGTATCATCCTTGCAATATTCAATAATGTAACATTGCATATCACATGTTTTCCTAGTATTATACAATTAAAAGAGGTCTGGCAAAACTTCAGTAAGGAAGTGGATAGGAGGGTCCTGCTTTTCCCACCACCACTGTCTCTTCAGTCACTATTTAGACATCATCTTTCTGCTTGCACTCCTCAAGCCTAACAGTCCGTGGATGCTGTTCTTTAAATATCTTTGCACTTCTGTCATTCCACCATTCTGATCCACTGCTGCACAACCCTCGCCACCTCCACCATCAGTCATTAACTACCTGCTCGCTCTGCTCAGTGAGATCCTGTCCTTGCCTGGTACCTCCACCTACAGAGGTCATGTTTTCTGTGCACTTTTTTGTCAGCAGGACTACACAAAAGCCAATCAACATTCAAATCCATGAGACATGTTGGCAGAATAAAAAAAAATAAAATCACTGATACAAAATATTTAAAAAAAATATCTCAAAATATTCGTTTTTTTTCACAAAAGTTGGTTCAAAGTCCCACAAAGCGGCACACGGTGTCATCGCTGGTTTCACTTTTTTGTCAGTTGCACTTGCATTTTCAAATGCACTCATGTTAATCAGTGTGCACATGAGTTTGTTGGTCTTACATTGTAAAATTAGTTGTGGTTGTTGGCACATTGCTATCTCGAGCAAGCAGAAAGCCACAGTGTCATTGACCAACAAAAACCTGGTCTGAAGTCAATGGGGAATTGTTTTCTTGGTTACTTAAATGGTGCATTAGATGCGCCTGCAGAGGCAACTTCACAATGCACGCACACTCTGCTTGTTATACACACAAAAATGCACTTCTCATCCTCCACTTCCTCGTCAGTTATGCAGGTTGATTATTTGTCGGGTCAATATTTGTCGGGGTTATCCTGTGCAGTCTAATGGAGTTAGTGAGGGGACAGAGGACGGCGGAGGAGTCCATTGGCCATGGACCACATAGGGGGCTGCAGGGAAGGCAAACGTCCTGTGCATGGAAGCACACAGACACACAGGCACAGCCTTCAGATGTCAACAGCGAGGTTACAGGACTCATAACTACTGCTGCACTTCTGTCTCTTCTTCCTCTCCACAAATAAACTGTTATAATACTGATTAAGCTTAGCATCAAAATAACAAACAAAGTATCTCGGACATTAGTGCCGACACTGTGCGTCGTCTCAAATGTAAAACCCACACATCATGGGAAACTTCGCTCCTGTCTCATCACCATCGGCTTCCGAGTCTTCCGAGTCACTGCTTTTGCCGCTTTTATTCTCCTTTTTTTCCCTGCTCATGTGTCTTCTTTGCGCTGATTCCACAGCAGAGAATCAGTCACTTCTCCAGTTTTGTACACTGACCATTTCAATAGCTATGCACCCGATACAGGCACACCTGGCTTTTAAAAAGAATTGCAAACAAAACTCTGGTTTAATTCATGGCTTCTTAAAGTTTCTACATGGGGAACCCCATTTTAAACATGTCAAACTATGTTGGTCCAAATAAATTTATCTATTCAATATATCTGTAAAACATCATTTTGAATTGTTAATTATTTTTGTTGTTGTTAATAGTTTTCAAAATATTTTCTTTTCAATTAAATTAATTACAATTCCATTTTATGCATTTTATTGAAAACTCAAATTAAAGTTTGAGGAAATTCAAAAATTGTTTGTGACCCATCTGTAGGTCCTGACCCAGTCTTTGGAAAACACTGATTTAATTGATGCTAAGTCCAAAACACACATAATTCAACCAATAATACAACCTCTTTGCACTACGCACCTCTCTTTGCACTGAGATTACGCACTGTGATCTGTGAAGCACTATTCAAATTGTCTGTAAATACAGACCAAACATTTCAGTTTTTCACCTCAATGTATACATGAGATTACATGTCACAGCTAAAATGTTGTGTATTTTTTACAGCATTGTCATGTTAAAATGTAAATTCTATGCATGTCACATATAAATATGGGCTCAGTGACTGTTATTCTCCAAAGGGGTGGCCCTTTGGTTGCCCACCCCTGCTCTTGGAGCACTTTCTCCATGTTGGCTCATGCATAATGAAGACCCTTCACAAAAATGGAATAAGCATCAAAACATCTGTGTGTTTTGCTAACCTCAATAAAACAGTTCTAAGACTCCCAGCTCTCCCCACTGCTGTGGCCCCCCTGCAGGCGAGATGCACATACTGGGTTTGATGCTTTGAGCTGCTTCATTTGAACAGGTCCAACAAGTTAACAAATTCTGACTAATCTAGATCATACAGAGGTACAGAAAAAGCTGGTAAACGGCTCCAGAGAAATTAGACTGATACACACTAATAGCATAAGATGACAAACAACACTCTACAGCAGGGCTACTTTTAAAATGCACGTTTAAACAGTATATTCAGTGTATTTTCTCACTGAATCATTTCCCCATCATCGTGTTTGCATTTATTAATTCAAACCATTGTCAAATGAGTTCACACAGGGTGCACACCGGAAGTAACTTCTGTGTGCCAATAGATAGATAGACAGGCAGACAGACAGATGCTCAAACGTTGTGGCCACAAGTCCTAAAACCACCTTTAAATGTGTTTTTGCTGATCAGATCTGAGGACACATTGAATATGGATTGGGTGCGTTCAGACCTAGCCTGGCCTCAGGCTCCTTTGAGAATGAGTATGAAAAAAGGATGTCACCAATGCACATAGATGGAAATGCCTCCTACAACCAGTCAGACTAATGATCTGGATGATGTATGCAAAGCGACGGAGAACAGAAATACAGAAGTTATGGCGGCTAATGACTTTTTTTTCCCATGGGAGCGCCGTGGAGCAAGTCGCCTAAAATGGAAGCAACAGCTGAATGCTCTTTAGATGTATACAAAAGCTGCTAGACGTCACTTCTCTGTCATCATTGCGTCACATCTTCCTCTAGCACAAGGGGTTTGTGATTGGCTCCCTTTTTTAGGATTCTGTAGTTGGCCAAAATGGAAGACGTTTTTGCAGGACGAAATCAAATCACCTCCAGACTCAGCGGGGTTCATCTAGGCCAGGTCAGACCTGCACTTAGTGCAAAATGCCAATGTTGTCTGACCATGGTCTAAATTGACCACAGTTGCGAATCGGAGGGGAACGGTCTTCTATCTCTCTTGGTCCCTGATGATGGCCTGGTGACCTGTTGACACTGTTGAGCCGGGACTGGCAGATGATGTGTTGTAGCCTTTCAAATGAAGTTAAATTTAACAAATTATATTTAACTTCATATACTTTGATTTATGTATATGGGACACACGGGGCAGAGGCCAGGTTACCGCCTACCTTGTCTCTATTTGGGGCAGGTAAGTGAAAAAATATTGGATAATATAAAGCTGTGGTCAAAATAAACCACTTTTCATGTTTGAATTTATTAGCTTTATCACCATATGAAGTTTATTTTGAAATTAGTTTGGATATTTTTGAAGTCTTTAAATTAATGATTTTTGTATGTTTTTTTTTTTTTTTTCAAACTGAAAAGCCTTTTTTATTTTCAAAAGTTAAAGTCAGCCCCCACAGCTTTAAAAAAACTGATATCAAAGTGGTGGCAAAATTAATCATAAGTGCCGCTCCTCAAGATTTGTTTGTTTTAGGGGGACAAAAACATAAGAATATTTGTAAAACAATGATAGGGGCCAAAGAAATTCACAATAACTTCTTTTCTTTTTTTCTTTTTTTTATTATTCATATATAAATAGTGCTTCTCTGAAAATACAGGTGATTGAGTACATGTGGAGTGAACAAGTGTATTTTCAGCTGGATTCAACATTGACACGGATTCAAAAGAAATATCCTTGAAGTTTTTTCATTCTGTCTTGATTGCAGTAGCTCCTGACATTGTCTTCTTGTGTTTCTGTGAAGCTCACAGTTAGATGTGGACACACAAAGACTCTGACAGGAGGGAGAGAAAAAAAAAAAAAAAGAAAAACAATGAGAATGGCGAGAATAGAAAAGAGGCTATGAGAGATGGGGGGGAATATTGCTGTGTGTGAATGTGCTGCCACATATACAGGTACGAGCCTGTGCTCATCAAACACTTCAAAATCACTGCACTGAAAGCTGACTTGGAACTAAAAATACCACAGATGCATCATTTTTAGGAATCTTTCTACATCTACTCTCGTGGAACAAAATGTCTCATTTGGGAGAAGCCAACATCACTGGTTTAGACGTTCCAGCATAACATGAACTCATGACAGTCTCCTGTTTTTAAAGCTGCAGTGCATAACTTTAGGTTGTGCTTGTTATTGGTGTCATTATTGTGCTTCTATTTGGGCTTTGTGAACAGAAATGACTGAAAATCATTCGGATGCTGTGTTCTTAACCACGAAACAGGCTCTGTCAAGCCATAGTATCAGAGAGATTATGTGCGTTAATCATCAACGTTACATTCATACCCGTTGTAAAAAATTAGCTGACGAGGGCTCTCAGCACCACACGACTCTTGGCGATTCTCAGTATAGCAGTTTTTCAGCGCGCACAGAGTGACGCACTTCATGTTACAACTGAGAAGGTGAGGTGGAAGAAGCACTCAGTGCGAGTAAAGCTTGAGATGGGCCAGGGACAGCGACTGATGTGACATTGAGTCTGTTCACAAAGACCAAGAAAATGCAAAATAATAACAACGATACTCAACAAAAATCAGACACTCCAACTTTAGATTTTTGATGCCTGAATCGAAACTACTTCCATGTAAAATTCGAAAACCGTTTAACTGACCACTGAATGCTGTGTATACACACCTGAGACATGAGCTCATCTGCTTCAATCAATCTCCTTCTTTAGGTATTTTTTCATGACTGATGCCACATCTCCCCCCTCACTACCCTCTGCCTCCAGTCTCTCTCCCTGTGGCCTTTGCAACCGTTGTCTTGTCCACCCGCTCTGGGAACTTCCTCCTGATCCACCTGAGCTGGAGGACTCTGTTTCAGAGCCTTTCCTGCTGCGTGTCGAGGGGGGCAGCTCTCCGAAGTGGACGCTCAGTGTCCTCCTGCCTCCTCTGACTGAGCCGGCCAGGCTGCTGGTGGACTGAGCTCTACGGATGGCGGGCAAGATGTCTGACGCCACATCGTCACGACTCTTGTCCCCGGTCAGACGTCGATTTTGGAAGACCATGGGTTCCGACCCCAAAGAGGCTTCGCCGCCATCTTCTGTCGCAAGACTCTCCAGCATGCACCGCCTGAGTGGCTGTGGGGAGCGCTGGATGGGGGTTGTCATGGAGCGGAGGGGCTCCTCAGGGTCTTCCTCTGGGATGGACAGGGATGGAGCAGTCAGGCGAGTGGTGAGGGAGGAAGCCAGTGAGGAAAGGCGAGGCAGTGAGGGAAGGGAAGAGAAGGAATCACTTGAGTTGAAGCGAGAGAGTTTGGTTCCAGCTGTTGAGGTACCAACGGTCGTATGAGAGTCAGTGGTTGAGCGAGTGCTGGCAGCACGTGGCAGGAGAGGGGACGGGGGTTTTAGGATGCTGGGTCCAGGTCTGGGCTCCTGGACATCATCTGGACTGAGAGAGAGGGCTGAAGCTCTCCGTCTCAGAGCTGAGGCCCCGGTTGTTTGATATATGGGCAAGGAGATGGTGCTGCCTGCTCTGTCACCTTTGTCAGCCCCAGCTTTGCGCTTTCGAAGGCCATCCAGCAGTTCAGACAGGGCGGAGGAGGACGAAGCTCGGCCGAGACTTCTGGTACCAACTCCTCCAACTTCAGAACCTTCTTCTTCTTCTTCAGGATCCACACAAGAACTAGAAGGATAACAGAAACCCTTCAAACTTAAGTCCATCTTAGTAGCTCCTATGAATGGTTTTTGGTGGACAACTATATCTGACCTCGTATGTTTACTGACTGAAGCCATCACTCATATTTTGTTTCTAAATGGTGTTTATTTTATTTGTTGACATCAACTGAATTTCCTGACAGGAACAATTCTATAGCAACCATCTGATTTCCGCAGACACACACGGGCATTCATTCGTGCCCCGATGACGACAGTTTAACTTTAGAGAGAGTTAAGTGTTTCAGAAACAAATTACTCAAGCTTCAATCATTTACTTATTTTTTGCATATAGACTGTTGCATGTTTTATTTAGAATATTTATTTTAACAACAGTTATTTTCCTTTAAATAAGGTACTGTGTATTATCATGACAAAAATGATATTCTCACATCTGAGACGCTAGAGCCACCATTTTTCATTATTGTTTGAGACAGCTGACAGCATTAAATGGCAATTTGTTGCAGTTCCCCTAAACATTTGAATAGTGGTGTATCATCCTGGAAAAATATAGTTGCCTCAGTTGAGATCACTCATTTTTCTACTGATGCTTGCGTGACATGCAAAAACCTTCATATTGAAACTCCTGCTACTCTTGTTGGAAGCCTGACCTGTTCAAAAAAAAAACAAAAAAACCACCTGAAACTCTATTGGAAGCTGTGTCTTGTCAAAATAAAATCAAAACCTATATGACTGAACAATGCATGGCTTTAATTTGAAAGGACGGACACAGGAAGTGTGGTCAGACTGTGTAGTTTGAAATAAGTCACTTCAGTGTTTATCAAATAGTATGTTGGGAAAGAAGTCCAATCTTTGGAAACGTTATGAGAGAGTGAAGGATGAGCCCGGGAAGGTGACATGCGAGCTCTGAATCAGACATTCGCTTACTTTTTACAGACTTTTTAAATATAATTTCTGTTGATGTGCAAGTTCCTAAGTTGTGTGATGGCCGATGGTAATGTTATTCAGTTGAAGTTGAATAAATTCCTAAGATGTCGCCATGCTCTCCTGCTGTTTTTTTTCCCTGACACTCAAAATCAGAATAAGTTACTTCTTTACTACTTAAAATCTTCAATGTGCCGACAATTAGTTGACGTATGGCCTCAAATGATTTGCCAGATGTCGACCAAGAAAACCCTTAGTCGGTAGCAGCCGTGAATTAGTGTTAGGCACTAATCTGTACCTGCAATCATTAGAGGTTCAGGAGGCTGCTTTCTTTCAATGGTCAGTACGGACAAGAAGATGCATATTAGCTACTCTCCACCTAACCCTGGTTACTTTTATAAATTTACATTACCTGCAATACCTGCAAAAAAAGATAAAACACTGGATGCTGGTCTCACCGGAAGCTGTAGGTGCTCATGGTGTCAGTGAGAGAATGGCGGCTGCTGTAGGGAGAGCCACCGCCCTGGGCGCCTCCCCTTGGAACTCCTAACCAATGACGAATGCCCTCTCCAACATCCTCTGTCCCGATAGAGCCAACACTGGACACAGAGTCACTGCAGAACAAAGAACCTCATCAGACAGAACCACATCCCCTTTATTCTTTAGCTGGCAAACATTCTCCAAAAGCTGCAAAGATTCCTTCAATTTTCCTGCTTTCCATGCAGCAACAGGTTTCCATTCATATCAGTGTTGATTATTATTTCAGCAAAACAACATTTAAAGCTGGAAGTGTGTTTGTATTTGGTACTGATAGATATTCAATGCTGACTTCGCTGTGCGTGTCCCCGACACGCTGCCGGAGACACTCAGCCTTCCTGAAGACATGGCTGCCAACTTGGTCACAAGAAAACAAGAGATCAACAAAAGACTCACCGAATAAAATCTACACCAGCACAAGTCTACGATGTTTAAGACGTATTTGACGCCTCATCTCAGTTTTATCTCAGACAGTGACATTCTTGTGCCCCTGTCTCGCACCAAAGTCCATAGAGAAAATTACATATTTACATCACGGCACACAGCAGTTGGTGATGCACTGCTGCCAGTGTTTCAAATCAATGTTCAGATTTACTCAAGTGACAAACTGACCAAAGAGGGTAAAAGTAGAACAGCAGCTCCTATGTCCCCGTGTGCTAAATATGCTGAATTTCTGTGTGGACTTTGGTGCAGGAGAATGAAACTGCAGTTTCTAGTCAGATAATCCCCCACACATATTCTTAAGACATTGTAGACTTAAACTGGAGTAGATTTTATAAAGTGTAGATTATTTAAGTAAATCTGTTTACTCTTCTGTGTCCACTGGCAGTCATGGTTTCAGTGAGAGTGACTGTCCATGTCTCAGGCGAGGCAACGTAATTAAGACTATGTTACAATACGTTCTGTTGGTGTATTTTCGTTTGTATTTCTGCCGTTCTCTCCTGCTGAGCCTGGGTTTGGCTTCCGCTTGCTGCAGATCTCTTAGCTGCACACCTGCAACACATCATCACCTTCACCAGTGCCAGACCAGTCCACAAAAGCCTCAACACAATAAATGTCTCCCGTCTCGCAGTCTGCATTTGGGTCCAGTCTACTCAACCTTTGAAACACAGAACAGAACTATGTACCAGTCCCTATTTAACTTAGTACATTTTTTAAATCAGTTTTTAAAAGAGTAATCGTATATAAAGATGCCCAACATTCTGGCTCTCGAAAGTGATTCCAAACCATCTCAATTGCTGCCTGATGGCTTGATGGGCCAAATTAAAGAAAACAACCTTCATGTCAAATAAGTGTTTTCAAAAGATGACGTCTCCAGGTGTTCATGTTCCTGATCAGTTTGGTTTTATTGGATATTTGATGCTAAAAAAATAAGGCGAATCCTGATTGGTGATGGTTTACCCATTTTCTATAGCACCACAATTGAGCAGGTATTTAAGCACGACCACTGTACGATCTCTCCACAATTGCTACCAGCACAATATGACAGCATCACGTGATTTTCATTATCTACTGCATAGAACAGTAGTCAATATACTGTACATCTGCCGTCTGTATCCACTAGGATTTAGATACATGTTATTCATCTTTAGATACTGATGGAAAAGCAGGACAATGCAAATGCAAATGACGACACAGAATTCAAATTACACTAGTGGCCCATGGACTACAAGCAGCCATGCAGACATCCATTTTCAATCACAGCCACTTTCATAACATTTTGTCCACTGAGTTAATGGCTGACATCTGGAGATCAGGTAAGAAAGTCAAACAGGTGGATAAAAATGTGCATTCAGATGCTTAGAAGGGCTATTCATACCAAAAATGTAAATCATGACCATTCTTTTTATTGAACTCTGTGCTGACCAAACTTTGTGATCTTATTCATTACATACATACGTAAGTCATGACATTAGTAAATTTGCATATATATATACATATAAAGCAGCTACTGCTGATGCTCAACATGTTTGATTACTGAATCACAACTTCATTTTGTGCATGTGATATTGACATCACATACACATGTTATATACTTACTTATTAAGAGACATAATTAGCAGTTAAAAACCTTGGATCATCCGGAATAATTAACCTGGATTTTGACTGTTAATGAATTATTCATTACATCAAATATAGGTCACACGATGTTAAAAGGGTTAATATCAACATTAGAGTGGAGGTGAAAGTGATTCATCGGAATAAAGCAAGTCTGATCAGCCTGTCTTACCATCTGATGATCTGCTTGTTGTTGATTAGTGAATAAAATTATGAGAAACCCCCAAAAATAACAATAATCACAATAAAAAAAAAAACATTAAAAACTAGTTCTCTTGCACTTTTTAGTCAGTATTACTAAGATGTGTAATGATGCCATTCAAATTATAAGATGATGCTTACAGTACAGTAGGATACTTTCAGCATCACACACACCACAGAGTCAAACACACATTCGTATGGTTCTTACGGGTCTTTCTTTCGAGTGAGGGATTCCACAGCAGTTTGAACACTGGAGTGAAGGGCAGAGTGGTGGAAGATTGAGTTTCAATGGTGGATGAAGTGGACAGAGCCTTTAATTCAGTAAAAGTGCTTAAATTACACTGTTAAAACACATGCTTGAGTGAAGTGACTCTTAAAGCAACTGTTTAGGTTTTAAGTGTGGCTATATGAGGTAGTGAAATTGAGGATAAAATGCAAGTCAATTCAACCACTTAACAAAAGCTCGCCTAATAAATAATTATCTACATAAACACTATATATAGAATACAGTCTCCTTTCTATTGCACTATTAAATAACTGTTTTTTTGTTGTTTTTTGAAAGGAATCCTCCAAATTTTATGAATGTTCAATTTGTGTTATTTCAAACAGAAACATCGCAAAGTAATAGATTTGAAATTATTTATGGCAGCAGCTGTATGCTGTGATGTACAAGCCCAATTCAAAAAAAGCTGGGTCGTTGTGTAAAATGTAAATAATAACAGAATGCAATGATTTGCACATCTTATAAACCCATTTTTTTTTGTTAATATGTTTTTACTACTTTCACATAAAACAGAACACACACACCAAACAGCAATGCATAATGTAATAAACCCATATTTTATTCCTAGCATATCAGATGTTGAATTTTTTACAATTTCATGAAAAATATTAACTTGTTTTGAATTTGATGGAAGCAACACATCTCAAAAAGTTGGAAACGAGGCAACAAAAATCTGCAAAAGTAAATGGCACAAATTGGAAACCACTGGAAGAACATTTCACACCCAATTGTTAAAAGAAGCATTTCTCTAAAGATGGGCACCGATCTGCAAAAAATATATCTAAAACTATGGAACAATTTCAGAACAATGTTCCCCAACATAACACTGTGAAGACTTTGAAGATCCCACCATCTACATTGGATAATATCATCAAAAGATTCAGACAATCAGAATGATTTTCTGTGAAAAGGACAAGGCCAAAGGTCAAAACTGGTAATTTAAAATGGTCTGAGGTAAAATGGAAAACTGTTCTGTGGTCAGATGAATCATAATATGAATTTTTTGGAGCCATGGAAACCTTGTCTTGTGGACTAAAGAGGAGCGGGACCATTCAGCTTGTTATCAGAGGACAGTTCAAAAGCCTGCATCTCTGATGGTATGGAGTTGCATTAGCGTCTATGGTTTGGGCAGCTTACACATCTGGAAAGACACCATCAATGCTGAAAAGTACATAGAGGTTTTAGAGCAACATATGCTCCATCTAGACAAAGTCTCTTTCAGGGAAGACCTTGTATATTTCAGCAAGACAATGTTAAACCACACACTGCATCATCACAACAGCATGGCTCCACAGGAGAAGAGTCCAGGTGCTGAACTGACCTGCCTGCAGTCCAGACCTTTCACCAATAGAAAACATTCGGAGGATCATATATATAAGGCACCAAAGGCCCAGGACTGTTGAGCAGCTAGAATCCTGCATCAGACAAGAATGGGACAAGATTCCTTTCCTAAAACTCCAGCAACTGGTCTCCTCACTTCCCAGACATTTACAGCGGGGATGCTACACAGTGGTAAACATCGCCCTGTTCCAACTCTAGAGGTGTGTTGCTGCCTTCAAATCAAAATGAGCTAATATTTTACAAAACAATGGTAAAATGTCTCAGTTTCAACATCTGATCTGCTGTTTATGTTCCTTTAGGAATAAAATATGGGTTTATGAGATTTGCACTGTTTTAATTTACTGTACATTTTACACAGTGTCCTAACTTTTTGGGAATTGAGATCAAGTGATGAAATAATGAATAGAATTAATCTGATGTAGATCTGAATTAGGTGTGCATATTGCTAAATGACTAAAATCAGCTTTTCTTTGTGTCATGTTTGCAGTGAAAGCAAGTGTGACCGTCTTGTACTAGTTCTCAGTGCAGGGGGCCAGTGGGGAGTGCACACGGCTCAGGCAGAGCGGACTTTATGTCAGTACCTCAAAGAACCGCAATTGAAAAAAAACCTGAGCCATCACACTTCCCCAAAGTAAGGCTTTTACAATGCTCAACAGACCCCAAAACCAAAAACAGATAAGTAAACAACTAGTCTACAACATTATGTAAATTAGGCGCATGAGTGATCTTTAGCATTTAAAACAGTTAACACTGCTAACATCAATCCCAGTTCCGAGTTTTTATGTAAATGGAATGCAGCACAAACTCACTTTCCAAGTGAGTTAGGATTCCAAGGTAGCTTCCACCAAACAAAACAGTGCTACTTTTACTATTATAATAGCATTTCTGTCGTTTGATTCACAGTAAATCAGTCATATATATATATACATATATGCACTTCTAAAATTTTAACCACATAGATGTTTTTTGTGTGCGCTAAATACTACGTAGAGTGTTGTATTGACTGGTATTGCTAAGAGTAGCTAACAATGGTTTGCCCAAGATAGCGTTTCTGACTTCGCGACTGGAATGAAGTGAACTCGGAGGTGGTGTCACTTTCGAGTTCCGATGTAAATAGAACATGGCATTAATATTAAATGGAAAATGATTTTCATAATCAAATTCCTGTCAGTCATGTGTCAGCTATACTTGTATGTACTGCTTCATGTACTACTGTGCAAAGCTTCAAGATAGACGAGTTAAGAACTATAACGGATCATATTTCATACTGAACTATAGTGGAAACTAACTGTCATGAAAAGAAACGACCCCAATAAAGTTCAACTACCTCCAATTTGTGGTTGAGTAAAGGTTGACTTCACACATGTTCATTCTGGCAGCCGCTGCTGTGAAATACCTTTCAGTGTCACTCTCATCGCTTGACTCCACTTCCTCCAGGGCGGCCTGCAGATCCACGATGCGGCGGATGGATGTCTCAAGGTCGGCCTGTAGTGCCTGCCTGACAGCAGTCAGCTCCTCCACCTGCATTTCCTGTAAACAAACATTGTGAGACAGGAGGACACACGTGCTGATTCGGAAGCATCAAACCCAGTCACCTTCACCGTCTGCATTTTCATTCCTCCTGACAACACGTAAGGACCCTGAGGCCCAATCCTCCACAGCAATTACCCGCACGCTCTCTCGCAAATATTACCTCATCAGTCAAACACTGACCGTCCAGTGTCTTATAAAACAGCCTGTGGTGCTGGTGTTTGTGCCACTCTGCCCCAGTTATTTAGAGGGGAATAGTGACAGACGCACACTGACACTGGGAGAGTGATTTATTAATTCATCTTGTCTCTTGTTGCTTCTGCTGTGTTTCTTGAGCATCTTCTCTCTCTCTCTCATACACACACACACACACACACACACACACACACACACACACAAAGGACATTACATTGACGTACAGTACATTAATTTCCTGGAGACTTAACCATACCTTAACCATTATTACTACTGGCCTAACCTTAACCTCATCCTAAAAATACAACAGTTGTGACTGTGTAAACAGATGTAAGTCCCCACAACATGGGTAATACGTGGAACACACAGAAACTGAGGTCGAATAATGCATTGTATTCTAGGCTCTTATAACCATAACCATAGACAGATGCCGTATCCTAACACTTAACCTAAACACAATTATCAGAATCAAAATCAGTTTTATTAGCCAAGTATACTTACATATACAAGGAATTTGACTTTGGTAGATGTTAACTCTATATATTCAACATATAGACATGTAGTAATATACTATACATTCAGTAGACAGAAATATATAGAGACACACACTTTACAATAGAGACAATAATATACCTATTGGCACCTATCTACATAATATACAAAAATGGGACATAATATACAAGACAAGGTACACATGGAGTGGGAAGTAGAGTGCACATATATTTTATATCCCTAAGACCAATTCTTAACTCCACTTTAAGTTTGAAGACCTTCCAAAATGTCCTCACAAAGGCAGGTTTGATTCAGAATTTGTCCTCACAATCTACCACAAACACACACTTCAGCTTCCAGGCTTTCAAAGTTATTGCTTATTGGCTTTGAGGAGACGGGTGAGGGTGCAGCGGTTGTCATAGTGACACACACTGTAAGCATGTACCTCTGTGTGTGTGTGTGTGTGTGTGTCCATAACCTTGAGGAGACAATGAGGATTAATCACAGTCAGACAGAGAGAAAGCAGGATGAGAGAAAGATGACGTTCAGGACGCGGGGGAGGTGGGTTGCGGTGGAGTGTGTTGTGCATGTATGTGCACACTGTCAGCTGGTTGGTTGTTAAAGGGCATTTGTGTGTGTGTGTGTGTGTGTGTGTTGCTTTCTGCTAATAACTGAATAATTATTGAATCTCACTCAGCGAGCAGTGAGAGATTCTTCCAGCATATTGATGTACCAAAAATGGAGGTCAGTTTTGCTTGTGCCCACTCTACATGAAGGAGAAGGAGTGGGCGGGCAAGGAAGTTGTCCGATCTTAGTAAGTCAGGAAAATATTACAGTATGTATGTTTATAGTGTGTGGGTTGTTGGCTGTTGCTTAGCTTTACCATTACTGTGGGCAAGTATTCACCTGGTAAACACCAATGATCAGTCGCCCTCAACTGTTACTCCAGCACAAAGTGAAAAGTTGCATTTAATGTACATAAGCACCTAAACACCTAGCTGCAGTTGATTATTTCAGACATTTGTTAAAGTGCATGCAAAGCAAATACAGACTTTCTCCTCTTCACACGTATATTAGAAAAGGACCAGTGGCAGAGTGAGTCATCTGTCAACTGGGGGGGTTGTGGGTTTAATTCCTGGCTATCCTAGTATATGTGCCGAAGTGTCCTTGCGCAAGATTCTCCCATATCGTAATAGTTAAATAATGATTATTGTTTTTACTCCCATACATATATGAAATGTCACTTAAGGGAAACAATTTTACAGACACAGAAACCTTTAATAATGTGAAAATACATTTACAGTTTCTTAAAGCTTTTAATGTATTTCTTAGGTGTTAGTTAACAGTTATTACTGATATTAACAACAGGTGTATAGTCCCTTGAATAAGATATGAATTAATAACTTCATTAACCTGAATAAAATTAATAACTGTTACATTTGTTATATAAATTATTGGTGGCCTCTTTTTTTAGGTGGACACTACACGAAATAAGCATAATGTTTGGAAACAATTCATCCCGAAATCATTTGATGCTAATGTAAATCTAAAAGCGAGTATGGCGTCACGCATCACACAGAAGCTGGAGCAGGAGACTGGTCTGTAAACTGTGATGGACGTTTCTCTTAACCAACACAATTGGTCTATAACGGGTCAGTGGAGGAAGAAGAATTCACATACTGTACATATTAGTGGAGATAATTTGGATTTTCATATCACCAGTGCCTCTAGTTTTTTCAGGTGTGTGCAAAAATAATTAGTTACCCAAGATGAGTCAGGGATATTTGTTTACACTGGGAGCAACTCGCTTCTTTATTCACAAAGTTTGTCTAATTATGTAGATGTATTCAGCATATTATACTTGTAATGCTGTATAATTTGTGTATCCTGAAAGCCTGAATGTTACTAAAACAAACATGTCTCCATATTTATGAGGACGCACGCTGTATCACAATGCTGATCTGCTACGTGTCACACTTTTGTTCTTCACTGTGTTAAGCACATAAATAAGTACTCTCCTAAAAAAAACTACCTGAACTTGAACTGAAGTTTGTGCAATTTTGTGCCACTTACTCCCTGCACCAAAGCCCATGAAGGAAATCAGTGATTTTACATCACAGCACACGGGAGTTGTTGGTCCGCTGGCACCTTGCTGCCAGTTAGGATGAGTGGTTTTGTGACTTAAGTGTTTGAAATCCTTTGTTTGGATTTACCTAATGGACACAAACTTACCAAAAAAGGAAGCAGTAGACCAGCAGCTCTTGTATATATTCTCTAGAATAAAATGCATCCTGCTTGTATCTTATGTGACCGCACCCTGACATCTTGACTGTTTTGCACGAACCAAATAATGTTTTTATCGGCCCGTCTGCACAGATGTGTCTGCTGTCAGCATGCTTCTGTGCGTGTTTGACAGAGTGACAGAGACGAAAAGAGAAAAAAAGAGACAAGAGAAGCTGAGTGAGTCAGAGCTCTCCTTGCTATGAATACCAAGTATTAACTATTAGAAAATAATCAACCATATGGCGATCAGGGTTAATATTGTGAAGGTAGGTGCAAATAAATTACTGTATACAACTGAAACTACTGCTGGTCTGGTGACATTAGCTGAGGAGGTGGTCTCTAAGTTTATGCAACACAAGCATGTAGACAAATGTGTCTTTAAAACACTGAGTACAGCATTCAGGATGGATTGATGCTGTTCAGACCTGACCTGAACTTGGGATCTGGCCTTAATCAAATCACTGGTGACTGATATTAAAACTACTCCAAATGGAGTCAAAGTCAAAGTTTTATCATGACCCGTGGATTATATAGACACTATTTGCTGGACATTTATTCTGTTTGGACCTTTTGTTGCTTTCCTTGTTTCATGTTTTATTTTGCACTTTATTCTGGTGTGTGCTCCTTGTTAAGTTTGACTTCCTGTCCCACCCTAATGTGATTCACCTATGTCCATTATCTCTGCTCCCCTAGATTATTTAGTTTTCATGGTCCCCAGTGTCTACATTGGATAACTTTGCTTGTTTCAGTGCATGTTCCTGTTTTCGGTTGCCACTGTTGGAGGTATCTTTTCTTTTGTCTTTCCCTCCTGCTTTTGATATTTTTGGCCATTTTGTGATTTATTTAAGACTTTTTGTTTATTGTCAATCTTTATTTGTGTCCTGAATTTTTCTAACAACTGGGATATTTTTAAAGCATTGTAGGCTTAAAGAGGTGCAGAAATTGTAGTGGCTAAAATGTGTCAGTGCCTCATACAAGCGACCTTTTAAAAAAACCAAACTATCCCTTTAACACTATAAAAGTGTAACTATTAATGAACACAAGTCTGCTTCTGTGTTTATGATCCGACACCCTTCCTCCTGCTGCTGCTAATGCTCCCATGATAAACCAGAGTTTGATTAGTAATGAAATCGATGTTTTTTTCATCGACACCATATGTTGTTTTTGTTAATGAGAAAAGCAGTAAAAGTGACTGTTTTGGAAGTGTGATGAAGTTTTAATCACAGCCTGGAGGAGGACTTGTATTTTTCTCCCAGCACGTAAATAAGTAATGCAATTTGAAGTTTATATTTTGAGTCTCAGTGGTGGCTCAGGTAAATTGTGTTTTGCAGGTAACTGCAGAAGATGAGTTGTGTCGATTATGAACTTTTCTGTTCCTGCAATCATCTCCGCCATCTGTGTCTGTGCAAGGTGATGGCATTTTTCCTTACTGTCTTTTTTTCAGGGCAGCCTCTGGCCTAGTGGAGACGAAACTTGCCTTGTAACCAAAGGGGTTTCCGGTTCAAATCCTGACAGGGCAAAGGTTGGGGTACATTGAGCAAGCTACCTAATTGCTCGAGTTAACTGGACACTCTAAATTGACTCTGGTTACAGGGGGGCACATCCAGTATACTCATAGTGCCAGTGCCAACGCTGAATAAATGGAAGGGTTGCTTGGTAAAGAGCGTGGTTATCTATAGAGCTGCAGTAGCTGAAGTCATGCAGCCAAGGTAAGTCTTTCACTTTTGCCATTTCTAGGAAGTAGTTAGCTTTATGCAGCAGGTGGGGCAACAATTTTGAAAGGTATCATTACTTCTACAACCCCAATTCCAATAAAGGTCAGACACGGTGTAAAACATGAATAAAAATGCAATACAATGATTTACAAATAATTTCTTTTTAAAATATTGAGCCATTTTTTATTGGTGCGAGACAAATATCTTTTAAAAATATTATTAGCAGCCAGCAAGAAAGCCATAACTCGAAAGTGGCTGCAGGAAACACCTCCAACGGAGACAGACTGGATTGATATTGTGACTAATATTCAAACCATGGAAAGGATGACCTTCTCACTAAGTCTACAGATGGATAAATATTTGAAATACTGGGGAAAAATGGATTGTGTTTGTGACCACAAGAGATGCTCACTGAGCCATTACTGTATGAACTGACATGTATCCCCGTCAGTATAATGTTCACGTGAACGTGTAGGTGACCAGTTGTTTGTTTTATGTTTATCTATATGTTGTATGTTATCTATGTCTTTTCTATAAAAATAAAGTATATAAAAAAAAAATATTGAGTAATTTTGAATTTGATGTCTGCAACACGTTCCACAAAGTTGGGACAAGGGCAACAGAACACTGGGAAATGTTTAATGAACACCTGTTTGGAACATTCCACAGGTGAAATGGAGTTGGGGTTGTAGAAAAACAGGTATGTCATCAGTGGTTGCTTTAACAGTAAGGTTTTTAACAGAACTGGAATGGTTTGATCAACGGCCACAAACAACATGGGAATGTGGATGCAAAGTGGTGTGCAAACATTTTCCTCCTCTGGAACAAACAATGTCTGAAATCCTTAACTTTGAAGAAACCACCAAAAAATCCCTATGTCGGCTAATTTCGCTTTGTTGACAAAACTACAGAAGAAAGTTTGCTGGACTGTGAAACACCAGTAAAACTCTGAAGGTGACATCAGCAGCCATTTCAGGTTAATTGTCTTTTCCAGGGACAATCCCTGGTCTGCTTTGACATGCATTTACAGAAAGCATCCTATTTTCTGGAAATAGGATTGATACATACTGTATGAAGGACAGGAGTCTACATAAGCGGAGAGGTACTGGTTGCACAGCATCAACTGTGCCACTTGCTGTTATTTTTGGGCCAAAAATACTGTTACAAGCTTAAGTACAGCAGTGCATTGTGTGTATTTTACCAGCTCCATGCGTCTGCGGCTGCTGTCTTCCTCTCTCTGGGTCAGCTCATCCATCTCCAGCCTCATGTCCTGCAGGCGCTGCTGGTAGTAGCCAGCGTTCTCTCTCTCCCGAGCCTCAGCCTGGGCACTCTGTTCCAGCTCCTCTCCCAGGCGAACCACACTGTCCCTTAAACGCAACACCAGCACCTGCACGATGCACGTCACAGAAGTGGGCAAAGCTTGAGATGAGGCCATGGAGGAGAATAGAGCATGACACACTTTGATAATTATGGCTTGTGTTGAAGAGGTAAATAAATGACTCACCTCAAATCTCTTGACCTGGCCTCTCTGAAACTCCAGTTTATTTTCCAGGTCACATACACGTGCCTCTTGTTTACTGACAATGCTACGCCCCACAGTGGAGGACTCTAGGAACTGCAACCTTGACACTGACTGCTGGAGCTGTCAGACAAAAAGAAGAGAGAGAGAGAGAGAGAGAGAGAGAGAGAATGTCAGCTCTCCACCTGAATCTTGCATTGAAAGATCTTGATATCCGCACCAAGAAAATTAAAGGGATAGTTCATGTTTTTTGTTTTGTTTTTTTTTTTGAAGTAGAGAGATTAGTCATTGTCTTTAAAATGTATTTTAGTTCTATAAAAAAATGGTGAAACTTTTATTAAAAAAAAAATATTAAATGCTATATTTTCAATATTTTAAGCAGTTTACTATGTGGTCAACTGGCAGTATGTATCCCTGCCCTCAGAAGTGCAACAGCCCCTGAAGCTGTGTCACGCTTGGCACAAGAAAGACAGCACATTAAACCACTGAAATTATTGAAAATATAATTTATAGTGAAAATGTTTGCTTGTTTGTTTTTCTTTTTAGTAGGGCCTTCTATTTGGCATTTTGTTTTGAAATAGGGAGCTCACTCCAGTCATCCATGTCTGAGTTAAATCATGTGAGAAAGCAACAGAACTGACAGCAAGTGAACCTGAATCATCCAGACAATTTACCACTGTGTTCACCAAATGCAAAAAAAATAAAAATAAAAATTGGAGAGTATCTAAACATTATCCAGTGTTAATGTCCAAAAACAGCTTAAGTGCTTATGCCCCAAAGAATGTTGAACAGTGGTTCCTTGCATATTATACTTTATGCAGGTTTTACACTTGTTTTATGAATATTCACAATGTGTATGTTTAGGAACTGCACTGAAAGTTTTTTTAATCTGAGAATTTATTGACTGTTCTGTATGTGGGACACGATGGACAATAATATTTCCTAATTCTAAGCCTGGGACACACCTCCTTTGGTCAAGAAAAAATTTTTACATTCGCAGACACTGCATTCATAACAGCTGCTGAGCAAACTCTACGTACATTCTGCTCCTACGTGATAGAAAGTTACTTTAATGTAATCTTTGGTACTAACTGAGCAGGGGAAACCAAAAATCTGTTTCAGCAGCAGTGGATATAAACTGCACCATTTGTTAATTTTGTCACTGAGTCATCACACAGACTGATAGGCTCATGATAGCCTGGCGACTTCAACTGCTATGGTGTCTGGAAAGAAGATGAAAATGACCCTGTTTTTGTCAGCTATTGGTGTTTTGCTTGTGGAATTATAAAGTAATTGCTTTTTGTCTTCCAGCTGGCTGGAGTTGACCAGTCACAGTGGAAATAGCCAATCACAGTGATTTTGCTCTTCAAGGGACAACATTACTTATTCATCATGATAAACAAAGCCACGTTCTGCACAATGCCTAGACGGAACAGTCCTTAACTGCCTGACGACTATCCATTAGGAAGGTTTGTGTATCGAGTATGTAATCAATAAACCATTGCATTTTCTTCCCGATTGCTTGACAAACCTCTTCCTGCAGAGAGTGTCTCTGTTTCTTCGTCTCCTCCAGTTCAGCTTGTAGCTCTCTGATCTGAGTGATGTCACTGGAGGACTAATCAGAAATAAGAGCGTGAGAGAGATCAATCAGTGATCAATACAGGCAAAGAGACAAACTATGAACGGTGTCCCATTGAACAACCTGTGCAATGAGCGCTTTGTGCTTCTTCATGAGTTCATTGAGGTCCTCCTGGTCCTCCTCCAGCCTCTTAAGCAGGTCCACCTTCTCATGCTGGAGTAAGGCTAACTGCTCATCCACCTGATCACATATACAAATGATGGTGAAGATGCAAGTTAAAACCACCACTTCAACAACATCTCCTGGAGTAAGGCTAACTGCTCATCCACCTGATCACATATACAAATGATGGTGAAGATGCAAGTTAAAACCACCACTTCAACAACATCACTTTGATCAGTCATAAAAATAAGTGTTAAAATTGTAGACATGGTTGTTTACATCCATTCTGGGAGACCGGGGTAGGTTGAGTCAATTTTCATATTTAGGATCCTGCAAATACTGCATTTCAGGATACTGTACATCCCTACAAACAACCTGATGAGTGTAAACATAACTGTTTTTATAATATAGCATGTCCAAAAAAGTGGTCTCGTTGTCATGTTCTGTCTTCTGGCTGGGGGGAGTTTTGGTTTTGTTTAGTTTCTGTTTTGTTTTGTTAACTTCCTTTTACTCCCTAGTTGTGTTGTATACTCTGTCTAGGAGGCTGGCTGCACGGCTGGGAGTGGAGCGTAATCACCACAGCTGTCCCAAATCGTCTCCAAGCTCCAAGACTACTTATACCAGGATTTCCTGCTCCTCATCAGCGCGTCATGTTTGCATATCTAACTCCACATTGCTCAGCCTTAGCAACTCAGATTTAAATGTTTTTACCTTATTCTCTTACTCAAGTGTATTTGCAGCTCCGTGACCTTTTCTGTTGTAGCTACATGGACTGATTTACATTTAGTTTTCGTATAAATGTCAAATTATCATTGAACCTTCTCCTTTTTGTCTCTGGGATCCCTTTTAGTTAAATTTTTGATTCTAGTCGAACAATTACAGTACACGCTGACCAGAATGGATCCCGCAGAGACAGAAAACCTAAAACAGGCTTTCGCAGCACATGCCGCTGCTGTTACGCGTCACGAATAGACGCTTAGTGACATAATGGACGCCATACGGACACTAACCTCCAGTGTAGATCACTCACCAACTCGGTGGTGTCTCCTCCACTCCCGCTGCTTGGCCGTCTCCGCTTGCCGCTCCGGAGGAATAGAGTTCATTGTGAGCACCGAGTCGGTCCTGCGCCCGGTTCCTCCGTCAATGTAAGTTGGTGTTTGATCAGCACCCAAGTCTCTATACTTCTGATAACTCCCGCCTAGCGTTTATACATAATATAGTTTGTGCCAAAGCGGCCCAATGGATTCATGCCTTATGGGAAGTTAATTCCCCAGTAGTTAATTTATGCGACTTATTATTTTAGTCATTTCGTCGCCCTCGTCTCCTTTGGTCCAAGGTCTTCCTTGCTTAAAGTTACACAACCCTCACTTAGATTGGTCCAATTGCTCGATTGTTAGCTGGAGCACCTTCTGTCACACCCACTGTTTACCTTCCGCTAAACCTGTCTCACACCCTACCTCTTCCTTTCCCTGGTGCCCCCTGAATATCACAATCTGAGTGAGGTGTTCAATAAGTCCCGGGCTCTATCTCTCCCTCCACACAGACCGTAAGACTGTCCTATTGACCTCCTTCCCGGGGCCACACTCCCTTCAAGCAAACTACAATATCTCCCGCCTGTAGAGACATTTGCAGACTCAATGACATAACCGTAAAGAACTAGTACCCTCTGCCGCTCATCGACCCCTCTTTTGAACCTTTATGCAAAGCTACTGTTTTCACTAAACTGGACCTTCGCAAAGCATATTACCTGATCCATATCCGAGAGGGGGACAAGTGGAAGACAGCCTTCAACACGCCTTTGGGAATATTTGGTTGCCTTTTGGACTGACAAATGTTCCAGCTGTATTCCAAGCCTTGATAAACGATGTGCTTCGTGACATTCTTAATCAGTTTGTTTTCGTGTATCTTGATGATATTTTGATTTTCTCCTCCAGCCAGGAGGAACGCACCCAACATGTCAGTCTAGTGCTACAATGGCTGCTGGAGAACAGATTATTTGTTAAAACTGAAAAGTGTGAATTCAGTGTCCCCTCTGTAACTTTTCTGAGCTTTATCCTGGTGGCTGGTGGTGAGTTGAAACCGGACCCTAAGAAAATTGAGGCAGTAGTGGGCTGGCCGGTTCCAACTAACCGCAAGCAATTGTAACAGTTTATGGGTTTTGCCAATTTTTAACGCAGGTTTATCTGGGGATATAGCAGGGTTGCCTCTCCCCTCACCAGACTGACAGACCGACCTTTACCTCACTGCCTTTCAAGTGGACCCCGAAAGCCGAGGCCTCCTTCAAGACTCTCAAACGCTTCTTCACCTCTGCTCTTGTCCTCGCGCATTCTGATCCTTCCCTCCAGTTTATAGTCGAGGTTGACGCTTCAGACACTGGCATAAGGGCAGTCCTTTCCCAACAAGACCCCAAAGACCAAAAACTACATCCATGTGCCTTCTACTAGTGGAGACGTTGGTTGGAGGGCGCTGAGCTGCCACTTATCATTTGGATGGACCACAAGAATCTTTCCTCAAGAGTGCAAAAAGACTCAATTACCGTCAAGATCGCTGGTCCCTCTTCCTTGGCAGATTTAATTTTACTCTTTCATATCGACCTGGTTCCCAGAACACTAAAGCTTTCCCAAATCCACGACCCGGTCCAACAGGACCTCAAGGACCAGACAATCTTGCCTCCTTCCTGTCTCGTCTGTGCCACTTCCTGGGACATCGAGAGGGTTGTGCAGGAGGCCCAAGAGACGAAACCCAACCCTGGATCCGGACCTCCAAACAGCCTCTACGTCCCAGCCTTCGTGCGGTCTCAGATGCTACAATGGGGGCACTCGTCCAAGCTGGCTGCCATCCCAGAGTGTCAAGAACTCTCCACTTCCTGCAGCAGAGGTTCTGGTGGCCTTCAATGGCTGAGGACATCAGGGAGTTCATCGCTGCTTGTGCTACCTGTGCCTGAGGCAAGTCTTTCCATCGTCCTCCTTCTGGCCTGTTTCATCCTCTACCCATCCCTAGTCGTCCTTGGTCTCACATCTCCGTGGATTTCATCACTGGTCTCCCCCCTTCAAATGGAGACACAGTTATTCTCATGGTAGTAGATCGATTTTCTAAGGGTGTACACTTCATTCCTCTCCCCAAACTCCCTTCTGCCCTCAAGACTGCTGACCTCCTCGTCCTCCATGTCTTCCGGCTCCATGGCATCCCTCAGGACATTGTTTCGGAACAGGGGCCTCAGTTCTCTTCACAGGTCTGGAGGGCCTTTTGCCAAACAGTGGGTACCTCCCCAAGTCCCTTATCTGGATACTATCCCCAATCTAATTGACAGTCCGAGAGGGTCAACCAGGACCTCGAAGCTGCTCTTTGTTGCGTCACCGCCAGGCACCCCATATCATGGAGTTCTCATCTCTCCTCGTCACTGCCCGGCTGTCTGGAGGTCGGCCAGGGCAGCTCTCACCCGTTCCTCCCTTAAGAAGAATATCGGCCCGGAGACAAGGTCTGGCTATCCTCTTGTGACCTTCCCCTTCAGGTGGAATCCAAGAAGCTGGCACCACAGTTTTTTGGACCCTTTGAGGTAGACCAGGTCATCAACCCTTCTGCTGTGCGGCTCAACCTCCCTCCTTTCCTGAAGATCCATCCCACTTTCCATGTGTCCCTCCTGAAACCGGTCTCCTCCAGAGCTACTATATAGACTTGTTTGCCCCTGCAGCTAAAATGATGCACTTTTATGCTAGGGTTACTGCCTCATGAACACAATCCAAAATTATGATAGAGTAAATTCACTTTCATGAGTAACAAAAATATTTTGGACACAAATGTATAACCACTTTACCCACTTTCTCAGACTTCACAAAATTACCTAAATATTTGCAAAGTTTTTATGGTTTCCTAACAACACAGGATGACTCAACTTACCCCTGTATCCCCTATTACAGTAAAATGGAAACCTAGGGGAGCTGAGCTAAGACATTACCCAAGACATAGTTGTTTAGTTATGTAAACAACATAAATAGTCTGCTGAAAGAAACATCATGTTTCCAATGAGTGACAGTGACAACGACTGAATTTCATCAGCAGTCAACTCTATGCACTGTTGGATGTTGTAGGGGAATTTTTGCTATCAAGGTTTTGTGAAGATGAAGAAGACCATGGGAGTCTTTATTGAGTTAAGCTGATGGAAACTTATTTGAATATACTTGGCCAAGGGACAAAGTATTGGCCTGATGGAGGGCCATTCTGAATGGAGTATGAATGTTTTCTCCCACAGTACAAAAACATGTAGAGCTTAATCTCTAGGTCATTCTCCAAGAATAAAAGCATAGGTGTGAATGTGAGAGTGTGGAGGATAAAGCAGTATGAATATAATGAATATCATTGTTTGTGTCAGTCTTGTCACTATATTTGTGCAGAACACTGTTGCTAACATCACCATTACTAGATAGCCATTGCGCCATCGTTTGTTGACATATTCCGTCACTTTGTATATGTTTTTCGGCTCATTGGTCTGATTGAGTGTACATCTATCCAATTGCAGACATTTTCATCTATGTCCTTTGGTCACTACACCCTTTCTAGATTCATAGTGAATTAGCACAAGCTCCTTTGTGTTCAATTTATCCATCCATCATACTGTATTTCCTGTGAGGGCAATGGGAGCAACCACAGGCAATCTGTGCATTTTAACTATGGTACTATGCTACATGCTTATTCATGAAAAAAGATACATTTTATTGTATACAATGAGCAGAGAAAGAGAGAGACATAAATTGATCACATCCTCACTCACCACACTCTTCTGTTTGCAGATGTTTTCCAGTTCAATCTGAGTGTTCTCCAGCTCCTGGGAGAGAGCCGTCTGAATGCTCTCAGCCTCAAGACGTCTCGCTTCACTCTCCTCCAGCTAATTGGAGACAGAGTGAGTGCACCAGTGTTTATCACAGGAAAGAAGCCAGTGAAGCTCCACACTCAGGTGAATGTGCGGTACAAAGTATTTGAGTGTACCTGACAGTGTAAGCGCTCAATCTGCTCCTTACTGCTGTTGGGCACATTCTGTCCCGAGCTGTCAACAGTGGCGAGGAGCAGCTGGGCATCGGCCAGCAGAGCATGAGTCCTCTTCAGGTCTCTCCTCAGTTTCTTCTCCACATCAAAGTCTCTGTGTCCCACCTGCAGGATGAAAGAGCTTGCACTAATCCCTCCATAAAATACTAATCCATCCATATATCTGTGGAAATCCAATGTAAAGTTTTTAATATGACTTTCAGTCATGATGCAGTCTGATGAATGTAGCTGCTATAGTCTGTTATTGCTCTTTATTTGGACTTATTTTAACCCTTTGTTTTTATAAATCACTTCCTTGGAACGAGCTACCAAACTAAACCTGACTATGATTGACTATACTCTTTTTATCCTGTGTGGCTGAAGCCATCACCTGAACCTAGTCCTGGACAGTTTACCAGCCTTTCACAGGGCCAGATGGTAAACAACCATTCACACTGGTTACATGATGCACTGACCTATAGTTAGTGTTGGCTGCATCATGCATGAACCAGCTTGAGACAAAGGAAACTGGGAAGGATTATGAGCCAGAAAGGCCTTGGGCACAGATGTGAAGAGGAAAATAACTGTCAAACCTTTATTTTTTTTTGACTGAGGACCCCGTCAAGACATAGAGCCTAAAAGGCCATATTATATCATACCATTGCATAATAACTAGTGTTATATGGCTGAGGGCTCCCTTTCAGATATAAAGGATGAGTAACATAAACAATAAGGGCTTGAGGCCCACCCAAACCTAAAATCATGGCTCTGATCAACACATGAGACTAGGATCAACAATTCCGATATATATTATTGTTTTCATACAAACATGGTGATACAAAACTTTATGCAGATTAAACATCAGTCCACTTTACTCTATTTCTGAACTTGCATCATATGAACCCATTGTTGTTTAATGTTTTCAGTTGATTACTAAGCAGATACATTAATTATGTGCAAACATGTTGGTCCTCTACCAAAAAAAGTTAAGTCTGTCTATTCCCTGATTTTTTTTTTTTGTTTGGTTGTTTTTATTTGAATTTATCACTATTGCTGAAGCAGCCAATAACGGTGCTGGTTCATCCTGACTTCCTGGACATCTTGTGAAAAACCAAAAAGCACTAAACACCAAAACATTTTTAAGTAGTTCTATTAGTTTGCTGGATTTTGCAACAGAAAGGCTCAAATAAATCACATCACTTGACACCTGTTCAGTCAGACACCAAACCAAAAAGAAAACAGCATGTCAAGTACTCAGTATGACATACCTTTATGAGAACAGCCATGGTCACGACTATATTTTTCATTCTGTTTCATTCTTAAGATCACAGAATAATCTGTGTGTCATGGGATGATGAGATAAGTTATCTTGTGATAGCAAGATAAATGAATGCATTATCTTAAGATATGAAAACTTGTTTTCCCGTGATCATCATTTATCTGCTTCCCAGTGAGTTGGGCTGGTTCAGCATAAAGATGCAAGTGAAAAATGGGCGAGAAAGGATGAAAAACACTTTAAAGAAATATGATTAAGTCAGGTTTGAAGTTAAGCACCAGAATTTGATGGTGATGAGGCAGGAGAACAAATTAATTTCATTACCATGAGAAAATGAGCCTTGTTACCTTGTGATGCAATAAGTATTCCATTCACACCCATTCACTCACACTATCACACATTTATTTTCTATCACTCATCTTTCATACCCACTCACACACTGCCAGCACAGCTGCAAGGAGCAATGTGGGGGTTAAGTGTGTTGCCAAAGGACACATCGACATGTAGGCTAGTGGAGCCGGGACTCAAATCCTCAGCCTCTGAAGGTAACAGACTGAAAAAACATAGAAGTGACCATGGCTGTTCTCTGGATTCTATAATTTACCTATTTCAGCAGTGAGAGACTATTTGTGTGTGTGTTTATTTGTATTTACTACCTTTTTAGGACATTTTATGATTTAAACACTTTAGTCCTCATGAAGACTAAAACCTGGTCCTAATGAGACGGAACCTCTTTTCTGAGGAACTGGTTAAGTTACCAGTAAGATTTGAATTGTGGTTAGGGTAAGGCATTAACTTGTTATGCTAAGGTTAGGGTTAATGCTTTGATTAAGGTATCTGAAATGAATGGAAGTCAATGCAGTGTTTAAGAACAATAGCTGTAAAAATCTGTGTGTGTGTGTGTGTGTGTGGTACCTGGTCGCAGAGAGTTGCAATGAGTCCCTCCAAGTCGTGCTTCTCATGAATCACCATCTGCTTCTCTTCATACTCCTGCTCTAACTGCATCTCCAGCTGCCTCAGCTGCACACACACACATGCACAACATCAACAACGAAAGATGAACGACCAGTCTGAATGAGTTCTTAGTGTCACTGACAGGAAATCTCCCCTGCAGCACAATCCATGATGACAGGCATTAAAACATTATCATCTGTGGAAGAGTATAAAGATAACAGGGGCCTTGGAACCATCATGTGCACAACTAATCACCACAGATTTGTGATTTTAAACTTTCTACTTCATCCAGGAGACTACTTTGCTTGTAAGCTACAGGTCAAATACTAATGCTGTCACTTTCAGCTTTACATTAGTACATTACCTAAACCAGTGATCCCCCAAAACTGGAACGGGACCCCCACATAGGTAATGGGAGACTTTTTTTTGGATTAGACGAATCTGACAAACAATAACATTTTTGTCTGTATGTTTTAAATAACTTGCATAAATTTAAGATTTAATTAATTTACCTCATCTCTTGCAAATTATTTGTCTGGGAAACAATGATCAAAAATCATATTCCGCACAGGATACTTTAAAAGTACAGATGGTTCTGATAACCAATTACAGATTGGATCAGATCCCGAGTGGTAAAGGTATAGATGGGTTGATTTTAACTGGGGTTGTATATTTGTTACATACTGTAAGCTAGAGATCAGCAACATGCCTGACCTCAGCCCTTAAAAAGCCAACTCACTCACTGTCACTCACTCATTTTCTACCACTTTATCCACTGAGGGTCGCGGGGGGCACTATACTCTTTTTATCCTGTGTGGCTGAAGCCATCACCTGAACCTAGTCCTGGACAGTTTACCAGCCTTTCACAGGGCCAGATGGTAAACAACCATTCACACTGGTTACATGATGCACTGACCTATAGTTAGTGTTGGCTGCATCATGCATGAACCAGCTTGAGACAAAGGAAACTGGGAAGGATTATGAGCCAGAAAGGCCTTGGGCACAGATGTGAAGAGAAAAATAACTGTCAAACCTTCATTTTTTTGACTGAGGACCCCGTCAAGACATAGAGCCTAAAAGGCCATATTATATCATACCATTGCATAATAACTAGTGTTATATGGCTGAGGGCTCCCTTTCAGATATAAAGGATGAGTAACATAAACAATAAGGGCTTGAGGCCCACCCAAACCTAAAATCATGGCTCTGATCAACACATGAGACTAGGATCAACAATTCCGATATATATTATTGTTTTCATACAAACATGGTGATACAAAACTTTATGCAGATTAAACATCAGTCCACTTTACTCTATTTCTGAACTTGCATCATATGAACCCATTGTTGTTTAATGTTTTCAGTTGATTACTAAGCAGATACATTAATTATGTGCAAACATGTTGGTCCTCTACCAAAAAAAGTTAAGTCTGTCTATTCCCTGATTTTTTTTTTTTTGTTTGGTTAAAAAAAACTCCAGCTGACATAGGGTGAGAGGCAGGGTACACCCTGGACAAGTCGCCAGTCCATCACAGAAAAGCCAACTCAAGGCCTTTTATTGAGGCATATTAATCAGGTCTTGGCCTTTGCTTTAAGAACTGTACATCACACCATCAATTTTATAATAAATAAATTCATAACAAAACAAAGAATAAAGGTATTTGCCTATTTTCTTTTTACATTAAAGAATTATGTTCATAGTAGGAAAAAAACACAATCTAATTATTATTAAACTATTATATAGGTTATTGGTCACTCTGATGCTACTACAACAGTGACACTGATTCAGATTCAGAAGAGAGGAAGGCACTCAAAAATGTTTGTAAACATTAATCAGGTATAGGAAGACTGTGTATTTAATTTTCTTACTTTTTTCCTTAATCAACAGCAAAAGTCCCATAGATTGAGAGGATGAATGTAGTTGACAGGAAGACGGTAACTTGAACTTTCAACTTCACAACATTGTCAAACCTCTAACCATGTATTGCTAATGTCACAGAAACCTAATCTTTGGGTTACCACCAGTATCCTCTGTGCTGAGGTTAGTTACAAATGGTGTTGTGAATTCGCTGGATATGCTGAACCCACCCTCCTCTGAGACGACTTGTGCACATCCTCTAACTCCTCATCTTTGTCCTCCAGTTCCTTCTGATGGATCTGCTTCATCCTCTCCATTTCCACCTCAAACCTCGTGTGAATCTAACAGAGATGAGGGAAATGAGGTAAGAAAGGCGGTGCTGGGTGAGTGTTATGTGTCTGGGTGAGTGTGTTGACACTGTTTTGCACCTGGTGCTGCTGTTGTATCTTGGCGGTGAGCTGGGTGATTTCCTCTGCTCTTTCAGTGGCCTGGCTCTCTAGGAGTCGCAGTTGCTTCTTGAGATCGGGGAGTGACTCTGAGGCCAGATCAACTGGCAGGCTGAGGTCCCGGATCTGGGTGCACAGCTCCTCCTTCTGCTTCTGCAGACGAGACACCTCCGACTGGCTCTCCTGCACTCACCCACACCCATGCAGCACAGTCATAAATCCTCTTTTTATCCACAAAGGTTGTTGTAGCTTATGCAGAGCAGGTTAAATTGCTGTGTAATGCCCAGATAGGAGCAAAAATTACAAAGGATAAAACACTGTAACCCTAAATTGAAAGTCATACTGTATGTGGATATAAAGTAATAAAAGCGTGTGAAATGGAGATTATAATATATTTCTCAAAGATTTGTTATTCTGTATATGTAATATACAGTTTGGACCTGGAAAAGTTTGTGTTTCTTTGTAAACCATTCAGTCCCCCAAACCAAAATCCATCAGATCGAATCAATCCATGAGAATCAACGATTTTACATCACAGCTGGCAGGAGTTGTTGATCCACTGTTACTCCCATCACTAGATTCAAATGTGTAATTTTGTGACTTGGGTGTTTAAAATAAATACTTTGTTCCGATTTACGTGAGCAACAAAAATGTACGAGCCGAGGCAGCAGTAGACCAGCAACTCCAGTGTCATCACAAGCTAAAATCACTAAAAAATATTTCTATAGACTTTGGTGAGAGAGCGTGAGCAGTTCAAAAACTAGCATACGTGCAGATTTTTGTCTGGAATGTGGCTAAAAAATCTGCATCAACTGTGACAGCTACAGTTTCCACTGTAGCTTATAAGCGCTTTTCCATTTCCTCTTATCAAACAGGAAACGGAACTCAAATGTAAACAACCTTTTCCATTTCTGTTTGTCGGGGAAAGCCATAGGATTCATCCACACATAACCACCCAGAACGAGTGTAAAGGCTGTAGTTCACCTGCCAGGCCTGTAGGCGGCAATGCAGCACTGCTGCAGAAACCAGCATCTGGTTGGTGTAGTGGTTAGCGTTGTTGTGTTTGCAGCAAGAAGATCCTTTCTGCATGTATTTTGCATGTAGGAAATTTGTGTGTTGGGGTCTTGCGTTCTGAGCGGAGCTGCAGCTGATATTTCATCCCAAATAGGGTTTTTGACCAATGGGATTGTGGTATCACTATATCATAACCTTGAGTATCTACTCATACTCGACTTAACATTAGTCCGATGCAGTTATTTTACATTTTTTTAAACTACGAAGCTGTTAACAACACATTTACCACCCATTCCAGGTATTTCAAGCAACATCAAACACCCAATTCTCCAACTGTGCAGCAAACATTCTTCTCCCATAAAGAACAAACAAGCCACAACATGACTCAGTAGTGAAGCCTTTGATACAGTATTTAGTATTTTTTTATCTGTCTGGTATCCAATCTAGCAATTTTGACCATACTGGTCTAGTCACTATTATTGGTCTATCTGTAATCACAGACAACTTGTTTGGTCTGTGACCAGGTTATGTGGTCCATGCTGTTCTACATGAATATTTCCTTCATGGTTGTACATAGAAATAAGTCCACACACACCTGCAGGTTGCGGCGCAGACTGTATATCTCAGACCCCAGAGATGTGTTTTCCTGGAAGGCTTTATCCTTTTGCTCTCGCTCATTATCAGCTTCCTCCAGAGCCTGAGTCAACTCACTGTCAAACCTGAACAAACACAACAAACAGAGAAGCAGAAGAAGCAGGAATAAATATGGCACATGAAATAGGAACAGCACAGCAGACCTGGTAGATCCTGACCAGGCACATGCACTCTTGCTTGTGCCTTTGGCACGCGAAGTGTCAGCTGGGGATTGAACTCTCAACCTCAGACACAAAATGCAGCACGATCCTGTTGAACTATACCTGCCAACTGAAGTTACCTATTACACCGGACCAAAGTGAATGTTATTGACTGGCCTGCACAAAGTCCTGACTTAAATCCCATTGAAAATCTTTGGGGTGAACTGAAGACGAAGGTCAATGCCAGAAGGCCATCAAATCTGGAGGAGCTTGAGAATAATTTCATTTCTCTGTGCAAAGTCAAATAATGGAAGTACCCTATAAAACCAGGGTGTTTGAAAAAGCTGTGTTAAAAATGATTTGCTCTGTCTAACTGCACATGGGAGCTACTTATAAAACAATGACTTTTTCATAGGGGTGACTAATAATTTTGTCCTCAACTGTATATTCTGTTGCTGCATTTTAGTTAAGTAAATAATCCACTTCCTGTTGTGTGGAATATCACAGCTGAATTACTAACCAAGGCTACAGTAAAGACGGTAATTTATAGGCAAGTAATTGGTTAATTTCAATACTGCTAGTATGGTTTCTTTTCATAAAAAAACAACTACATAGTGATGCATTTGGGTTATACTGAAATTCCATTGTTAATGTGAAGAAAAAACATGGTGTCTACATTGCCATTGGCATGAGTTCTACAAAGTTTATGTAGTTATTTTGCAACTAGAAGAGTCGCCCCCTGGTGGCTAAGTGCAATGTTTATCCTACTTCTTAATTTACTTGGACGCCTAACTGGAAGACTAAGTCAGTTTTTAAATACAATCTATGGAAACTGGAAGCTGAAAGATAGGATGACGACAGCTGGACCTCCTCTGTTTGCGCTCCAGCTCATGCATGCGGCCCTGTAGGCTGTCGGTGAGGACTCGGGCGTCCTGAAGGTCAGAGGTCACGCGACGACAGTGGCGCTTGAGCTCCGTCGCGCTCCGTCTGGACTGCTCCAGCTGGGCCTGCAGCGTCGCCACCTACTCACACACACACAGGCACAAACACACGGGGTGGTTATCTTCACCTCCTGCCTGCGTTGCCGTCCACGTCGCAGTGTCCTGCCTCACCTTGGTGTCAAGCAGCTGACGCGTCTGTCTCTCCGTCTCCAGTTTTTCCTCCGTCTGCTTGAGACGTCTGCGGACAAACTCGACCTCCGTCTGGCAGCACTCAAGCTGCATGGCCAGTTCGCTGTCTGTGTGGGGAGCGATGGGACTGTGTCAGAGGTGATGGCTGAGGTCACGTCAAAACTAGCGATAGTTTTCAACCAACATAAATGTTCTGGAAATCTTTCACAAACTAAAAGCGTTATTGGTATTTATTTGACAAATAAAAAGCTGAATTCATATTATTTTTATAGCCAAATTTGAGCCGGCTCACTGGGATTCTATGAGAAGTCAACCACTAAAACTAATTTGTTCAGGAATGCAATTAAATTACTATAATTTGCTATCTTATTCGAGAAATAACAATACTTTTTTTCAGTTTTGTTGTAGTATATTAAATTTGAAAATTAATGTATAAAAATAATTATTACATTTTAGCATTGAAATACGACTTCTCATTTTACACCTACCCCTTGACCCATTGAAAGTGAATGTGTTGGGGGGCCCTAACCTAGTGTGGCTCCAATAGAGAGGCGGGAGTTCTAACAAAGACATTCCCTTGCATCATAAACAGCAGGCCGTAAAAGAGGTGTAAAGTAAGGACAAGGCGGAATCCTACAATCTCATTGGCTGCTCGGAACTTGTTTCCGTTCAGCTACGCCGCCCTAGTTGTAACTTTTATCATTTTGACAAGAGATATTTTTATAGAGAGCAAAGTATTTTAAGTTATATAAAGTTTAAGTTTATTTATTGTGGAATAATATTCCTGTCTGTTTTTATTCCTATTCATGTTCAAAAAAACCATTTACTTTTATTGTAATCAACAAATGTTTATCCTGTTCGGCCCGTGACCTAAAGTGTGCTTTGAGTTTTGGCCCCCGGTGCAATTGAGTTTGATACCCCTGCCATAGGATATTGTACAGACTTAGAAGCGGTTCGAACTTGACCATCAAAAACCTGAAGTCAAAATATACAGCCGAGAAGCAAATCAAAATATATCTGATCTCCACTGGCTATAGCTTTAATATGATCCATTCTTAGGTAACTAGCAACAGTTACAGGCCGGCTACACAGAGCTGTCAGTGACGAGCTGGTCAGGTGAAAAGAGGTCAAGGGCAGCCGAGTCGGCGGCATCTGACTCTCAAAAAAAGTCATTTTGCTTGATAAGAGTGGTTTACTTTATAATGCACATCTGTATTTAATATATATTTTTGTTAGCACTCACTACCTGCACTATTTAAGATGTATAATTTTCAATCGTTACGCAGCCTTTTGCAGGTCACCCATCCTGGTGCAGGACTCATGTAGATTTAGTTTAATTTCAAGAATCATCAAGAATGACCTCTCCAAACAGTTAAATCTGTGCAGAACTGGCTGTATGGTTTGGAAGTACAGTGATGAATCATCTCATGTATGCTGATGACTTGGTGGTCTTGAACCTAAGTTCAGCTGGTCTCCAGCAGCTCCTTCGTGTGTGTGTTCTGTGTACGGTGAACAACATGCCGTTAAATATAATCCCACAAAAAGTGTTATTATGATCTACCAAACTAAGGAAGATCAATGTATGACATTTCCTGACTTTAAGCTGTTGGCCAATGTCTTGAGCATCTGCAGTGTAGTGAAATACTCTTGTTCTCTGTCCTTTGTCCCCTGTGCTTTTACCTGTCCCTGCTGCTCGGTGACTCTCAGCCGTCTTAGCTCTCTGTTTCTCCTCCTCCAGCTGCTTCTCCAGCGTTTCCATGGTGACTTTACACTGGTCTAAACGCGCCTGTTGTTTGAAGAGAAAGAGCTGTTTGACAGTGAAGAGGATACAATAGTTTCATGAGAGTAAAAGCAAACAAGCTGTGTGATGATTCAATGCTCGCACGAGGTCAAAGGAATGGGTGGGTGCACCAAGCAAGGTGTATTACGTTACTTCTCCCGTCCTGTCTACCTGCAGGTCTTTGTTCTCCCGGCTGAGTCGAAGTCTCTCTGCTCTCTCCACGTCCAGAGCCTGTCCCACTGCATCACCACGGAAACGCTCATCACTTAGCTCAGATGTCACAGCTGTAACCTGCACAAATGGATCACACAGTATAAATGTGTGATTTCCAGGTATTACTCATTTTGTGGGGACCTAAATCTGTTAGTGTGTGTGTTTGTGTGTGTGTGTTACAGACCTTGGTCTCCAGGCTGTCTGCGGTCTGCCTCAGCTCATTCCTTTCTTTCTCTGATTTCTCCAGCCGTCGTCTCAGAGCTGAAACCTCGTCCTGACGAACACATGAAAAGATCATCTCACGGCAACAGAGGCATATTTAAAAACTATATTTCTCCAGATTTGTTGCGCAGACTGTGTGTTTACAATATTTGCCATCTAATCGTGTGCTGTGACCACAGTCCACCTGTTGCTCACAGTCTATCTTTGTGTGTTCTTGTATTTGCGACATCTTTAGGACCTCTTCTGGAATAAACACTAACCTTGTCAGGAACAGTAGTCCTCATTGAGACCTAAACCTGGTCCTAATGAGGCAGAACCCCATTTCTGATGAACTGGTTTAATGTTTAATGATTAGGTTAAAGTTGGGATTAAATGGTAAATGGTCTGTATGTCTATAGCACTTTTCTGGTCATGATGAAAAGCTGCTTCATACTATAGTCTCGCCATTCACCCATTCTCACTCATTCATTCAAACATTCACATAACAGTTCAACTTAGTGAAGCACATTTTTCTGTCTCACATCTTTCATATCCACTCACACACTGCCGGCACAGCTGTCAGGAGCAGCGTGTGGTTAAATGCCTTGCCCAAGGACATATACTTCTAGCCTAATGCACAGTGTGCGTACCTCTTTGGCCTTGAGCCTCTCGTTGTCCATGTTGAGGTCAAGCATAGGACGAACTCGACAGAAAAGTTTCCACCAGCTCCACTTGGCCACACCCCTCAGGGCCCGCAGGTTTCTCTGCAGACAGCTGACTGCCATCTGCTGCGCCTGGAGAGAAAGAGACACACACACACATAAAAAAAGCTCTGCATTTAAAAAGAAATACTTCAACCATAAATGCAGTTCATTCTTATTCACGCCATAAAGGTACAGCCATACATTTTCAGATCACATTGATTAGTATCCAGATGATACCCTCAAAACACACTGAACACTCGCTGCATAAAGTGGAAGAGGGAGCATACTAGACAAAGCTTTATTGACACATTCATTCATTCACTCATCATCTACCGCTTTATCTTCCACATGGGGATCGCAGCGGCTGACATGGGCGGAAAACCCACCAGCTACAGTAGTAGATGGAAGACGCACCTTGTATCAGCTACTGGTACTTTCTTATCCTGCTTTTTTCCTGAGACACTTACTTACTGCTTATCTGTGTTCCCTTTAAAGCAACACCATGATGTTTTTCAACCTTCAAATAAAGTCTCCAAATATATTTTTAACTTATTGTCCACTTATAACAGTTTAAATAGTGCCCTCGTCAGAGCCTGAGAGGGGTCTCCATAACCTGTACTGACACTTTGTAACTTTGTCTCAGGTCACTCCAAAAACCAAAGTGAAACACACTTTCACTGATTCGACTACTCACTGCGAAGCTGCTGTAAGTTTGGGCGGGGGGTTATACGGGAGTTGTCGGGAGAAGAGGTGGGAGAGTGATAGGATAAGATGCTGGACAAGGGTGAGAGACACCGAGGAATGTCGGAGTGATGGCGACCTGGTTACTGTTGGACTAGTTAGTAGACATTGTTTTCTTGCTTGCGTTGGAGGCTGCTGTGTGTCAGGTGGTGTTATTGAAGTCATGTCGTTCCCCGTTCATGTTCGGAATTCAAAGTTATTCGTGTTGCTGCTAGTTATGGCTAACATGCTTGTTGAAGACATGGCTAGAGTTCTCCAGTATCGTTGGTTTATCAATAAATGCACATGTTACCGTGACGCATGTTTAATTACGGTTGCGACAGGCAGTGCTGTTTTCCAACTTTACAGGGATTCTGAGAGCAAAAACTTTTAAGGGTAACTAAGGGGATGGTGTGTGGGCTAAGAATGTCGGTGGCAACATTTGAATGAAGTAATTGGTGTTTGACTAGACAGAAGCAGTAGTTAAACCAATTTTTATCATGTATAATTTCAATACTTTACATTAAACTGTGATTTGCACCTGGCTTAGCAACCCATATACACTGGTTTCAACCTGAAAAATTGATGGAAACACATACAAACACACAATTGCACACATTGTACATTTTCTTCTATACATGTTTTTACTTCAGCTAAAATATTTAATACATTTTAATGGAAAACAGACCAGTATGTGCCCTACAGTCCCACAGTGGACAGAGAATACAAAGAGACACTAACCTTGAGCTTGCGGTATTTTTGACGGGCCAGGTGTCCCTTGCAGGAGGCCTGCAGATACAGCAACCAGCTGGTGACCTGCTGATCCCTCTGCTCCTCCAGAAAACGCAGCACACCTCGCTTCATAAAAACCTGAGACACAACAGGGAAAAGATCCATGAGATCATAAGCAGGACTCATGCGCTGCAGTCCGGATCCAAAGTGTTCAAACATGCCCTCACCCTGCTGGCACCAATAGCAATGCCCTTTTTGTCCAGATCCAACTCAACCAGCAACTCCTCCACTGCCTGAGACAAAGACAGACAGCAATTAGTTTACATTTGAGGAGAAGATCACATAGGGCTTATGTGAGGTCTCAAGCTGTCATGAAGCTCCACCAGACCTTTCTCTCATCATGACTGACAAACATCGAAGCATAACGTTTCATAATTGGAGGAGACAAGGCCTGGAAATGACAGCGGAAGTCACTCAGAGTCATGTGATCTGGAAAACCTGGGAAAGAGAAGCAGACGCAAGCAGACCTTTAGATCCAAATTTTATTTTTTAAATGTGAAAATACCTCTGGTGTGGTAAGAACATTTCCAAAAACTGTTCTGTATGGGAAAACATGGCTACCAGCAGGGACACATGGAAAAGATTATTTAGCCACTTAACAAAAGGCTCACCTAATAAATTGCACACTTGCTTACGTCAGTACCACCTAAAGAAAATTTTTGCCATTTCCGACTGGAAATTCTAGGTTGTAAATTGCAACTTCTGCACTGCACCTTAGTCATTGGGGAACAGAAGCTGCGGGTCCACTACTGCCTCCTTTGGTAAGTTTGTGTCAATTATGTATTTCAAACGCAGATGTCACAAAATAACACATTTGATTTTACTAATGGAGGCAGCAATGTGAGCTGAAAAAATGTAGATTTTCTCTATGGAATTTGGTACAAAGCAACAAAAACGTCCGGCTTTCCAGCTCTCACAGTTACATAAAGCATGATCTTGTGATATTCTAGACTTAAGTGGGAGTCTATTTTATTATGTGAACCTTTTGTGAAATGGCTAACATCAGGTTTTCCTTGTCTCCCCGCTGCCCATTGTCACTGAGGGCAGGTGTCCATGTCTTGGTGTGATGGCAGTGTGGGAAGGTCAGTCATAATTAACCACACTTCACTACACTGCAGTGAAGCATGAGGTCAGTGATAAATTCACAAACACACCAACATTTTATGTTGAGACACCTCTGGGACCTCTTTTATAAGTATGCATGTGCTGACCAGTGCGGTAGAGCTGCAGGGCCTGCAGGATGTGCGTGGAGTGCAGCTGGACTCTCAGAGCTGGGATATCAAAACTACCACTGTCGGCCTTTGCGCTAACACACTGCAGGAACACTGGCCGAGCTCGACGAATCAGGTTCAGAAGAGCATCCTACGGGGTTTGGAAAATAAGGTGAGGAAAAAAAGTCTAAATAAATTAGAGTATCTTTAAGTAATAATAATAATAATATATGTGCTAGTTCACTTACTGCCTGTAGTTTCACTGCTATGCACTGGGAGTGCCTGCGAATGGCTGCCATTCCCCCACTGAATGTCTTTCTAATCATGCCATTCCTCTGAAAAGAACGCTGACTGCCACCCTCCAACCCTCCCAAACCTCGACAAAGAGGGGGCACAGAGATTTGGGGTGTGAACAAGGCCTTCACCACGCCACTGTGGAAATAAATGAATGCCGTAAATGAGCATTTAAACATGCAATGAGACACAGTTTAATGTAAGTCAAATACCCGGAAAAAGTTATATATATATATATATATATATATATATATATATATATAACTTTGTCATTTTGTCTGTATAGCTGTGGGTTGAGATGCACTGTAATTGTCACCATTTACAAGCCAAGTCTGACTACAAGAGCAAGTTTTGTGTGTCAGCATTCTCTACACAAACTGACATGGTGGAGTTTTGCAGCAAACAGATGGCATTGAGAGCAGACGGGTTGTTCTGGATGAGACCAAACCATCCAGTGAGGTCGTAGCGGACGGGGTCACGGCCCATCAGGTGGTTTACTTCACACTGCAGTGGCTGCTCACATGGACGCACTGTAGGGACATACATACTCATGATCTTCAATAATAATTATCACTAGACCCCCCCACCCCCCCACACACAGACACACACACACACACACACTGATAGATACTGCACTTGCACATGTATTTATTTACCAGAATTGCTGTAATACTGGCTGACTCTCTCCAAGGCTCTGTTCTCACTGGAGGCAGGTGTCACCATCTCCTCATCCAGAACCCATAACAGACCTCTGGGGTCTCCATCTGCTGCCCGAACCTTAAATGCAAGCACACACACAACACACACACACACATACCTGATTACCACAAAACATAAGCTGCAGCTGTTTATCAAGTACGAAACTGAGCTCAATATTATGATTATGACAGTAACGTAATGTATTATATACAGTATACAGAGGTGCAATGAAAATATAGATAATATTATGAACATGCAGAATGTCATTCATTCATTCATTCATTGTCTACAGCTTTATCCTCCACATGAAGGTTGCAGGGAACATGCAGACGAATAAACTAGTAAAAAACAATATACATACAGTATAACCAGTTTAGCTCTGCAACATCTGCACAAACTTCTTCATTGATTTTTTATTGATTTTTGGGCTGCAAGATGTAGAAATAACTGTAAAAAAAATCAGGGGTATTTCTTCGTACTGAGAAAATGAATCTATACCTGACATAGAGAAACATAATTTATACACTGTATGGTGTTAGAAATCATAAAAGCCTGATCTTATTCCATGTTTTGTCTCCTGTATGTTGTGTGTAGTCAGAATGTGTTAGTGTACCTGTGGAGGAGCCTGATCAATGGAGGACACAACCTCAGCGGGACTGTTCTCTGGACACTCAAAATCTACTGGGATCTGCTCCTGTAAAAGACAACACAACCGTGACAAGCTGTGAATATATTGAATATAAGAGCAGACTCTGTTGTACTGTAAAATCTCAGATTTTGTTGACTCTAGAGAATAAATGTAACATGGAATATATAAGGGGGTTATATCTTAGTCAACATCCACAGTCAACTCTTTGGAGCCACATCTGGTGTTTGTCATTTGAAAACCAAACATTATTAAAAACATATTTACCTGGCATTTCTCCATGTTAGCATCCTGTTAGAGCTTACTAACTTCACTCAGATGTGAACATATGTGTACTCCAAGTAGTTACATGTGTATCATGTGACACAAGTGAGTTACGTTCATGCAGCAAATACTGTAAATCCAGTATCCTAATTCAAAACTTTTGCAAAATATTCACTTAATTCCGAATCATTTCCAGGCCTGGACAACTGTTTTTTTTAGATTTCAAAACTTTTCCAGTAATTTAGGAACCCTGAGTCTTATTAACTATAATTTAACTTGTTCTCTGTAAATTGTGTCAGCATGTTTTTAGTTGACTATCATTCTGATTAATCTGTCCCTTTAAAGTTAACAGAATCAGGTCAACACATGATCGCATGTTGCTCCTAATTGGTGTGCATGGGTATGAAAGATGTGTTATAGAAAATGCGCTGCACATAGATGCACTGCATGAATGTGTGAATCAATGGGTGAAGAGCAAAGACTGTAGTGTAAAGCAGCTTTGAGCATTCTTCAAGACTTTGAGTATTCATCAAGACTAGGAAAATTCTATATAATAAACACAGACCGTTATCTAGCTATCATGAACTATTAGTAGGGAAACTACACTTGCATCAGTAAATGCATGTCAGGACCATAAACATAAACTTTAGTTTCCTGTTGGATATCACAAAGATGAAGCAGCAGACATATTCTTTAAACATTGTAGACTTAAGCAGGTGTAGATTATACTGGGTGAGACTTTAACCAGATATATTCATGTTAATCCCAGGTGTGAACACTCCAACTTAGCTTTATCCACATGCGATTGGGTCACTGAGAACCGATGTTAACACCGGCTCTGAATGAGGAATGATGGAAATTCTTCCATCATAAGAAATGTTATGAAATATTGCCTGGTTAGGGGTCACCATCTCTGTCTCTAACATCATTTTACCAGTTATGAGCAAGAGTGTGTTGAGTGCACACTTCACTCCACCTGCGCGTATCTCTCCAGTGTGTGTCTGAAAGTGTGTGTGTGGTATTGCTCCAGCAGCCTCTCCTGCAAGTAGTTGTGGCAGAACTCGGACCAGCCGGCTGCTCGCTCCTCTGCTGAGTGTCTCGGGTTCCTTGTGCCCGGCGTGTCCACCACCATCACGGAGGCTAACGTCAGCTGCTGACCACTCAGAGCCCTGTCAGCAACAACAACACATCTCATGTCATATGTACGGTATACCCTGCATGTTTGCATGTTGTAGGTATTGTATGCATGTGCTGCGACGGCGGGTAAGATGAGCTATATTGTGATTTAAAGTAGCCTCCCTCCATAATCAGGCACTAAAACAAAATAAAATAAAATAGTGGAGAGGAAGCCTAACTGCTGGCATCACTGTCACATACAGTATGATAAATTTTGCTATGTTTTGACAGACTTATCATCTTGTGCTTTAAATTAGTCTTTAAATGTCTTTAAATGTGTTTAAATGTGCTCTCATGCTTGAAATTATCTTTACTAAAAGTCCACCATTGGTTGACCTCCAGTGTCTACCTGTTGATGAGTGAGACTATGGCAGTGAAGATCTCTTCATAGAGTCCTGCAGCCATTCCCTCAACACACTGAAGAGCTGTCAACCTGGGACCTGCAGAGATCAGTCCAAAGACATGGTTTTAATGGCGTTTCATTGACAATGAATATGATCACATGTGTGGCAGTCTCCAGGATCATTTCTGCAATCCACAGACACATGTGAGCCCAGTTTCCTTAATCAAAATGATGTTAATACTTTGCACCTTTACAGGGTTGTATCAAAGTGATGGTGTTTTAACCCCTTTTCCATCTCAGTGAGAGTATGGGTCAGGAAAGATGTATTCACTTCCCACTTCCAAGCGGTGTGACCAATGGATGGTAATCAAAAACGCTTCATTGGAAAGACCTGAGTAGACCTACAACCAATCAGAGCAATGATTCTTATAACGTATGCAGAGTGACAGAAAATGTGCTTGATGTAGTCTGGTGATGCTCTGCCAGGCCTCTACTGCAACTGTCTTCAGTTCCTGCTTGTTCTTGGAACATTTTCCCTTCAGATTTGTCTTCAGCAAGTGAAATGCATGCTCAGTCGGATTCAGGTCAGGTGATTGACTTGGCCATTGCATAAAATTCCACTTCTTTGCCTTAAAAACTGTTTGGTTTTTAAGTATGCTTCGGGTCACTGTCCATCTGCACTGTGAAGTGCCGTCCAGTGAGTTCTGAAGCATTTGGCTAATAAATATGAGCAGATAATATTGCCCGAAACACTTCAGAATTCATCCTGCTGCTTTTGTCAGCAGTCACATCATCAATAAATACAAGAGAACCAGTTCCACTGGCAGCCATACATGCCCATGCCATGACACTACCACCACCATGCTTCACTGATGAGGTGGTATGCTTTGGATCATGAGCAGTTCCTTTCCTTCTCCATACTCTTCTCTTCCCATCACTCTGGTACAAGTTGAGCTTTGTCTCATCTGTCCATAGGATGTTGTTCCAGAACTGTGAAGGCTTTTTTAGATGTTGTTTGGCAAACTCTAATCTGGCCTTCCTGTTTTTGAGGCTCACCAATGGTTTACATCTTGTGGTGAATCCTCTGTATTCACTCTGGTGAAGTCTTCTCTTGATTGTTGGCTTTGACACACATACACCTACCTACTGGAGAGTGTTCTTGATCGGGCCAACTGTTGTGAAGGGTTTTTTCTTCACCAGGGAAAGAATTCTTCGGTCATCCATCACAGTTGTTTTCCATGGTCTTCCGGGTCTTTTGGTGTTGCTGAGCTCACCGGGGCGTTCTTTCTTTTTAAGAATTCCAAACAGTTGATTTGGCCACACCTAATGTTTTTGCTATCTCTCTGATGGGTTTGTTTTGATTTTTCAGCCTAATGATGGCTTGCTTTGTAGATAGTGACAGCCCTTTGGATCTCATATTGAGAGTTGACTTCAACAGATTCCAAATGCAAATAGCACACTTGAATTGAACTCTAGACCTTTTATCTGCTCCTTGTAAATGGGGTGATGAGGGAATAACACACAGCTGGCCATGGAACAGCTGAGCAGCCAATTGTTCCATTACTTTTAAAAAGTGGGAGGCACATATACAAACGGTTGTTATTTCTACACTGTTCACCTGATTTGGATTTAAATATCCTCAAATTAAAGCTGAAAGTCTACAGTTAAAGCACATCTCTGTTTTATTTCAAATCCACTGTGGTGGTTTTTAGAGACAAAAAGATTAGAATTGTGTTGATATCCCAATATTTATGGACCTGACTGTACTTAATCTGTACTAGTTATAGTAGGTAAGGTCATTTTAGAGAGATAATGTAATCTAATGCACAAGGAGGTTTGATTTTTTTTTTAACACTGAAACAACTTTTTCATAATGGAATATTAATACATTAAATTATACTTCTGCAGGTACACAACACATGGTGAGTACCTCATCTCTGCATTTTTGAATACATTACACTGCAGGACTTGATGCCCAATTTTTACATTGTCTTACATTGTCTTCGAAAAGTGACCAATTGCTGAAGTCTGCGTTTACCCTGGTTAACACTTGGGGAGACAACCCATGGGGTGGGCATGGCTACAGAACTGGAAATTGTAAGTAGGCCGGAAATAAAATGAGAGAGACTGTACTTTGAAATTTTGAAATCCTCACGCCAAAGGTTTGAAAGCCCTCTTCCTCCATTGTTTACATTAGTGGATGCCATGCGGCACTGCAAATTGACACGATAATGTCTGATCTGTCCACTTTGTTTGCAAATGCACATATCTGATTTACAACTTATTCCCACATTTTAATGGGACTTGAAACTGATCTGATAATATCTGCATTCATGTGCTTTTTTTTCCTGCTCACAATTCCATGGTAAGATTTTTGAGCCTGTTCAGTGTTCACTGGTGACTGTTCTAATATTTACTCCAGAGGTTTTCCTCTGACCAAGAGAAAATGAGTTTTAATAGTTGTTTGTTAACTGTCCCTGATTTTAAACAATCTCTGGAAACGTGATAGTAAGTGTCCATTTTAAGCATTGCACATGAATTGCCTTGCATGAGCTAATTGCAGTGGTTGCCTATGGTTAAGCGTCAACTCTTCGAAGGAAGCCCTTGACAACTGTCCCACTTTTGGCTCCCATAGATCACCTTCCACCGTTCATGAACTTGTGTCTCACCTTCATCCTCAGCAGGGCTCCTCTCTCTACCGCCTCCAGTGGTTGCTCTCTGCAGCAGCTGGCGAAGGTGATGTTTGAACACAGCTGTGTGCAGGTCTTCGCCTTCACAGCCCAGAACGCTGCTGGCAGTCTGAGCGCTGTCGAAATTCCCGAACTGTCTCCTGCCCACTGTGAAGAGGGAAGATGAGGACACTGAAAGGACAACACTGTGGGGACAGTAGTGGCAGTGTGAAGGTTGGTTCACTAACAAGACTTGGGACAAATGTTTCACTCCAATGGTTTAGAAAAATGCCATGACCCTTTTGGCTATTTTTTATTCGATGGACTAAAGAAACCACTGATGCATTTTTATTTGAAACTCTTATATAATATACACTCACTGGCCACTTTGAGGTACACCTGTTGAGATGACTGGTAATGCAAATGATAACAACGTAAAATAAAGTTTCATGTCTAAAAGAGCATGATGTCACTTCTGTTCCAATTTCGAGGAAGCATTTCAGAAACAGTTAATCTACTGGGATTTTTCCACACAACCATATCTAGTGATACAAAGATTGGTCTGAAAATGAGAAAATATCCAGTGAGCTGCAGTTCTTTGGGAGACAATGATGACAGAGGTCAGAGGATGGACAAACTGGTTGAAGATTATCAAAAGGAAGGAGTAAGTCACTTCACCATTACAATCAAGGTGTGAAGACATGGGGCGCCCCATGTCCAGCTGACAGGGGGCGAGATGCAGGGTACACCCTGTACAGGTCGCCAGTCCAGTCCATCACAGGGCCACACAGAGACAGACAACCATTCACTCTCACATTCATACCTACAGGCAATTTTGAGTGTCCAATTAACCTAATCCCCAAATCTGCATGTTTTTGGACTGTGGGAGGAAGCCGGAGTGCCCGGGGAGAACCTACACACCACGGGGAGAACATGCAAACTCCTTGCAGAAGGCCCCTTGTTACAGTAGACTTAAGCGGGTGTATATTTTATGAAACAAATCTTTCATTATACGTCATGTGTGAAACATTAAGAAGGGATTATTGTCAGAAAATTCATATACTGCCTGTAAGTATAGGCACATACTCATGTACGGGCCTTACGGACTCTAGATTCATACATATATTATATACATATATTATTTATGATTCTATCTCCTACCTCTCTAACCTTCTGTATTTCAGCCCTGTTGGTTATCAATTATCATGCTCCAGTGTATTACTTTACACTGTTCCCCAGGTTTTTACAGACCATGGGAAAAAGTAATCTTCTTATAATGCGCCATGGACATGGAACATCATTTAAAAATAGCTCAAATTAGTTTCATCCATATATCAGTAAATTTAAGAGAACCATAAAGAATGTGGTTATAGAGGCCAGTGGCTGTTTTTCCTGAAAGAGCACTGAAAACGTGAACATTTTAAGACTTACGGTAAGTTGCATGTCTTTTACGTTATTCAGATCAAAGATCAATACAACATATGTGTTTTAATGTTGTTTTTGTACAGCTGCTGCCTTGCACGGGTCTCTCTTTTAAGGAGATTTTTAATCTCAGTGTGACTTCCCGGTAAAATAAAAAAAATAAATTAAATAAAAAAAAAAATTTTTTGTAGCCTTAGAATAAGAGTTTTATATGTAACTAGGCAATGATTTTTCTTTAGGGATGTTGTGCCATGTTTCTTGTTTTGAAAGAGAAGAACAACAGCATCCTGTCAGGCATGAGAAGACCACTGTAGACCCCTGATATGCTTGAGAGACCAATGGAAAGACAAAAAAAAAGAAATAAATGGAAAAGGGAGTGATGTTTTTCTGTTTTTCTGTCTGTTGACTGTCATGGGTGGAGCAGGTCTAGGCCCACCCTAACCTTACCATACCATTTTACTCTGGTACCCCAAAAAATGGAAAAAATGGAATGTTTATTTTTGGTACTTTTCCGAATGGAAACGCAAAAACACATTGACAGACTTTTGTAGTGATGGTGAACATGGTCATAATTAAAAAATTCAAACACTGTATCTATGTGTCTGACAGGATCACCAAAATTGTAAATGATTATAATGTTTATGATGATGAGAATGATGATAACAACTATGAATGTGTATGAATATGAATGAGTGTTACCTTTACTGGCCCCAGCAGCTCCCAGGTGATAAATAGCAGCCAGAACGTGCCAAATGGCTTTCTGCTCGCCGGCTGTGAAGCCCAGTGTTTCCATGGCGGTCAGAAGCTTAGTGAAGGCAACAGATGCCCGCTGTTTCTCCTCCACCTGAGAAGAGACAGGAAGAAGCAGGGCTAAATTAATCCGTGGAAGCATTGTAATTAAAGCTGTGTCACGTCTCAAGTGGAGACTTCTCATCGTGTGCCGTTTCACCTCCTCCAAAGTTCTTCTGGACCCTTTTCTCTTTTTGATTCCATTTGTTCAGGGTTGTAAACACAACCCCAACCTGAGCTTCTCGCTAGTTTGCTTTTAATTTGTTTGCTTGATATCTTTCATCTGTTATTACCTACTTAGTTTAAAGAATTTTTCAGTAATCTACAGTAACTTACCTGTCTTGTACAATATAATGAAAATGTGCCTTCTTTTGGCATCAACATAAGCATTATAACAAAAGACTACGCTTTTTTTTTTGCCAAGAAATTTAACATAATTTTTTTAGTATGACTTTATATGGATAAGCAGAAAATGCTTAAAGGGGCATTAAAATGTTCAATTATTTGAATAAATCCATTTGACTACATTTTATCTTGCTGTAAGACAGGATTTTCTGAGGTTTGCAAACCCACGCACTCGCCTGCACCAACGTCCAGAGAGAAAATCTGTGTTTTTAGCTTGTTTGGACAAGGCTGGTCGACTACTGCTCCATTTAGTAAGTCTGTGTTACTGAGTAATCAAACAGAGGATTTTAATTAACACCAAATAAATAAATTCTACACCTGCGTAAGTCTACACCACTTTCTGTCACTGTAAAAAACAAGATTTTCTGGAAATTACAGGTTGTAAAGTGATTACACTCCAGCACCAAAATACCAGAGAAAACCATTATTTTTTGCTCACAGGGAAACAAAACGCTGCTGGTCTGCTGCTGCCTTATTTGATAAGTTTGTGTCATTTATGTAAAACGGAATGAAAGATTTTAAACAGAGGCGTCACAAAATAAACCATTTGAACTTACTGATGGAGGCAGCAGTGGAGCAGCAACTCCTGTTTGCTGCAGTGTAAACTGATTTTCTCTATGGAATTTGGTGCAGGAGAGTGAGTGGTTTTAGAAAGTTTGAAAAGGCAAAGTCAGAGTTGACTATGTGTCAGTTCAAACTCTGTGGCAGTCATCAGTGTGACTGATTCATGGGTTCCCAAAGACTGGCTCGGGACCCATAGATGGATCGCAAGATATTTTTTTGGGGGGTCCCCCAAACAAATCTGAAGAATTTTCTTAAAATTAAGTTAAGTTCATTTACCAAAGGTCTCTTGGAAAAAATGATATTAAGTGTTACAGTTATTATGTGTTACACAAATCAGCTCATAATGACAACACACAGCCTCTGGGTTTATTTCTAGGTAATATCTATTTAATAAAAAGGAAAATATTTTTTTTTTTTTTTTGCAATTTTTTTTTGGAAATGATTTGTTTTAAATAACTTTATTTTTATTTCACTGGTGAAGGCTTGCTCGCTCACAGTCACACTCTTTATAAGACTACTCATTTTCAAAATTTGCTTGATGAAGGTCTAGTACTGTAACATAGCAGTAATAAAATTCGTTTTGCAGGTTTAGGCAGTGTGTAAGAGGCACTTGTTTGCAAACATCATTTTTCTTCTTCACCCACACACACTCACACACACACACACACACACACACATCTGCCACTTACTGTACCTTGGTAGGATTTACAATGCCAAACGAGTTGGCTTCTGGGAGCTGGTGCAGCTGCAGTTCTGTTCTGTGAAGAAATGTAACAGCACAGTTAACTTGGGTGGTGCAACAAAATACTGAATACTGTCATTGAAAGAATTTGTGAATTGAAAAGAGGCAAGTCACTAGGGAAAAGTCTAGAGGTAGAAGTAAATCAGATTTTTAAGAAAGGATTTATTTTAATCAGATACTGCAGCACAATTTAACACTGAACTGCCTGTAACAAGCTAAAATAATTGTTTGCATGAAATCCCAACTGCCCCTGCAAATATAAGACATTCTAAGGTGTATTATTTTAAGTCAGCTTAAAGACTAATTTAAAGTAAACATTCCTCACATGACTGAATTTCTTTGCTTGTGATAAGTACAACTTTCTTACATCTTGGACAGTTGCGTCTAGCCTTTCCTCGTGCTCAGGGACATTACAGCAGGAATGTTGCTGTAGATTTACACGCTAGCAGTGAATATTCTAGCCAAGCAAAAATGTTGATCCCCATTGGCGGATTCTTTATCTTAAAACAAGCAAATGTAATTCAATTTAAGAATCTTTGGCTTATTTCTAGCGGGACAGATTTTGGCAGTGTAAGGTCTCAGTCTTATGATTATGATGTATCCCCAGGCTTTCATCTGGAAATACAATAACAGAAGAAATCAGTATACAGAGGAAGAAGAAGACAACAGCAAGTAAAAGCACTGCACTTCTTTTTTTTTTTGATTGAGAAGGAAACAGAATATACGCTCTGTCAGCTTAAAGAATTCAACATTTTCATGTTAATGTCTCATAGAAAGACAATGGATGATGCTGGACATTGCACCGAGTAGCTGCCAGTTAGAGTCGATTGGGTGTAGGTCAATGTATTAGGTCACCTAGGAAATACCTAATACCAAAAAGCTGACAGCGGTCACGTCGCCACCTAGTGGAGCAAAGCTGGACAAAGTCCATTCAATACATCCATTCATATTTGCAGTTGTGTTTTTCAAATCACCTGATTCTTTAGTGCCTGTAGACTGTGAAAAAGACAGTAATCCAATCATTGCAAATGGCCTACAACAAGAGACGTGAAGAACTCAACAAGTAATAAAAGGAGTTTCAGAATTACGGTCAAGCCAGCGCAACCTTCAATAAATATTAAAAAAAATATTCATTAAAAAAATTGTTAATAGATGAAAATAAAGCTTTTAAAGAATTCTTGTTCTTGACCTTTGACGCATTGTCGAGGTTCAAGCTCTTTTTCTGTAGAAACAGTGAGAACATTTAAGGTGTTTAATTCTGATATATCTAGTTTCCCAAAGTTGAAGGAAAAAAGTAAATATTAATATTACTGAAGTACAAGTAAATGTACCTGATCCACCGAGATTTACCTCATCTCCGTGCTGAGTCCTGCCAGCATCTGAGAGAAGACCAGGAAGTTGCTCTCTCCTGCAGTTTTCTGACACACTCTCCATTTGTCCAACATCATGGTCTGATGGAGAGACACAGGTGAGTGAGGGTGTGTGTGTGTGTGTGTGCATTCCTTATATTCCTTATGTTGTGGGGACCTAAGTGGGTTTACACAGTCATACTTGTCTTATTTATGGGGACAAAAATCAGGTCCCCGTAATGTAACTTAGTACATTTTAAGGTGAAGACATGTTTTAAAGTTAGGCTGAGGTTAGGGTCAGAGTTGGTGTTAGGTAAGTACTAGTAATTATGTTTAAGGTTAAAGTAAGTCTCCAAGAAATGAATGGAAGTCAATGCAATGTCTTCTGAAGTCATGGAAACCAGTGTGTGTGTGTGTGTGTGCGTCTGTATAGTTAATGTTACCTCTTTTCTTTCTTAAACACTGACCTCATAGAGACCAAAACCTGCTCTTGGTGAAGCAGAACCTCCTTTCTGAGTTAGTGCTTATTGTTGATTTGCTTTTGATGGTTATATGGACAAAACACCTCTTTGTCTGAAATTGTTTTATTGCAAACAGGCCTCTTTTATTGTTAGCCTGCATGAATTTATTTGACTAATTTTACATTTTGCATTTATGGAGCTGTTCTGAAAGCTCCACTTGCTATTGAGGATATTATATAAAAGCCTGATTACTGTTTCCGATGGATAGTGTTGTACAATATGTATGGTTTGGACCAGTTAATGCCCTCATGTTCTTGTTTTTTGGGGTGGGATTGATTAAGTTTTGCATCTCCTTTTAATGTCCACCTCTGTCTTGTTTGTCATATAGACTGGTTGCTGTGTGGAGTTGATTATAAAGTCAGAACAAAGTGAGGCTAGTTTTATTCCTTGTAGCAATATATTTCATTATTAAAATGTTTAGTCAGTAGTTGAGAAATATTGAGTGTGACCCACCAACAGTCAGCTACTTTCCTTTGCAGCCCACCTGCTACTGAAGTTGAATAGCCTGGGGTTAAGTTTAGGGTTAACTGGTAATCGTTAAGGATATAAGCTTTGGTTAGGCTGTCCAAATGAATGGAAGTCAATGCAGTGTCGTGAGGAGAATATCTGTGCAAACCCGTGTGTGTGTGTGTGTTGCATGCCTGCAGGTGTCCAGCAGCGGCCTGTCCGGCATGATTAAAGTCGAGAGAGAAGACCATGGCAAATCGAGATGAAGCATCACTGTGCTGTGAACTCACGCAGCCAAACGACCTCATGATAGTGAACATTGCCTGCACACGCTCCACTGGAGGAAGAGGGGAAAAAAAAAAAAAAAAAAAAAAATCACGAAAAATGAAAGAACCACCTGCAGAGTCCAGACATGAATCATCATTTTATCGGCTCTCACCACTGATGTTCCCTCCAGTTGTACCGGCCTGTTTGAGGAGAGCATGTGTGAAGGCTTGGCAGGCTGTGGTCTTGCCAGTCCCACTGCGTCCCAGCGCGCACACACTGTGGTCTCTGCGGGTGCCCACCATGGACACATACACTCGTTTGACCAAGGCCGCCAGAGCAGGAGGAGCATCCCACACTGACTCCCCTCGCCGAGACTTTGGGGTCTGACAGGGAAAAAGAAGACAGGGTTAACACCAAATATTTTCCGACATGTAACAACTTTGACGTTGTTTCATCACTGTAAACTGATTATCGTTGGGTGTTTGTTAAATATGTATATACTTAATGTTCCCTTTTTTACCAGATTACACCATAGGGGGCTGAGAGAAATGTTATTTCTTTTCTCTGTGTGACTTGTACATGTGGCTGAATTGGAAATAAAGAAGACTCTGACTCAATAAAAGGCTCACTCATTGAAATCTATGACATCTGGAGAATATGTTTAATCTCCTGCACTACAGCCTGTAACTATTGGAAACTGATGTTTCTAAACTGTTTCTTCACCTGCACCAAAGTCCATAGAGAAAATCATTGATTTTACATTGTGGTGCATAGAAGTCGTTGATCCTCTGCTGCCTCCATCAGTAATTTCAGATGTGTTAATTTGTGACTTTCCATTCTTATTTTCCAAAGTGACATACATTAATAAAATGAAGCAGCCGTAGAGCAGCAGCTCCTGTGTCCACAACCTACAAAAGATTTTATAAGGTGAGTCTTTTGAAAAGTGGCTAAAATATGTTTTTACTTCAGTCACTACCGGCAGTGATGGTGTTTGTCATATGCGGGTTCTCAATGTAAGTATTTTTCTATCGATAAAAATCTAATTATTTCAAAGATTTTGTGTTAAATTGATTTGTTGATCAACAGAAAATGACCCTCGGCTCTTGTTATTCAATGAATGTTCAGTTAATTGTATTACCGTTATTGTTTAGGCCTAACAAAACACTTTGTACACAAATCAGTGAACTGATTGATCCAGAAAAACTCATCGGCAGATGAATAATTGTCGATGTAATTATGATGACGATGTGATCTCACCTTGCTATGAGCTTGTAACGGAGGCCAGAAGTTGACCAGGTTGGGTCCAGCGTGTGTAAGAGGCATGTTGGCTTTAGCTCGACTGATCAGTGTGTGGAGAACTCCACACTCATTCACACTGTGCAGGTCACTCAGGTCCTCACACAGGTCCAGCTCTGAAGGGTTACACTGTTCAGCCAAAGGGACATGATAAGATATGATATAATATGATATAATAATTAACTTCAAGGAACGTAAAATTACAGGTATTTTATTGTATAAAAACACATTATAGCATAAATACAGATGTTCATTATTTGAGTGATTTGATTACATCTAAAAACTCACCAGTCAAAGCTACATGCATGAATGTTAAAAGCACCTAAAAGAACAACTTTTATAAATAATTCTGTGAGAAAATTTCCATAAATTGTGGAATTTAGAAACTTAAATACAAAAGTATACAAAAAAAACCAACTGAAGTAAGAAGGCATTTCTAATACATTCCATTTACATCGGGACTCGGAAGTCAGAACTGGTAGTGACGTTAACCCCGAGAAGTTGGAAGCACATATGGTTGATGAGGTTGATGAGTTCCTAAGTTGTAAATCAGAGTTCAGGGAAACTCCAAGTTCTGACTACAAATTGAATGCAACATAATACCCACGTCCCCCACTGGGTGGAGGAAGATTAAAGGTCCACTGTGCAACATTCAGCCTTCATAAGATATTAGAAAACAAATACTACAATATATATAGAAGAATACTGATGTGAGTGGACCAAGAAAGCCAATGGTAAGATCTGAATGCTGTACTTAGTGTTTGACCGGAGAGGAAGTAGATATGTCATTTTTACTCACTCACTCATTTTCTACCACTTTATCCACTAAGGGTTGCAGGGGGCGCTGGGGCGAGAGGGAGGGTGACCCTGGACACATAGAGACATACAACCATTCACACTTACGGGCAATTTAGAGTGTCCAATTAACCTAACCTAATGTTTTTGGACTGTGGGAGGAAGCCGGAGTGCACCACACACCAACATGCAAACTCCCATGTTCAGGTTTTTAACTTCCTGTTATATTTTGGGTATATGCTGTACTTCCTGGGAGAGTTGCTCTGTTTTATGTTTCAGGAGGCTGGTTGACAGGTTTCTATTGCTTGTTTTCGTTCTCTTTTAGTTTTTCCTGGTTCCTGAGCTCCGCCTCATCAGCCGGCCAGTCTCGGTGTTTTCTCTTTAGGTTTTGACTGGTTCACCTTTTCTTAGGTTTTTTTTTTTTTTTTTTTGTAAATAAACATTGTTATTCCTTTTTCTTACTTCTTGTTTTTGGTCTGTTTCCTCTTTCTGATGGTATTTTATAACCGTGACACAGTATACTGTAAAGATTTGAATCTGGATCAACACTTAAAATTACGAGCTATATAAACTGGTTTAATCCTGGAAAACAGTGGTATAGTTACACTTTAATCATAGACAGAAGGAAGAAGGAAGAGGCTGGAGTTAGGTACCTTCTCAGTTTCATACTCTGACACATCATGCAACGAATCATCCGTCTGCAGGCGGACCCTCACTCGGCCTTCTGGGAGTTCAGGTGTGCCTTCATCTGGCTTCAACTGAGTGGCTAAAATGAAAGAACAATGATCAGAATCACTCAACTCATCAATCACTGCCTCTAGCCGAGTGTAGTTCACAGCTGTGTTTACATGACTCTTGAGCAAAGCTTTATTTTCATCAGAATCCTATGATCCCTGCATATTTAATGGATAGTCTGGGTTCTTTCAAGTGTTGCATGAGGCACTGGCACACACTGTAGTCTGTAGTGACTGTGGATGGACGGGTGATAATTAATCTCTAACATGATATACATAATATAACCAACTAACAGATTACTAGAGACGGTGAGAGGACTAGTTAGTCCTGTATTAATCCATCCCCACTTCACAGCTAAATCATAGAAACTATTTACATGTTTATACAAGCATTCATATTCCACAACTGTATCACTTTGCCGGTAGACACAATATTATTTTCAGCTTTTGATCATCAAATCTCATCACTTTTATTTGCCAAATGATATAACATTTTATCTCAAGACACTCCTCACTGTCTGAGGTCCTGATCTGAGAGAGGGCCTCCAGCAATGGCTCAGAACAAATGTGGATCAACTGTTGAAATTCTATGTACAGAAGATTCTCCAGAGCAAGGCCTCCAAAAAAAGATAAGAACTTAAGAGGATCAGTTCATAAACAATGAAGTGCACTTATCATTCATTCATTGTCTACCGCTTTATCCTCCATATGAGGGTTGCTGGAGCAAATCCCAGCTGGCATAGAGTGAAAGGCGGGGTACTTCCCTGGACAGTTCACCAGTCCTTCAAAAGTCACTTAGCATCTGCATGGTTTCTGACTGTGGGAGGAAAACTAGAGAACCTGGACAAAACCCACAAATACATGAGAAGAATATGCAAAGTCTGTCTTTTTGTTGAAAGGCAACAATAAAAGCCACTACTCCGTCAAATAGTCATTTACGCTTCAGGGAATGAAAACTGCAATGGCAGGAAGAGAAGATGACACTTTACGCCAAGGGTTTCATTTGTAGAAACAGAAACCTAGTTTTGTCAAGTCAGTGTTTAATGTTTAATGGCTAGTTCATCAATACACTAATAGTAATAATAATAATAATTAATATAGCACCTTTCTTTACAATGAAAAACAGCACACACCAATGAATCAGTTTTATCATCTTCTCAAGTTGTTCTTGCTCAGCTCAAGCGACAGATCAACGATGATATTAGCAGTTACGATGACACAAGTGGAGATAAGCTGAGCCATTAGAAAATGAAAAGCTGTGTGTCTAGCCAAGAGTGGATATCAAACTCTTTTTTTTCACAAGAGTATGTTCAATATGGTATTTATTTAGTGCTCTAGTCACGATGATCACTAAAAGATGCTTTACACTCCAGTTTTGCCATTCGAACATTTACAAAGATTCACTCACACATTCACACAGTGTATCTATGCCCGGCGCATTTCAATTACTCATCTTTCATACTCATTCACACGGTGCTGACACAACTGTTTGGAGCAACATGGGGTGAGGTGTCTTGCCCAAGGACACATTGGCATGTATCCTAGAGGAGCTGGGAAATCAAACCCACAACCTTTCAAATGAAAGAGGACTCACTCTACCTCTTTGACACTGACATCGGAAGACATAAGAAGAGACAATGCTCAGGATCTGGGGAGCGCGATACAGTTACTGCAAACACAAACACACATACTTACTTACATACTCCTTTATAGTGTTTAACTAGTCAAACAAAGCCTGACAATTTTTGCAGTACTTTTATTTTTAAATGTAAAGGCTATGCATTTTGCTGATCAAATGGGTTTAATGGTTAATATCTCTTTAAATTATTTTATGTGTTGCCCTTTGCTTACTTCATTATGTCAGTGTGGCCCTGTGGAAAAATAAAATATATTCAACCAGTGCAGGAACAACATGTTTTTTTAGGGCTTTGGTCTGGCTGAGTGTGCGTGGGTGTGTGTCTGTGTGCTCTGTCTGTGTGTGCGTGCCTGCGTGCGTGCGTGCGTGTGTGTGCCTGTGTGTGTGTGCGTGCGTGCATGTGTGTGTCTGTGTGCATGCGTGTGTGTGTGTGTGCGTGCGTGTGTGTGTCTGTGTCTGTGTGCGTGTGTGTCTGTCTGTGTGTGTCTGCGTGTGTGTGTGCCTGCGTGCGTGTGTCTGTGTGCCTGCGTGCGTGCGTGCGTGTGTCTGTGTGTGTCTGCGTGTCTGTGTGCGTGTGTGTGTCTGCGTGTCTGTGTGTGTGTGTGTCTGTCTGTGTGTGTGCGTGCGTGTGTGTGTGTCTGTGTGCGTGCGTGTGTCTGTGTCTGCGTGTCTGTGTCTGTCTGTCTGTGTGTGTCTGCGTGTGTGCGTGTGTGTGTGTCTGTGTGTGTGTCTGCGTGTGTTTGTGTGTGTCTGTGTGCGTGTGTGTGTGTGTGTCTGTGTGTCTGTCTGGGTGTGTGTGCGTGTGTGTCTGTGTCTGTGTCTGTGTGTGTGTCTGTGTCTGCGTGTGTGTCTGCGTGTGTCAGTGTGTGCGTGTGTCTGCGTGTGTGTGTGTCTGCGTGTGTCAGTGTGTGCGTGTGTCTGCGTGTGTGTGTCTGTGTGTGCGTGCCTGCGTGCGTGTGTCTGTGTGTGTCTGCGTGTCTGTGTGCGTGTGTGTGTCTGCGTGTCTGTGTCTGTCTGTGTCTGTCTGTCTGTGTGTGTCTGCGTGTGTGCGTGTGTGTGTGTCTGTGTGTGTCAGTGTGTGCGTGTGTGTGTGAGAGTGGACCAACGGTTATGCCAGCTCCTCTGTGTCGCTAATGGAGGCTGGTTGAGAGAGCAGAGCAATGGCTTCTCCATGAAGCTAACGCGCAACATGTGTGTGTCTGTGTGCATGCGTGTGTGTGTGTCTGCGTGTGTGTCTGTGTCTGTGTGCGTGTGTGTCTGTCTGTGTGTGTCTGCGTGTGTCAGTGTGTGCGTGTGTCTGCGTGCGTGTGTGTCTGCGTGTGTCTGCGTGCATGTGTGTCTGCGTGTCTGTGTCTGTGTGCGTGTGTGTCTGCGTGCGTGTCTGTGTGCGTGTGTGTCTGCGTGTCTGTGTCTGTGTGCGTGTGTGTCTGCGTGTCTGTGTGCATTGTGTGTCTGTCTGTGTGTGTCTGCGTGTGTCAGTGTGTGCGTGTGTCTGCGTGCGTGTGTGTCTGCGTGTCTGTGTCTGTGTGCGTGTGTGTCTGTCTGTGTGTGTCTGCGTGTGTCAGTGTGTGCGTGTGTCTGCGTGCGTGTGTGTCTGCGTGTGTCTGCGTGCGTGTGTGTCTGCGTGTCTGTGTCTGTGTGCGTGTGTGTCTGCGTGCGTGTCTGTGTGCGTGTGTGTCTGCGTGCGTGTCTGCGTGTGTCTGCGTGTATCAGTGTGTGCGTGTGTCTGCGTGTGTGTGTGTCTGCGTGTGTCAGTGTGTGCGTGTGTCTGCGTGTGTGTGTGTCTGTGTCTGTGTGCGTGTGCGTGTGTGTCTGTCTGTGTGTGTGTCTGTGTCTGTGTCTGTGTGCGTGTGTGTCTGCGTGTGTGTGTGTCTGTGTCTGTGTGCGCGTGTGTCTGCGTGTGTGTGTGTCTGTGTCTGTGTGCGTGTGTGTCTGTCTGTGTGTGTCTGTGTGTGTCTGCGTGTGTTTGTCTGTGTGTGTCTGCGTGTGTCAGTGTGTGCGTGTGTCTGCGTGTGTGTGTGTCTGCGTGTGTGTGTGTCTGCGTGTGTGTAGGGTAGTGTTATCTTCATATCTCACCGCGAGTGAATCCATCTTTCTGGACAAACCACACAGTTCCCGCTTCATACCACACGTCCCTCACCTGAGACCGAGACACAGCAGAGGAGCAAAGATGAAACAGAAAACCTGAAACATGTTCTCTGTTCAGGCAGCTTCTGCAAACACTGATACATAAACACAACTTATCCTTCGTCAGTTAGAACTATACAGTGAAAATGTATAGTTAAAATCCACAGAGGTTTCATGATTATTATGATAAAAGAACATACACTACATACTTCTCTCTTATGCTCCGTTATAGCCGTGTCTGCTTGCCGTCCCTCTGGCTCCTGCCTCTTCTCCACCTCCTCCACCTCCTTCTTCATCTTCATCACCTCCTTGGTCCTCTCCTTCTGCTCGGCCTGTGCTGTCTTCCTATTCTTCTTCTCCTCTGACCTCCTGTCCTGCTGCGTTGGAAGCTCCAGCATCACTTCCTCTTTGGCTTGCTGTGCACTGCCGGATTCAGAACTAAAGATAAACCTCTGGGACGACGACCTGCCGTCTGACGGTGCAGCGCTATTTCCTTGTCTGCTGTTGCCGGTGAACTGTTCAGCTCTGAGGGCCATTTCAGCCTCCAGGATCGGAGGAGTCTGATCTGGGATGAGAAACTGCTGCACAAGGTTGTCGCTCAGTTTACTTGGCTGCAAAATTCAAGGATGGGTATGAGAGGACTGATACTGGTGATGAGTCCACTGTACATTAACAATATGATGTTACAACCGGCAGCTGCTTAGCTTAGCTTTCCAGATGATAGCAACTAGGTTAAGTTATTAACAGGTTTTTTTCAATAGACTCAGGTACAAAGGACCTTGCGTCGGGTCCCTACATCAAACTGACTGACCCTGCTTCCTAAAAGTTACATTCCCATACAACTTTAATGCTTTTTTTACTTACATTTCAGGAATTTAAGCAAAATATAGATGTTACTAGATCCCACTGACATTGATCACACGGTATTAAAGCAAAATTCTTCTTTGGCAGTTCAAAACCAGGTGGAAACCAAACATTGTACCATTGTAAAAAGGGATACAACTTAGGGTTTACTTCTGTTTGTAAGAATTAATGACATATGCACTGCAACAGCCTCATTAGCAGTGCTCTATAGAGTGGTGCACTCATGCACCCAACATTTTGGACTTATCTTCCTTGATGTCTGTCTGCAAAGCCTCGAGCAAGGGTGACGTCATGGTCAGAACCAGTCAAAGACAGAGTCAAAGACAGAGAAGGTCTTTGCCTCTGACCGGCTCGAATCTGGTTACTCCCGCACACTGCGTGTTTACACTCCCTGTGTGTGTGCAGCCGTCACGAGAGCAGCAATCATTGAAACGTGCTGTTCGATGGTCATTTGAGATGAAGAGAGAGGCTAATTGCAGTGGTGTAGTCTACCATGGTTCTCAAACTGTGGACACCCCAGGCTGGCACCTAAGGTGGCCACCCTCTAGACACGCCAATGGGTAGCTTCCGGGTTAGCAGTGGTAGTGGTTAGAACTAAGGTAATGGGTTTTATTCCCGTCCAGGACCTCTTTGTGTGGGGTTTGTATGTTCTCCCTCTGTCTGCAGCATTGGAATATGTATGAATGTTAGGCACATTCGGTCATGTTAGATCTACTGTGGTGGCATACTCAGTTGCAGCGGCTCTGATCAACCCTTCATTTGACCTTGTATTTTCAGTTGTATAATAACAAGAAACCATCACAGTAAGCATAGTTTAAGCATAGAACCAAGGCAAAATTAAAAACTGTTTTCAACAGTTTTCAACAGCCTGACACTGAATCTACTTTAGAGAACCACAAAAAAAGCTTTACTCACTACAATAGACCTACCCTATATAGGACAAGCAGTTACCTACACATTTATTCTTGCTCCGAAACAGATGCTTCCAAAGATCCCCCCCCCCCCCCCCCCGCTCCGAAACAGATGCTTCCAAAGACCCCCCCCCCCCCCCCCGTCCAAACACCAAAGACTCTTTAAATACTATCAGCACAATATTCTGTTCAAACTGTAAAAACTTCACTCCTGATTGAAGCAGCTCTATGAATCTTAAAAGAGCTGAAACGAGACTTGGAGAAGAAAAGAAGAAGCACTCACAGCTCTGTCCTCTTTGACCTCTGGTTCTCTGTGCTTGGTCTCCTTCTCTGACTCTCTGACCAGCTGTTTGAGGAAGCCGCCTGGCACTGCTGACAGTGGAGGAGGAGGAGGCACAGCTGCGGCCACCGGCTTCTTCTCCTCTTTGATCTGTTGTTTTTATGGAGTGGTGAAAGCAGGTAGAATTAGACAGAAAGAGCAAGTCATTGTGGGATGTGATGAGCACCGTAAAGTACATTTGGTTTGCAGTGTGAGTCAGATGTACAGTATATAGTGCTCTATAGGATAAGTCTAGTACCTATGTTGTATTTATATTAACAAAAAGAAAATGTTTCATATTTTTTCTGAAATGTATCTTTCACTGTTGCAGCGAAAAAATACATTGTCTGCTTAGTTTTCTGATTTAGTTTTTTAATATTTTGCTATATTTTAAATTCCATTTATAATACAGTGGAGGTAAATAGAATGTGAAGATTTAAATGTTCTATATTCACCATTTGTTAACGTTTGTTTTTTAATTGTTTTAGACATACTGTATACTTATACATTATGAAACAATATCTGGATGATTAATGATGCTGTGATTATATTATATTATAGTGTGACACAGATGAGTAAAACAATTTTTTTGCCACTAAACAAAAGGCTCACCTACACAATTCCACAATTTCTTAAGATGTTAGACAGCCTTTTTTGACTAGAAACTGAAGTGTGTGTCTCTTTGTAAGCCGTCCATTCTTACACACCAAAGTCCATAGAGAAAATCGATCATTTTATGTCACGGGCACACAGGAGCTGTGGATCCTCTGCTGCCTGCATTAGTAAATTCAAATGTTATTTTGTGACTTCAGTGTTTGAAACACTTTTTCAAATTGACCTCAGTGACACAAAGTGACCACAGGAGGCAGCAGTAGACTAGCAGCTCCTGTGTCCCTGTGATCTAAAAACATAGATTTTCACTGTGGACTTTGGTGTGGGAATAGTTACCACTTTGCACACATCAGTTTCCAGTCAGAAACAGTGACATAGTTGTATAACAGTGGCATAAAAAGGCAACTCTTACAGTCGTAAGAGATTGTGGACTTAAGCAGGTGTATATTTTACAAGGTGAGCCTTTTGATAAGTGGCTAAAATCCTTTTATTTTCTTGTGTCCCCACTGGCAGCCATGTGTTCAGTGAAAGCAACCGTCCATGTCTCTGGCTCATTCCCAGCAAAGACAACATGCTGGTGGCACATACAGTGAAGGCAGTGCTAAGTATGTGTCATTGTCTCATACCACCACCCACTGAGTGTCTTCGCTGTCATCAGGTCACCCGAGATATGAATTTGACTGTTGTCTTCAAGAGCAAAGGAAAGTCAAATCACCTCCAAAGTTTGAGTGAGAGTTGGTGTGTATTTAAGTATAATCTAAATCTTTTTACACATTATGGGGGCTTGTCTTCCTTATGGGGACAAAAATAAAGTCCCCATATTGTAAATTACTACATTTTAAGGTGAAGGCATGTTTTAGGTCATGGAAACCAGTGTGAGTTTGAGCGTGTGTGTGTGTGTGTGTGGTGACTCAGCGGCTCAGACAAGCCTCATGATGGAACTAGAGTTGTTCAGCTGGCGATGTGGCCAGAGGCCTGACATTTCATATTTAACACAATAGGGAATATCAGTAAGGTCAGCAGGACAGCTGTTTCACATTCTTTGACACCCGGAGAGGAACTTGTGTAACACATAATTATAACACTTATCAGTGTTGTGACGACAACCCTAACTCTTGATTTTGTCTCAGCATCAGCAGCACGTGGGCTGATGCACTACAAATACTTTCAAAGACATTTCCCCAACAAAGAAGAAATTAAAGGCCTGTAACATGACTCAGGAAAATGCTGTTACTTTGTTTTATTTACACTTTTTTTTCATTGTATCAGAGTCTACTTTTTTTTTTTACTTTATGCTATCTGATCCAGTGGTTTTGACCAGAATTAGAGTGATACCAATATTTAGTATTGTGTCAGCTCAACCCTAGTATTGATACACAAACCTAATCACAAATTTAACCAGGAAGTCATTATCTTTCTTTCATTCCTCACTTCAACCAAAGCACCACAGTAGTTTTAAAAAAGGTCTTACTGATATGCATGTCTAGGGGATGTACTTTTGTGTTTCTCAAACATTGGGTCAGGACCCACAGATGGATCATAGGAGATGCTTTTTCGAGTCCCTAAACAAAATTTCTGAATTTTCCCAATCTTTTAGTTAGGATTTATGTGTCCATCTTTTAAATAACATGTATAAAATGAAAGACTTTGTTTACCATGGATCTCATGAAAGTTATTCAATAATTCCATTGCCAATTCAAATTCTGATATTAGTTGTTAGAGAAATGGTTGTAAATTAATCATTATTAGATGCACAAATTTGCTCTTGTCACGACTGATATTGTATCTTTAAAAAGTAGGTCCCCATGTAGAAAGTTTGGGAAACACTGTTGTAGCAGACAAGGTTGACAGACCACAAATATCAGCCTGTCTAGTAAGAACGCTGAACACTAAACACACACCAAGCACAGCATGCAGACCTCACAGTGGCAAGTCAGGATGAGTCCATTCACTGTTTATATAACTGTCCAACCACATGACACACACACACATGCAGTAAGAATGAGCGGGTTTAATCAGTACAGCGTGCAGCAGAAGTTCACCTCCCTTCTGCTCCCATAGTTTCAATCGTGAAGACAGTGCCATGGCTGGACAGCAGGATGGAAGATTCAGGCAGGTGTGTGTGAGGGTGTGTGCGTAAGAGGGGGACACAGGTGTCGGCCAGATGTGATCTCAGAGCGACAACAGCAGCGGCGTTCAGGTGGAGGCGATGGCGGCGTGTGTTTGTGTGTGCACACGATGATAGACACGCAACCTGACAAAGAAGGGAGACGGTGAGTAACAAGTGAGGCAAGTGTCAGAATCAAGAAGAGAAACATCTCGGTGTCATCCATCCATCCGAGGTCGGGTCGCGAGGGCAGCAGCTTAAGCAGAGAAGCCCAGACTTCCCTCTCCCCGGCCACTTCATCTAGCTCTTCTGGGGGGATCCTGAGGCGTTCCCAGGCCAGCCGAGAGACATAATCTCTCCAGTAAGTCCTGGGTCGTCCCCAGGACCTCCTCCCAGTGGGACGTGCCTGGAACACTTCACCAGGAGCCATATGGCCACCTCATCTGGCTCCTCAATGGGGAGGAGGAGCGGCTCTACACTCAGCCCCTCCCGCACGACCAAGCTTCTCGCCCTGTCTCTAACAGAGAGAGCCCAGTCACCCTGCGGAGGCAACTCATTTCATCCCTGATCTCATTCTTTCGGTCATTACCCATAACTCATGACCACAGGGGAGGGTAGAAACGTATATCGACCGGTAAATTGAGAGCTTCGCCTGTCAGCTCAGCTCCTTCTTCACCATGACAGACCGATGCTAGAGATACTTAAACTCCTCCACTTGAGGCAGGATCTCATCTCCAACCCAGAGAGGGCACTCCACCCTTTTCCGGCTTAGGACCATGGTCTCAGATTTGGAGGTGCTAATTCTCATCCCAGCCGCTTCACATCCAGCTGCAAACTGCTCCAGTGAGAGCCGAAGTTCGCGGTCCGTTGAAGCAAACGGGACGTAAAGAGCAACTGCAAAAAGGCGGAGACCCAATCCTGAGCCCACCGAACCAGATCCCTTCAACGCCCTGGCTGCGCCTAGAAATCCTGTCCATAAAGGTCTTTTGTAAACAGTGTTGTGATTATTCTTATTATTCTGCCTCTGTTAAGATAAGATGTAAACAATATTTGTATGCTGTCAAGCAATTTTGATGAGCGTTTGTGTGTATACAGCTGCAGAGCAGGGGTGGGTGGAGACAAGAAGAATTTATCCCTTAAAAAAACTGCTGAATGACAGGGTTACTTGAGCAGGAGGATTCACTTTCGTTGTGTTTTCAATCAGCCTCCCGACTTCTCACTTTACTAGTTTTTGACCTGCCTTTTTATTATCATTTAATGACTTACTGTGTGCAGTGTGGGGATGCCACCAGAAAACACAAGATCTCATCGCTGCTATACTGAGAAACACAGAGAGACGTGGGGAGCTGATATATTTCTATCATAACATATAATTTTATTCTGTCCTATATGCCATATATTTTCCCCATTGGAAAATTCCTCCATGCATTTAGTCAATGATCTACTAGGAGCCTTTCTATAATTAGGAGTAGTCAGCAGCCACTGAGCAGCACCCAAGGAGCAATGGGTGCTCGGGGACACCCCATCCTTTTGTTGTGATTGGAATTCAAACTGCCAACAAACCCAGTTCCATTTCCACTTGTATTATATTATATTATAGTTATAATAAGTATCATATTTTATTATAAATACGTATATGCATATATAAAACGCATTCCTTCAGATTAAACAAGTTATTTAGAAGCTTTGTATCAGCAGTGGAATCTATAATTTAGATAGATAGATAGATAGATAGATAGATAGATAGATAGATAGATAGATAGATAGATAGATAGATAGATAGATAGATAGATAGATAGATAGATCTAGAATCAAATCTTCATTAAATAGTTTAATGTTTTAAAGAATGCAAAGTAAAAACGGTACAGCTCTGCTCAGCTCTACAGAGCATTTTTGCATTTCACACCTTCACTACTTTGGTCTACCCTTATATTAATTAAAAAAAAAAAAAAAAAAAACTAAAAGCTGGTTGACTCCATGGTCAACTATCTACTCGGCACCAAACAGCAGACACATACAGTCAGAGAGTAGCTGGTAAACAGAGTGGTGCTTTCAGCTGCAGCACCACCTCTTTTGGGTGGTGCTGCTAACCTCTTTTGTTACTTCCTGGGAGTGTTCACTGCTTTTACCCTAGGAGTCTGAGTGACAGGTGAGGTGGGACTTCATCAGCACAGCTGCCCCTCATTTCCAATCAGTGCCTGCCCTACTTAAGACCCGGATTTCCTGTGCCTCCTCGTCAGCGCGTCTACTCTGTTTAGTTGGTAACCACGTCACGTCACTCTGCCTCAAAGCTCCATTCTCTGCGTTTAGTATAGCTTCTCAGATTTTTTGCGTTATTTTCTAATGATCGTTTTTGTTTCTTCCTTTTCTAGTTTTTCCCCCGTTCCTGAGCTCCGCCTCACCAGCCGGCCTGACTCAGCGTTTTTTGTTCCTATGGACTGGTTCTTTTGTTTTTGTTTAATTAAAGACTCTTTTTGTTATTCCTTTACTCAGCCTCCGTTTTTGATCCTTCTCGTAGTTTAGCCGATTAATCTATAATCATGACACTGTTGCCTCAACCTGTCTTAAATGAAAGCAAATAATTTCCTGTGTGCGGTGCAGGGACATCACCAGGCAACACAAGATCAAAATGCCACTATACCTGGTTCACACTGGGTGTGGGCTGTGGATGCCCCTGAGCAAGGCACCTGGGCCCCCATTGCTCCCTGGTTGCAGATAAGTGCTGCCCACTGCTCCTGCACCTGGCTTGTGTGTGTGTACAACGTTCTAATTTCAAAAGTGTGAACTAATCTGACAGTGATTTGAATTTAAATGACATTTGTTTTGTGTTTTGCAAAAACAGAATATAAAATCACCATTTGGAATGACTTATGGAACTGTGGACAAGAATCAAATAATTGTTTTACTTAAACCTGCTTTTTTCATTATCATTTCTCGAGGACAACTGTTTGGTAGAAACATTATCTTCATTAAGGTTTTTCTGTTTTGATCCATGATCTACGCCTTCATCTGCAGCTTGTTGGAGGGTTGCAACTAATTTCTCAATGGACTGTTCCAGAAATCGATCAAGTGCCTGTGCAGCTTCTAAAACAATCCTGCAGCCACAGTTCAGAGTTTTTGCCTTCCTCACACTAGTGGTTTTAACGGTTGCAGTGTTCAACATGGAGTGTTTAATAAAAAAAAAAAGTAATATAACAAATAAAAACTAACAAAAAGGCAAAAACGGTGTTAAGTGAAACTCAAACTAAAAAATGCATTGAAAAACAGGGAAAAACACATGGAACCATGAAACCGTAGCAACAAAGTGGACTGACCGAACATATGAAGGAACAAATACACTAGGGAGGCACAAGTGAAACTAATATAACCCAGGTGAATCACATTAGGGCGAGGCAGACAATCAGGAGGAGAGACAGGAGAGGAAGTAAAACAAATTAACAGTTGACATTAAGAATTCATTTCTAAAAATGCATTGTTTTCAGTCAGTTATATTTTAAAGAATTGAATGTGAATAAGTGTTGGATTTATTTTGCTGTTATTATTAATATTCAATAGTAGATCACACTGTACTGTAAGTACAACATAAGGTTGTTTCGGGTCCCTGTAAACCAGTGCTTCTCAAATTCCCGTCGTGATCAGAACACACTGCCAAGACCAAATGTGATGTGTGCGTGTGCGAAGAACAGAAAAGAAATTTTTACAATTGTTTCTGAACAAGATTAATTTCCAAACAAGTTCAAATTTTATTTATTTACTTATATATTTATTTTTGTTCTCGTAACAAGCCCTCGGCCTGATAAACAATCTAATAACCTCTGTTGTAGACAACTTCACAAGTTGCTTCAGCACAAAGAGGCAACTAATGACAAAGCCATCAACAAATATCTTTTAGAAAAAAAATGATTTCATGTTAGCTCTAAATCTGAAAACTATGGACAATGATATGGGCAAAATGATAACTATGGACAATGATATGGGCCTAAACCCCGACTCTTTCCACTACAGATGCTGAATGATCAACAGTGTCAGTGCAGATCCCACATGTTGAGTAAAAATATTTATGACTCATGAGAAAATTCCCTCAGACAATTCACCATAAAAATGGACTCAACAATAAACTGTTGGTATATTCTGTCTGAAGCCAGTGTCCGTCTTTGAGCCTCAGCTTCTATAAATAAAACCTGGAGACTGTGGTTTTGGCTAATCTCTCGAGTGGACACTGCACAAAAACCAAACCACAGATGAAAACAGAGACGTACCTGAAAATGGTAAAGAAATGGTTAAAAGATCCAGATGGTAAATCCTGTGAGGTCAACAAAGAAACCCGCTCTCACACAAACACCACCAGCCACAGACTCACACACACACACACTGGGCAAGACTGAGAGTGAGACTGAGACAAACTGAGAGGGGCATGCGGCAATAGAGTCAGAAATAGAGTTTCACACACATACACATACAGTGATAAGCAACAGGACAGAGTTGACAGACGAGTCCCCTATAAATATCTGCAGTAGCAGTCATGGGGGAGAAGGGGAGGACAGCCCAGTTTGGAGGGTTTGGAGACTGTGGTGGTGGACACTAGGGGACTGAAGGGGAGGACGTGAGAGGACGTGAGACGCCGTGAGACGCACAAAAGAGACACAAAAACACTTTATTACTCAGTTGGTGCGTAACTATATCACTGTTATTTAAAGATGTGTTTGTGGTGTGGGCGGGTGTTAACAGACACTGACTGTTCCTGCCAGAGGCCACCGGGGCACATCAGCTGTTCACTTTGACTGACAGCTCCAGCTGAGGCTGAGGGGGAGGGGGAGGACGAGGAGGAGGAGGAGGAGGAGGAAGAGGAGCCTCCTGGTTTCTATGTGACGACGAGGAGGAAGAATAAACGTGTGTTTACAGATGGAAACAGCACAGTGCAGGAAACTGTGGTGGTGTCTCCCTGGAGTTTGAATGTGAGCTCCATTCAGACTAATGCAGTGGTGCGTTCCATTTGCAGTCAGAACTCGGAATTTCCAAGTTCAAGGGGCGTTTGTAACTCAGGAAAGCCCCCCTCAACTCTGATTTGATTCCAAATTGGCTGACACTATTACAAACACTGATACTCGTTACTGTTGACAGTGCTTCTGTTATATTTGTTTCACAGTAAATCAATCATACACAAAATAGTGTTTCATTTACTTACTTAAATGACGGTAACGGTACTTCAATTCAATTCAACTTTATTTATATAGCGCCAAATCACAACATACATTATCTCAAGGCACTGTACATAGTGAGGCCAAAACCTTTACAATATTACAGAGAGAAAAGAAACCCAACAGTTCACACAATGACCAAACACTAGGCATCTGTGGAGAGAAAAACAGGAAGAACATATCTGACAGAACCAGACTCAAAGATGTGCGGTCATCTGCCTCGACCGGTTGGAGAGAAAGGAATAGAGGGAGGTGAGGGAGAGACAGAAGAGAAAGACCAGGAGCAAATATACAACAGTCATGTTTATGGTGTCATTTATACAAGCAGCAGCAGCAGAGATTATTGATTGTACTGATGAACTTCTAATCAAAGCATAATTATAATGACAACAATACTACTGTTAGTGATAATAATAATAATAATAATGATAGTGATCTGTTGGGCTGATAAGGTGAAACTAGATCTTTAAGATATGATGGGGCCTGATCATTAAGTGCTTTGTACGTGAGGAGGAGGATTTTAAATTGAATTCTAAACTGCACAGGGAGCCAGTGTAGAGAAGCTAACACTGGGGTGATGTGGTCTCTCTTACCAGTTCCTGTTAGAACTCGTACTGCAGCATTTTGAATTAACTGAAGAGTTTTAATCGACCTAACAGAACATCCAGGTAGTACTGAGTTACAGTAATCGAATCTTGATGTAACAAAAGCATGAACTAGTTTTTCAGCATCCTTTAACGATAAAATCTTTCTAATTTTCATAATGTTCCGCAGGTGGAAGAAGGCTGTTTTGGAAATTTGTTTGATATGTCAGTCAAATGATATATCCTGGTCAAAAATAACTCCAAGGTTCTTTACAGTGGAACTGGACACCATGGTGATGTCATCTAAGGTGACAATATGGTCAGAAAGTTTGTCTCTAAGGTGTTTAGGGCCAAGTATGATAACCTCAGTTTTGTCTAAGTTTAAAAGTAGGAAGTTACAGGTCATCCAGGACTTAATGTCTTTGAGACATTCCTGGAGTTGAACAACCTGATTTATTTCTTCCGGCCTCAAATAAAGTTGTGTATCATCTGCATAACAATGAAAGCGTATGTTGTGCTTTCTAATAATGTTCTCTAAAGGAAGCATATATAAGGTGAAAAGTATAGGCCCAAGAACTGAGCCCTGTGGAACTCCATAATTAACTTTTGTCTGCAATGAGTCATTATCATTAACATGTACAAACTGGAATCTATCAGATAAGTATGATTGAAACCAGCAGAGGGCAGTATCTGAGATCCCCAAAGTCTGCTGCAGGACAAGTATAGAGACCAGACCATTATCTGAGGCCAAGAGGAGGTCGTTGGTAACTTTAGCTAGGACTGTTTCTGTGCTATGGTGTAATCTAAATCCTGACTGGAAATCTTCAGCCTGTTACTATGCAGATATTCACATAACTGATTCACAACTGCCTTTCTAGTATTTTAGAAATGAAAGGAAGATTTGATATTGGTTGATAATTAACTAAAACATCTGGGTTGGGGGGTAGCTTTTTAAGAAGAGGCTTAATAACTGCAACAGCAGGTATCGGCGCATCTTGTGTTGCCCGGTGGTAAGTCTCGTCACTAGCTGAATCGTTTGTCGCTCTACAACTCATGCCGTTTTTGATTCCTGCTTTTTTTTCCCTTGGTTGTTATTTCCAAGGGATGTAAAATTAAATAACCGTCAATCTCACTGTTTGCTCTTTTTTTCCCCTTTTTTTCCTTTTTCACTGTTATTCTCTGACATAAAGTTATTCAAAGTACGTAGTAAAACTGATTCAATACGAACGAGCCCATAGACAGGGGTGCACATAAATGGTACGCAGGTACACACGCGCAACAAATATCAGCAATCCGTAATGCCACTTGTGTTACTACCGCGCTTTTGCGTACTGACCATCCCTCCTCAGAACTTACACGACTGTTGCTTGATGTCCACAAAGAAACAGACCACAATAAGCAGCTTCTTTGCTGTTCCGCCACATACAAAGAAATGCCAACTGGAGCCAGAGCCGAAAAAAAAGACTTTTTTTCTGAAAAGCGGCTACAAGATGTGCCGTGGCTTGAAGCTAACAATGAACGCACTGAAATGCGGTGCAAATTTGCCGCGCACGTCCACAGCTAGCAGACAAAACAGGTGCGTTTTATAAAGGCTTGAACAATTTCAACCATCCGTTATTCAACAAACATGAAAAGAGCAAGGAGTGTCAGGATCCGGGTTCACACTGTTTCCTGTCTTTTATTTTGTGTGGTGTTTTCCTGTTTTTTTTTCCCCTTGTGCTTGGTTTTTTCAGGAGGCTTGACTGCGTGGCCAGGCAGAGTCCCCTCCCCCCTTCCGCACCTGCAGCTCGTTTCCTGATCACCGCCCCTGCCTTCTTATACCTCGTTCCTCGCTGCTGCAGGTGTCGGCGCGTCTCACTCCTAGAGTGGTAACAATCCACGGGGACCTCTGCCCAGCCCACAATAAGCAGCTTCTTTGCTGTTCCGCCACATACAAAGAAATGCCAACTGGAGCCAGAGCCGAAAAAAAAGACTTTTTTTCTGAAAAGCGGCTACAAGATGTGCCGTGGCTTGAAGCTAACAATGAACGCACTGAAATGCGGTGCAAATTTGCCGCGCACGTCCACAGCTAGCAGACAAAACAGGTGCGTTTTATAAAGGCTTGAACAATTTCAACCATCCGTTATTCAACAAACATGAAAAGAGCAAGGAGCACACTAATATGGTGCAAGCCATCGCTAATAAACAAGCTAGCCGAGAAGAAATAGCCAGTCGTCCACTTACCAGATGGCGAGACAAGCTGACCGAAGAACAACGGCAAACTATGTTTAATATTTTTCTTTCATAAACGCACGTCCTATCTCTTTATTTTCTGAGGATATTCCTTTTCTGAAGCGGCTAGGAGTAAATGTCGGCGCTGCATATCAATCGCTCACACTTTGATGGATCCGAGGACATCAGAAAAACTGAGCAGGAAATCGTTCACATTGTGTCTGTGTCCAGCAATGGAGAGTTTTCGTCAGACTTTGTAGGAATCATTGAACTGGGTGCTGACCGAACCGCGCAGGCAATAAGCGATGGACTTTTCAAGAACACAGGCTTGGATGACTGGACAACAATGTTGGTCGCTGTCAACGTCGGTGTTCACAACGGCGTTGTGCCAAAACTACGGGGACCTGCTGCGGTTGGAGACTCCCTTGTGCACATTCTGTGCGCTGCACAGACGCTGGAGAATTGCGCAAAATCAGCTGATCACAACGTTCCATACTGTCAGACTTTCAATCTCTGTGGTCAGGCTGCTGCAGTTTTATTTACAAAAAGGTGGCGCAAAAAAAAAAGTTTCATAAGTTTCATAATATCAGGTGGTTGCATGGAGGCATGAAATACTGTTAAAAGTATCAAGACTATTGCCAGCCATTAAAATGCAATTGGCTACAAGTGCTAGCAATGACTTGCAGCATATCTGCACAGAGCATTTTCAGTGCTTTCTGTCACACATGCCTGACATTGGCAACATTTTGAAGACCACATCAAGTAGATTTCCGAAGGAAAAGCTGACCGTTGGAGAATGCAAGGACAAACTCATGGTGGCCATTGGACAGTTCGGACTTGTGCCTGATGGTGAAAGCCACAGGGCACACACTTTTTCTAATGCGGATGCTGACAGAGACAAGACAAACTTACTCAGGGGGTCAAATGAAGAGTTTGAAATTAGATATGACTCCCTCACGTCATGTGATCATTTCTTAGTATTTGATCCTTCAACGTGGCCTCAGGAAATGCAAGACCGCCACAGTTTTGAAACACAACAGTTTGCAGCTCAGTTTCACTCTGACAGAATGGATGCGCTTAAAGCAGGCAGCAAAACGCCTGGGAGCCTCCTCTGTGTATGACTTAGTCCAAATAGTAAATAATACAAGTAACGCCGATGCTTACTCCAACATTAATAAGCTGGTTAAGCTGTCTCTTGCACCGGCTTTGAGCAGTGCAGCTTGTGAGAGAGGATTTTCCCATCTGAACATAATAAAAACCAAGCACAGATCTCGCCTGTCACATGCTCGTCTCTCAAGCCCTGATGCAAATTCACCCGTCAAAGCAGACCACAGAGACATTTGACCCAAAGCCAGCCGTTGACCCGTGGATGGAGACAGCTAATCGGAGGCTCAACCAAGGACAAGGCGGTGCATCTGTAGCTGCATCATCACCTACCATGCAGGAAGCTGAAGCAGAGGACAGTGGGGGAGACACTGAAGAGGACAGTGGGGGCGACACCGTGGAGGACAGTGAGGAAGACTTATGAGGTGAGTACCGTACACCATCTCTTGGTACTCACCTAAGTAACTCACTGAAAACGTTATGTGCACCCCTGCCTTTAGAGATGATTTTCTCCTCTGCATTTATACTCGGACTCAGCATGTTTTCCAATTGCCTGTCTGAACTGGACTACATCTGCAGCTTGATTAAACTGTGCATGTAAACGTACTGATTATCCTTTGTCTTTCAGATGTTTGTGGACAGTTGAGTCCAGTCCAGATGAGCATGTTCAGGACAATCTAACACGTCACAGGTTACAGACTTTGATTTCCTGTTCCTGAAATAAATCACCCAATAATAGTAAATTATATGTGTTTAATCACTGGTAACTTCTCCACTAATAAACCTATTGCTGATTCATGTTGTTGCCCCCCCGTGCATGGCAGTACTACGCTTGAATCCTACAGTTGGAATCATTTTGCATTTTAGGTTTACTGTCAAATTCTCAGGTGTTTGCAATTAACAAATTACACAAGAAAAGTTTAAATTATTAAGAAAACTAATAAACATTAAATCCTACTTTCAATGACTAATGCAGTTTCAAAATTATTTAACCCCCTGAGTAGAATTGCTCATAAGAGCACACATTTACAAACCATTACCTGAAGGGCTTCATTAGTTGCATCAGGTGAGCTTGAGATAAATCACCTCAAATACCCGGATTGTTGACGGTGACGTTTGATTACTTGTTAGAAATATGGCTAAGTCAAGAGGATTGTCCAAAACATCCACTGCCTTTCACAAACAAGGAAAAGGATGCAAAAAGATATCAAAGGACAGTTCCCTTGTGGTGAGTAGGTTCAGTTGGCCAAGGTTGTGGGTTCAATCCCTTCCATTGAACTTTCCTGATGTGGAATCCAGAAAGTCTAATGCAATAACAAAACCTTGAAAAAAACAAAAGCTTTTGGGGCAGAAATTGGACTTGTGGTGATTATTACAGGTCTAAATTTTGAGGCAAATTTAATTTGTCTCAGACATTCTTGGCCCCCACATTTTAAAGCTGCAGTACTTGTTCTTTTTTTTGGCAATTTTTGTTGTTATTATCCTGTCTCTGTTTGGTCTTTATGAACAAAATGTGATGATTTAACTCAGGATTTGTATAAACCCAAAGCAGAGCGGAAGCCAGGCCGTTAAAAAGCAGGATACGAGTCTTTATTTACAAAAAAGCAAAACAAAACAATACGTAGCCAAAAGGGGAATAAACTGAGGGCAAGGAGACTGACTGGCTGGGCGAAAAAACTGAAAAAAAGAAAACAAGTTAGAAACAGAATTAAAAAAAACAAAAAAACGACATGAAGTGAGCTGAGCTGAGCTGAGCTGAGCTGAGCTGAGCTGAGCTTGCACAGGTAAGTACCACTTTGAGAGTGAGACGCACTGACACCTGCTGCAGCAAAGATCAGGCTTTTGAAGGCAACCAGCAAACCAGGGAGTGAGGAGCAGGTGTGTGGAGGCTGCTGCCCAGTCAAGTCGCCTGAAACGTAAAAGCAAAACAAAGGCTGCACAGGAAAGAAAACAGTTACCAAAATAAGAGGCAGGAAGCCAGACCCTGACACAAAAAGACGATACCATCATTTGAATGCTGTGTCCTTCATGTGAAAACAGGCTATGTCAAGCAAAACACAGAAATCAGACGCGATTGTTAAACTCAAATGACTGTCTAGTCTGGTCAAGGTACAAATACAAGAGACAAAATGGGGGGGGGGTTGTAACTGTTGTTGTCTGACGGTGAAATAAAGCAGTGAACAGATTTTTAACACGTTGATCAAAATGCAGATGATGCTGGTTTTTCCACACTCCAAAACGAGAACGGTCCATTTAAAATTTAATATGGTATTATATTGGCTTTTAATCCCGTATTGTTTGTTCATTTGTCTGTTTCATGTATTTCATTTGCCACCATATGTGTTATGTCTTTTCCGATAATCTTTTATATTTAATTCCACATACATTCATAAAACACAATGACTTGTTTACTTGTATTATTTACTCATTAATCATATGCTGTTTTATTACTTCATTATATCTTTTTATTCCATCCTTATTTTGAGAATTATTTTCCTTTCAATGCATTTCCCCTTTCATTTCTGACTTTATGTATGGCTGCAACAAATCTCCTCACTGTTTCTTCTTTATTTAGTCTTTATCTTTGTTTTCTTTCTTTTTATTTGAATATTGCTGAATGAGAACTGCAGAATGAGCAGGAAGGGTCAGTGCTGCACTAAAGGACTGAACACAAATTAAACCATTAATAAAATACTGAGAGAGAGCACAAGAGTTTCCTCTGAAAAGTGTTGAAAAATGCATGTAATGAGGAGAAAACACTGAGGTTCAGGTTGTGACTCGATGGACAGCGATGATGAGATCACAGATGACATTGCTCACCGCTTCAAATAGACCCCTGTGACAATTTGGCCTTGGTGCAGCTATTTGAGCTGTTTCTGTTTTTGCAGGACTGTCCTGGAAATAACCTCCTCATATCACTGCAACAGTTTTATTATTTTATATTAATATCCTCTCTGCTACCTTTCCAGTCATTTGCGAGGAAACAGATGTTCCACTTCAAAACCATTTTAACTGCAAAATTCCAAAGTACAAGATTTACCCAAAATTAGATTTCTTTCAGAAACTTTTCCTGTTCCAGAGACTGGAACAGGAAAAGTGTCATTTTTGTTTAGTGTGCAATAGTTTAAAGCTTGTGTTGGATATTGACAAGTCTCTATAGGAACCAGCCTGAGAGTTGGACACACAAGTGCCATTTGATTTAAAGATGCAGTGAGGTGGGACAAAATATCAATAAGCTCTAACAAGGTTAAAAGGGTCTTGCTGATGCAACACAAGGAGCATCGCTGAAATAATGTAATCAATGTGAAGTCACTGTGAAATGTCTTTATTCTGAGATGCCTTTCTTAACACAACCGTCCTGTTTATCTGGGCTTCAGACCAGAGTACACTGTGGTCTGGTCCGAAGCCTATGGTCAATGTAAAGTGCCCAATTCATTCAATAACTGGGAACGATGGGGATTGGCTACCTTGCCTTTGTCATGTCCCTCCAATTACCAGCCAAGTTCCCTTTCCACTAGGCACCCGGACACCTCTTGCTTTATGTCCTGTCTGGACGAGATCAAAAATTGGATGATTCAAATCATTTTTAACATTAAATGACTCCAAACCCGAAGTACTTTCAATTACACCCTTGAACTCTAACGGTGCTCTACTATTAACTTTGGGTAAGCTTGCAAAATATACTCGAATTGAGGCTCGTGACGGAGTCATTTTTGTTTTTTTAAGCCAGATGACAAAAGTGGTGCAGTCCAGCTTTACACAACTCAAACTTCTCGCCAAAGTCAGCAACATCCTCTCTTTTAATGATTTAGAAAAGGTCATCCAGGCGCCTCCTTGAGACTTGACCCTTTATTCTGGTATCATCAAACAAAAATCACAGAGACTGCAGCCGATTCAGATTTCTGCTGCCAGGCTTTTTACACAAACAAGTGACAATCCTAGCTGCCCTTCACTGACTACCTGTGAGTTTTAGAGTTTTACTTTATTATTTAAGATTTACAAAGCCTCTGTGAGCCTGACCACTGCCTCACAGAGGCAACTGGTAATTGTGATTGTTGACATTTGATTTGCAAAGCTAAAGCAGTAAATAAGAAACAAAAGCCATTTTTCTTCTGTAACAATTTGATATGTGCGCTGAGACTCTTCTGAGTTTTAAGTTTCTGGCTTAAATCGCATGTTGAGACTCGGGTTTCTGAAGCAGCTGTTTCTATTTAACAAGGTGAGAAAACACACAGTCTGCTCTGACCTGTGTCGACCGATAAGAAGAGGCTGTGACAGTTTATCTGCACTTACACCAGACAGGACATTCTTTCCAGGACAGTAATGTTCAGATTTTGGCCAGGGAGGACAGATGGTTTGAAAGAGGAGTAAAAGAAGCCATCTTTGCCAAACTGGAGAAACCAACTTTGAACAGGGGAGGTGGTCTAAGACACCAGCTATCAGCCACCTACAGTGCTGTTCTGGACTCCCTCCCCAGGAGGTTTCACACACATTCACACCTAAAGTCAGATACAGTTGATGACTCGGGTGAAACTAAACCGGACAATAGCCAATAACTAACGACCCTTTGACGACTTAACGACTCATGCAATCGAGTAGTTAACAACTCACGTCCCTTTCTTGTCCAAACCACACCCCCATGGACCAAGAACCTGACAGAGTTTATAAGTCCCAGACTCTCCACCAGTCAACCAGAACTGAAGAAGCCTCTTGGATGAGAGGCCAAACGTCTTCAAGAAAGTCCAGTTGCCTTTGTTTACTACACTTTGGGAATGATGAAAAGTACATAGAGGTTTTAGAGTAACGTACTGTATGTCTTAAAGGTGGAGTGGGAGATTATTTTCTGGAGTATTTTTACTGAATTGCTTAAAATCCTCTTAACACCCCTATCTTAACCAATTAATTAGGGCATTGTCACAAAAAAAAAAAAAAATTGTTACCTGTGGAGCGGAAAGGACTGTAAAAGCACCATCGAATCATAATGAGCGGCCAGAACAAAATAATTGGACCGTGATGTATCAATCAAACTGCCATCTACTCCACCCTCCCCCTCTTTGTGCACTAATCACCAGAATGAACATCAGTGCTGCGTTTGAACAGTGGCAACAAGTGAAAGCCCAGAAAGGGTGATGCCATAGTGGCCCTGTTTCTACTGGACAGTTGGGGTAACTTAATGTTTATGTGATCGCAACGCTCTTCATGAACAACTGGAGCGTGGAGACGTGGCTTCAGAGGGAAGTCGGAGGAAAGGGGCTTGGACTTGAATTCAAACTATAGCCTGCCCAGACAGTTTTTTCCAGGATCTTCCACCCTTACTTTAAATTAGGCTGGTTCCTCATAAAAGCCCACTATAAGACACCTGCGACACATCCGCGTGTATCATGTGTCACAATGTTCCTTTAAGCTCAATTCATTTAGTCAAACCTTTGAGTTCTCTGGTGAAAATGTATATTTTAATCAGTAAATTGGTTGTCATCATAGTTTCAAATGTTTTTGCAAAAACTACAATAGGGAACATATGCCTAAGAGAAAATCTGCCTGATATATGATTTAAATGTGATGACATTTGTAAAATAAAAAAAAAACACAACAAATATGAGAAACAGGAGGCAACACGGAAAAAGGATTTTTATTCATGAACTGTTTTTACAAGCAGTCCAACACGCAACTTTCTACCTGTTGCACAAAAAAAATCTTTGAAATAAAATAAATTTACTCATTATCGAATAATATCATCAATTATATATCAGCATTATCATAACCTTAATGGTGATAATAACCCAAAGCCAGTAGTATTTGTTTTTGTCTGCGGCGTATTAAAAACAGAACAAATAAGAGTTTCAGATGGGTGTTGATCAGAGGAGTTTCTATAGCGAGCTCTTGGCTGAGAGCGCCGACACATGGAGGAGAGACAGAGAGAGAGAGAGACAGAGAGAGAGACAGAGAGACAGACAGAGAGAGAGAGAGCGCTCCCCACATGCGCAATAAATATGAAAGAGCAAAGAGTCCGGTATTTAAACAAAAATAATCATCTGGAACTCGCAGGTACAATATCTAAAGTCTTTATGTGCAAGTTTCGAGCTGAAGTCTTCACCACAAACAATTATACTCACATTAACAAAAAAGAAAAAGAAAAAAAAAGCCCCCCGACCTCCCCGAACAATTTCATTGTGTTTCTACATTAAATCTTTTAAATAAACCTAAAGCATTTTCTCATTTCATATACACATATATTTATATATACTTTCATTTTTTTTTCTCCTACATGCCAACCTTTATAAATGTCCCGTTTGAGCTGAATCTGCATGACCAAAAGAAAAGAAAAAAAATATATATATCAAAGCGATAGTCAAGTATGCACACACACTCACATGACATACATACAGTGTGAAAGAAGAAAACTCTTAAGTTGGGAGTGGAGGTGGAGATGGAGTGAATGTGTGTGTGTGTCCTGATGGCAAAATGGTGGCAAGGCAGGAACACACACACACATACACACACGTTTGCGCTTCTTTCAAAGTGAGGACCCTCATAGGCATAATACATTCTCTAGCCCCTTACCCTAACCTTAACCCTAAAACCAGATCTTAACCCTGAAAAAAGCCATTTTAAGGGGTGAAAACAGTGAAGACCAGCCAGAACGTCCTCACTTTGTAGGGTTTATACGATTTTTGGTCCTCACTCTGCAGCAAGTACAAGAACACACACACACACACACACACACACACACACCCCCGTCTTCTTCAGAACATGTTTGGTCACACTTCTGTACCCTTCAAACACTTCCACTGCAAAGTTTACACGTGTGTGTTTCAGCATCTATGTAGCCACGTCCACGTTGTGAAGGGTCAACTGTTGAGTAAAGGAGGCTTCCCATTGGTTCCACTCAATCAGCAACAGTTATTTGGCACATTGAACAACGATTAAGTAACACATTGGGCTTAAAAGGTGCAACGACATACATTTCAACGAAAACAATAAAAACCATTTTGGTTTACAAAAATAAAAGACACCTTGAGAGGTGACAACATTTCTCTATAAGATGATAATATCTCCCCCTGACTGGTAAAGGCTAAAGAAAGAATCATAATAGTCATCACAATAAACCCCCTAAATCAACCCTACTTTCCCTACTGCACGTCACACATCTCAGCTGTGGAAAAGCATGGACATCACAGACAAGGACACTGTACTGCATGAGATATAGAATAAAATAAAATAAAATAAAACCCCTGAAATTTATGAATTAATCCAACAAGAACCCGGTTTCCTGGCTCCCACCGCTGCTCTGCTGCCCCGTCTTCAACTTTCGACATGATTGTGCACGTTTCTGCCCTTCAATGCTCCACAATGTCGGCGACAAAGTGGGTAAAACCTCAAAAAAAGTAAACAAAAAGGTTCTATCACTTCTGAACTGTGTCACATTCAAGAAAAAAAAAAAAAAAAAAAAAAGGAAAAGACAGTCATTTTTAAACAAAAGGTCTTCAAGCAAAACCTCCACCCTGAAACACACATACTCTGCTGATGATTTATTCATAAGAGCAGCCTAATGTGTCGCTCTTCAACATCCAGCTCAACACGAACAGCACCACGTTTGTTTTCGAGTCTCTTCCTACGACGCCTGTGAGCTACAGAAAAACACTGATGTGGCGGATGCTCGCCTTTCTTAGGATACAAACCAATAACTAAGGAAAGAATGTTTGTCATGACATACTGAGAGGAAGCGGCCTCCAGTCCTGCACTGACTACAAACTTAACATACTAAAAATATATGTTTGTGACATTAGGACAGAAAAAAGGTATAATGTATTGTATACGTTTCCAACGTTACTAAACAGAGAACTCACACATGTCAATTAAGAGGGAAACTAAACACACCCTCTTCTGAGGGTAACTCCACCCAATGCCTGATTTTGAAAAGTGGGCAGAGAGAGGGAGGGTGAGGAACCGTGCAGGGGGCGTGGCCTGGCACTGAAATCTGGCACCTAGTTGCAGCCGACTGTCAACAAGTTTCTTCTGTGGGACGAGTCTCTCAATCGCAACCCACAACACATTACCAGTGAGAGAACGGCAACGTAGCGGGAGGAGTCTGGGACCACGCGCCTCATGCTGATTGGACAAGAGGACGATCATCGTGAGTACCAGTGATGCAAGAGCGGACAAAGGGGTGAGTCACGTGAAAACAATTTTAGCTGAATCGACAATTTTTTTTATTGTATCGCATTTTATCCACGCAGAGATGGCTGACATGCTGCTTTTTTTTTTTTTTTTTTTGAAAACGAGTGATTTTTCATGTAGCCAACCAATACAAAATCCATTGGCAAAATTTAAATGCAGTAGATGATGATTAATCAGAGAGGCAGTAGATGCACTGATTTTTTTTTTTTTTTTTTTTTAATCACACGTATAATTTTGATACCTTATGTTAAACTGTGAAGATTTGCACCTGAATCAACAAATAACATTACGAGATACCCACAGACACTAGTTTACATCAGAAAAAGTGGGCGGATTAAGGGGCTTTAGTTACGCTTTGACACTTGACAGTGGGCGTAGAGGCGACTAACGTGATGTTTCTGTGTTGTCTGGGTTGGAAAAGTTGCATTTGTTGCAAACAGTCCCGGCTTAGCTTTGGAAGTTGAACATTTGTCTGTGTCATCATCAACTGTGGGTGCCCTCCACTGTGTACGCGCTGAGTGCAGGGTAAGAGGCTGTTCACAACCAGCATCTTTTGCTTTTAAAATGGATGGATGATATTTTTTAAGTGAACACATACAAGCAGAAGGTGCTTTCAGGCCGTCTTTTGATACTCGGACCAAAGCAGACTGGTTACCTGGTAACTGATGATCTGTTTGTTTTGTACAGTGGTCTTAATTTTTGGCTTTTAACTTTAATATTCTCAAATGACTGTATAGTTTATTATACTCCCCTTTTACTTTGGTTGCTTGGTCATGACGGACACAAAAACAGTTCTGCTTCTATGCTTTTTTTCCATACATTTAATACGCTAGCTGTGAACGGACCCTCACAGTATCAGAGAAACTAGACTCAGAGCCGCAGAATGAATCCCTCTACACCAATGAAGTTAAGCTGTTAAACCGAAGTTAAAAGTTTAATTTTCATAAAGAGTTTTTTAGGCCTTCAGCTTCTTTAGGGGAAAGAGTTGAGTAAAAAGTAGGTACATTTAAATTAAAACTTTATGAAAAGGTGTTTGCAAACAGGAAGGTGGTCAGCAATAGACAAATTATTGATTATTAATTGAGACATTAGCTTGATCTCTCTCCTGGAAAAACCTTTTTTTCACTAATTTTTCCACATTTTTATCCCACTGCTTTGCCCATGTTGAGGTACAAATTAACACTAGATCCTCTGTCAAATGGACCTCTGAGAAATGAAGTACAATACAGGACTGTATATGTAGATGAGGCAAGTTTACAGGAATGAGTGCACAAACTGAACCAAAAAACACACAAACAAACAAACAAACAAACAAATGTCCGAGCTCATTTAAGTAGTATTTGGTGGATGTGAAGGTGGATTTTTCCTTTAATGAGTTTCAGCTTGTCTGTGTAGGGTTTCCTGCCTGTGCTCCTCGTCCACAGTAGCTCACCCACTCCACATTGTAAGACCTGAGTGGGGACCGTCATCTTTCATCTGAAGACCGAGCTCGCTGTGGTGGTATGTTAACGCAGGGCGTGGTGTTTGAAACCTTGAGCAGCTCTCACCTTCCACGTTTTCAAAAACAAACAAACAGTCTGACTGAGGTAACGCAGTGCCTCCCCCCCCCCCCCCCCCCCCCGGCCATTCGTCCCCCCCCCCCCCCCCCCCCTCCCCGGCCATTCCCTTAAAAAGCCAGGACAGATTCACAAACAGGCAGACAGAGAAAAATGGACTGACAGTGGAGATGCACAGAGAAAGGGCTGCATATGTACAGAGTCACTTCCTCACTCCCTTCCCTCTGCTATCATCTTTTTTTCATCTGAAACTGTAGCCTTCATACACAATAGTTACACTGTTGTCCGTAGTTACCAGTCCCCCCGGTATATACCAGTCTTCAGGGTTCCCATGGCAACCAGCTGCGTCTTTTTTTCAGCCAGTGAAATATCAGTCTCTATGGTAACTGGCTGAATGAGAGCCGATCTGGAGAAGTCCGTGGCTCCCTGTACTTCCGCTTTTTATGCAGTGTGGAATGATCAACCGCCCCCCCCAACCCACCACCACCACAACCAACACCACCACCACATACACTGTCACCCCCCCCCTCTGTGAATCCATGTGTGTGGAGGGAGAGAGGGAGGGAGGGAGAGAGGGAGGGAGGGAGAGAGGGAGGGGCAATATCTGCAGCCAGAGCAGGTCCTTCCAGGTGCTCAGGTGACTCAAGTAAATATTGATGTTGGCACTTTATGCACTTAATATAATAATGGGGGGAGGACAGGTGAGAGTGAGGGATGAGAGGAACCAGGGGAGCAGCCTTTTCCCTCCCTCTCTCTCTCTCTCTCTCTCTCTCTCTCTCACTGAGTAAACAGAGCTGCGTCTCAGAGTCTGTCCCGCTGCTGCAGCTCCTGGCTCTGGATTCACCTGATTCAAAAAAAAAAGGAAGTTGGGTGACCGGAGAGACTAGAGGGACAAGAATAGGAGAGAAGTGGGCGTCACACATACTCATCACGGTCACGCAGAGGTTCTTCTTCGCAGGTCTCCTCACCTTGTCTCTCTTTCCTCTCCAAAACTGGCAAGGTCCCATGGCAAAAAATTAAAATAAAAATAAAAACTATCTATCGCTCTTATGATTGGTCGTCATGATACGTGTGTGTATGTGCAGGGCATCGTGGGTGGACAGTGAGAGGTGGGTGGGGGTTGGGGAGTGCAGTGTGTGTGTGTGTGTGCGCGTGTGTGTGTGTATAGGTGTGTGGATATTTATATAGATTTCTACGTGTGTGTGTGTGTGTGTGTGCATTCACAGGCCGTTGCTATTGCGGTGTGTGAGTGGAGGTTTCGAAAGCTCCACCACTCCAGCCCGCCCTTTCCCAATGACTTTGGGGGCACGACGCAGCAGCTTTTGGGCTTCTGTGAACGCTTCGGTCAGCTCTTTCTTCCACTGCACAAACTCTGGATCACTCTGCACATAGAACAGAAAACAAAGACAGAAAGTGGAAAGGAATGGATCAGCTCACACTGTCTTTTTCTTACTGATAACAGCTGAGCAGTAAAAGCAGTTCTACCTCGCACTGCAGCACAAACTGCTTCCCTCCTTTGATGCGCAGCAGGATGCACTTCTTGTCTTTAATCTGCGTTTCCTCTACCGTCACTATCTGCTCCATCGTCAACAGGTTTTGCTGTGAAGAAATTGTCCCAGTCAAAAAGGTGAAGGTAAAGGTGAAGCTTACTGAGCAGAAAGAAAAGAAATAAATCAAGCACAAGGGCTGAAGTGAAGAGACTAACACTACCGCTGCCCAGCTGATGTCCGGTCCTGTGAACTACAGCCACTGCAGAGGGGACACGTCACACTAAACACGTTGGCTAAGATTCTGGAACAATAAATTAATCGTATGATGGCATCAGGCTGCACCAGCTTTACCCCTGAGCATTGGCAACAAGTCTGAGTAAAGGAGAAGATCCTCGGCACTGGCCACTTCATTTTACATCTGATGTACCAAGTCTGCAGCTTTTTTTGCATAATCAGCGCACATCACTGGTCTCTAATCAGATTTTACGGCCGTATTTGCGTCAACACATTAACTAATGTTACAAAAAACACTACTTTCATGAGCAAACATTTTACAAAACATTGTAATGTTACAAAAACAACAATGTTTTGGGGTGGGACTGTCAGTAGTAGAGGGGATAAAACATTTTGCTAATAAGCAAGGAAGAATATGAATATGTCTATAAAACTATTGCAATTCCTGGTATTATAGTGATAATTGCTAAGAAAATCTGCTTTAAACTCTTAAAATGGCTGTAAAACACACTGAAAACACACTTAAAAAATTGTTTTTTTTATATTACAGAGAGGATAGATAGATATTTTTTATTTAACTTTTTAAAATAAAAAACAAGAACATTTTATCCAAAATTATCCCAGGCCATCCCAATACTGCAAACTCACCACAGTCAACTTACTGGCAGTGCTTTATAAACAAGATGCATGATGGAATAGTATGTCATATACCTAGTACAACGTTCTGGTAGTTAAAGGTCCACTGTGTAAGAATTAGTGACAACTTATGTAGAATAGGAGTGATTCCTCCTGTGACACACAATTTACAGTTTCATTTGTTAATACAGAGGTCCAGAAACTAAATGTCTCTCGGGGTGGCTCTTCCTTTAATTCAGCTACTAATAGCAGTTTTAGGAGGTACACATGGTGTGAAGCAGGGAGGATGGAAGGATGGATATACAAGAGCAGGGATTCTGAGGACACTGCAGGGACCTGGACCTGGTTTACAACACTCACCCCATCTCTGTGCTTTTTAAAATGTCTAAGCCACGCCTCCTTCAGTGTGGAGTCAGGACAAAGACAGACAGACAAAACATAAGCGGTAGCAGAGGGGACTTCTAAATCAGTGGTTCTCAAATGATCCAGCACTGGGAACCAAGGTTTTCCTGAGTCATTAGCGGTCCAATATGCAATATCATGTTCCAATGAAGATACCAACAACAAAAAAATGATTGGGCCAGCGAACATCAGTAAGGTATCATGGTTACATTAGCCAGTCATCAGTGTAAAGAGATATGCAGCATAATTTCCATGAGGAGAAGAGTTAGCTCTGAGTCATTATGAGCTACATAAAGTTCTCCATCTCAGAAATGTCACACCAACAGTAAGTCTGGTTTTATCTCTAACATAAAAACGAGCATTCTGTGGAATTAAATCTGTAGAGTCACCTTTATCTGGATGCTCTGAACTAGGTTGTGCCACTACTGATACAGGACATATTGGACTTCAGCTTTCAAGAAACAGTAAGAGGTAAAATGTTGCGACTATGACATGAGAATGTTCAAATGTGCGCAAAATATTTATAGACAGGGTCTAGAGCACGGTTACCAGGTTTGTGTGACAACAGCAGTCCAAAGACTGATAACATCTAAGCAGAGCCAGCCTATAAAAATGATCCCAATATCAGAACTCAAAATATACTATGGCCACCCTACTTTTAAAGTCCAACACTATTATTGAAACATCTACAAAGACAGCATAAAAAGCAGTTTACCTTATTTAGCCAAGGTCCTGAAATTACATTATATATATTGACAGTGCATTATCATAAATAAAATCTCTAGTGGAAAATGTGATGATCATTTATCCACTCATTTTCCTGAGTGGATAACATAAAGTTACTGTTTGTGGCAAACTGATGAGCCACATCATTAAAAGTGATTGTAAATTAAAATAAGGTGTATCAGACGTGATGTAAAAACCATGAATTCAAACAAAAACTTCTTATTGTAAATGTACAGTATTTACCGAGTGATTTCTAGCTCTTTAAAGCCAAAATTAAATCAGTGCCAACTGGAACTGTTTATCATTTCCACTGTTACTTCCACAGATGCTTTGGAATTCTTCACTGTCAATGTTATAATTATGCATGAAAAAACTGGTCAGCTTATCTCATGGACAAAAAAACATTCCTTGAAGCATCTCTTACATAGCCCATCAAGCAACCCTGGTCTAGATTTTCTGACAGGTGCGAATACAACAGCCAGACCTGCTACCAAAACAGAGATACAAACACTCTACTGGATGTTTTTTTTAGGCTAATATCTGTTATCTGATGTCTTATGATACAGAATGTTGCATAATGGACCTTTAAGTTGTGACGCAAATTTATGAACCATTCAACAATACTATAGTAGTGCACAATGCAAAACTGATCTTTAATAACTTTTGAGATGACAGTGATATCATGATAATGCTGGCTGTGAGGGACTATCATATGCACACTGTCGCAAGAGAAAGTATGTGTTTTTCATAGTAAAAGAGTAAAAATCACTTTGATGTTCCCTCTTAATTTGGCCCAGTGACCCGTGTTTAGGTCGTGACTTACTATTTGAGAAAGACTGCGAGGTGAACTCACCCGTGACTCGCCCTCCCCCCTCCACTCCACACGGTTGGGGAAGAGATAGAAGTACCGACGTTGCCACTGGGTCAGGAAGGGGTTCCCCAGCTTCAGCATGTAGCCGTGCATTATGCAGTCCTTACCCAGGGCATAGTCTGAGAGACAAGGGGACAGGGTCAGAGATGTCTCCTGCTGAAATTACTTAAGTGTTTATATTCTGTTGCTTGTTTTCCTGGCTGTCCCTCATTACCCTCCTCGTGGCCCAGCTGCTTGTTCTTGGCCCTCTTGCGCGCCTCACTCTTGTCCGTGTCCGAGTTGACTGCCTCATATACCGTCTCCGCCACTTCCTGCTGCCAGCGCTCTGATATCACCAGAGGAAAGTTCTTGTACAGCTCCTGGTCGCTGTCAAGCAGCTGAGGACAAGCAGACGGGGACAGAGAGCAGGATGTTTAGTTCTGGCTGGGCTGCTGTCATCTGGTAACAGATATGGGCTCTCTTTCCAGGAAATCAATGACCTGGACTTATAGCTTTTTAAATGTCAATATGTTGTGGTTTCTTTGCTCCTCTATGAAAGGACAGAAAATATATTTGGTTTGTGGACAGACTGAACGATATCGTATCGAATGATAATTTTCTGGATTGAAAAAAAGACAGATTTAATGACCTTCAGTTGAAAATCACATCTCTGTTTTAAGACTGCAACAGGAGAACTCCACTGTCTCTTTAAGAAAGTGAGCTTCACACAGCAACAGTCATCTCGTTCTGAGTGGACAATCATCAGGGGAGCAGAGCTGAACACTATCCTCTCCTCCATCTTGTTAGTCTCACTAACTGTACAGCCATTATTTCCTGCACCGCTCCTGTGTTAATGACTGCCATCCAGGGAAATATCAGCAAACACTTCTGCCTTTTATTTCACCAGATGAGTTACTGTTACTGCAGCCACATTAGTGTTGATGTGTTGGAAGAAACGACCACAGAACATTGTTGTTGTTCAACTGCTTCATTTCCTGTTCTGAAATTATCTGGAGTGATCACTGTTCTTGTGATCAGAAGAGTTTCTCTCTGATAAACCTGTCACTGTGACGCAGTGACAGCTGTCCAAGTGCCATCTCTGTGACTTACACACATATACAGGGGGTGAGAAGACATACCAGAATGTACTTGTTTGAGTTTGTTCTGAACACCCTTGTAACTGCCACATGAGACTGAGCAGCAGAGGAGACGCTCAGGCCGACATCTTGTGTCAGGAAGTGTCTCAATGATCTGGTTTCCTGAGTGTCTTTGGAGGAAAGTTGGATTTTGATTCTGACTGTATATCTGTGATTCACTGAGTGGAAAATGTATCACATGAATTAAAAAAACAGCTGTGTACACTGTACTCATTAAAGGGTAACTACACCCCCTCCTCTAAGGTTAATTCCGAAATGATTTTGAAAAATGTCAAGAAGTGGACTGAGAGCTGAGGGAGGAAAGGCAGGGACGAGGCGGTCAGGCAGACAGTCCTACTCACTCTGCACTTCAAAAGTCTCATGCTCTGATAGTTATGAGTATGTGAATACTTCAGGCTTGTTTTGGGGGAGATGTGCCAACCACCACATCAGAACTTGTTTTTTCTTTTTAACGCCCACCACCAACACTCCTCTTGGGCTTCCGTAGTTAAAATGAGTCCCTGGAAGTTGGGACATCCTTTTGACATGCTTTGAGGCTTGTATTTTGTTACACTTTAACCCTAAGAGGAAATTTTGTTTAAAATAAAAGCTTAATTTGTATTGAATAATTCGTTTGATTTAAGAAGGGAATTTTTTTTTATTATTATAAAAGATATTTTATCTTAAAGCCATATCACCCAGCCCTACTCAATTTTTGAACCCTACCCAATTTAGAATAAAAAGTGAGTCAAAAAATGAAATACCAAATATCAGTTTACTGAAAGAATAGCCAAATGGTTGAATTGAAAACTGAAATGTGTGTGGAAAAACTGAAAACAAAGCTTTCGATGGGAAAATGACTAAAAACCCAAAACGTTTTAGTCCCATCTTTGCTTGTTTGTATTTGGTCACTTTTACAGATTTTTTTGTTTGTTTACCTTGATGCCCTTGGTGTCCTCCTCATCGAAAGAGCCAATGTCAAAAGCATCTGCGGCGTTCACCTCTCCTCTGGGAGGGATCAGTGGAGGAGAGTACTGAAGGGCAGAGCCAATAAGAGACACCCACGTGGTTTTTGGAGAGGGACAATCACAGAAGAAATGGCAACAGGAGGAGAGAGAGGGAGAGAGGGAGAGAGAGAAAGAGGAATGTGAGCGACACAAGTGGACACTTCCATAGCAGAGATGGTGTAACCATAGCAACTGTAACTGTAGTTAGACGAATGACTAGTGTTGCTCTTAAAAGGGGAAACATGGCGTGTTTCATGATTCATGATTCACTGCCCTAAAGGATAGTTGAGGTCTTTTTTTATTGAAATGAGGTACTGACTTTATCTGGTACTGGGATTAAGTGATAATGATGAGGGATAAAGTGATAATGATGTTGTTTTCAGTGACTGATACAAATATTTATTAGAACACTTACTTAAATACCAGTGGTTATTAAATGTTTGAGTCCATGGTATACAGTGCTACTACCGTTTGTTTGTGTTACAGAAAAGTTCAGATCTCAGAGTTTTGCACCACACCAAAGAGAGCATTCACTATGGTGACCAGGAGCAGAGTGTTGGTTGGTCGTAATAATAAATGCTCTCTGGGTAATTACAAAGCAACAGATAGCACCTGTTGTTTTAGTCCTCCATATGCCATTTATGTTTTTATTTTAATTTAAATAGATACACTTTGGCACCCCCATTGATTCCTTTTTCCCCTTACATTCCCGTGACACAAAATAAAATATCTATATATATATATAATAACAACATCTTCAGAGCAAAATAATTAAATAAATAGATAAATTGCAGCACAAACAGGAAAAGATAATTCATGAGGAAAACAAAGCTCACTCACCTTCTGGAGATACACCTGCTGCCAGTCAATACCTTTGAAGAACTGATGCTCCTTCACCTCTGGGGCTCTGCACACGTGTGGGAAACACAGAACGATAGCAGGGCAGTGAATAAATGCCCTTTTACACATTTGTACACTAGATGGCAGTGTTTATCAGGTTACTTCCTCCCTGACAAACACCCTCATAATCCTTCTATTTAGCCCAATGCCCAGTGCCGCTTTAGTCCTAAGCTGATGAGAAATGGCGGCACTGATGGAATTAGTCATGAACTCAGCTTCTATCGGATCACTTCACCTCCATCTCTGACTTCAGTGAGCCGCAAACCGTGCCACATACTGTTTTCAGGATTAATGAGCGCATCTAGCAGAATCTGTCTGATCAATTAATTCCAATGAACACCTGGGGACATGTACATGAAGATGGGAACTTTAACCTCTGTGCGTGTGTGTGGTAAGCTTTGAGGACAAGTTTTGATACAACCCTATCTTTTTAAGGACATTTTGATATGTCCTCCAATATTTAAAGGTCTTTTTGAGCAATTAAGAATTGGGTTTAGGATTAGGGTTAGGGTTAGGGTTAGGCAGTGTCAAGTGGGGAAAAAAATAAGTGCCAGTACCTGTGTTCATGTATGCCACGTATGTCTGTCAATATTACTAAATAATTAAACTTGTCAGTGAAGATGTCACTGATTTCACAACCTTTTATTTACTTAAAAATTGAGTCCATATTAAAGTAATTAAAAATTGGACTTACTGTATGTTACACAATAAGGTAACTAAATATTAAGTTTATCCCTAACATATCCAACAACAACTTAAACTTCAAGCACACAGTCCATTTTATTTGGTGTCCTGTTATGATGCTGTCCTCCAGGACATAAAAGTGTCAGTGAATATACATAGTGAAAAATGTTAAACACTTAAACCGCACATTGTTGTTTAACAACAAAAACAAAAAAAACACTTGACAAAAACATTAGACTCTTGCGGGATTGGGTGAACATCACATAGTGCACCATGAGAAATGATTATTCTGGGCCATGATAATAAAACAGATAGATAACCTTAACAGAGAACTGGCATTTTGTGAGAAGTGCAGGTACTCAAAAGAGTAAAATAAAGGCTTGCCAATACTGAGTACTGGACAGGACCTGACAGTATCAGATGAGTTCAAGCACTGGGGTTATGGTTAGGCATTTAAGTGTGATGGTTACCCAATCACGATTAAATCCTAAACCCTAACCCATAACCTAACCATAAGATAAACCCAGTCCTAACTCTAACCTTTAAATCAAGCCTTAACCCTCCAAAAGACCTTTAGTTTTGTGAGGACCCACATGTACCAAAATGCACTCACGATAGGTTTGAATTTAAATTTAAATCCTCATAGCCTACTACAGGGCCCTTCTGCATGGAGTTTGCATGTTCTCCCCGTGTGTGCGTGGGTTCTCACCGGGCACTCCGGCTTCCTCCCACAGTCCAAAAACATGCAGATTTGGGGATTAGGCCAATTGGACACTCTAAATTGCCCATAGGTGTAAATGTGAGAGTGAATGGTTTGTCTTTATGTGGCCTTGTGATGGACTGGCAACCTGTCCAGGGTGTACCCTGCATCTCACCCTATGTCAGCTGGCATCAGGCACCAGCGCCCCCTCACGACCCTCAGTGGAGGATAAAGCGGTAGAGAATGAGTGTCTGCCTACTACAGTCACTGTGTGTGTGTGTTGCGTACCCTCGTCCCTGGCAGCCGAGCCTCTTGGACACATCCCTCTGCAGCAGCCCCTCCAGCAGATCTTTGAGCTCTGCAGTGAAAGAGTCTGGCAGTTCCACATTCTACAAGAAAAAGAGGGAGAGAGAGGAAGTCGGAGAGGAAACTGATCAAATTATTACTATTGAAAGCAGGAAGTTATCACCATCTATCATCAGGCCAAAAACCTCCATGTGAATCATGGGGTATATGGGGTGAGAACGGTGAGAACAATTTGTATCAAAATAACAAAGGCTGCAATTTAGGACATATACATTATGCAGACTCAGGGTTTGTACTCCATCAATGATAATATAATTTCATATCATCTTGATGTGTCCATCATGCTGCTGATCCATACGTGAATGACCTATATACTTTAGCCTGAGATTGTTTATATCAACATTTACTGACCACTTGATTAGATATACCCGTACAACTGATTGTAGCAAATCAATGCATTTAGTCATTTAACACAATCAATGAGCTTCTTAAATTCAAAACAAGTTATGAAAGGTGATTTCAGTGACTTTGAGTGTTTCACAAACTGCTGATCAACTGATTTTTTATTTTCAACTGCAACCATCTCTAGGGTTTACAGAGAATGGGCTGAACAGAGAGAAAATACTGTGAGCATCAGTTTCCTGGGAGAAAAGCCTTGCTGATACCAGAGGTCAGAGGAGAATGATCAGACTGGTTCAAGATGAATGTAAGGCAACAGTAACTATAAATAATAAATGCCTCTCTTAAATATGTGTCCTGTGTGCGTAATAAAGTATCTGTTGACTGATTTTTAGGACAGTAGTAGTATTCTTTTGTCTCTTTTGACCTCAATCAGTTTATGGGTTAGGAAGGCTCATTTGCCTTGATTATTTATCAATTATCAATAGTTTTTTTTAAATTTCTTTATTCTTGCCTCCTCTCTTTTTTGCTGACAGATGTAAGGCAGCTGCCTTCGTAGCGAGTTCAGGAGAGCCATTGATCAGGAAGCCGCTCCATCCCTCCCCAATCCATCTCTTCCTGGCCTCTCAGTTCTCAGCCTTTTCACTGCCGTCTGTTTCTATCGAGTTTATGTTATGAGACCGTTCATCATGTTTAATAAATAAAGAGCAGTATTTTTAGCCTGGTCTGGCCTGAGTTGCAGTCTCTCTCTCTCTCTCTCTCTCTCACGCACATGCACAAGCCAGGCAGGCGAGGATTAAGCGGACAAATCAGTAACTAAGTGGCTGGATTAAAATCCTAATCTGGATTTGTTGTGATGAGAAAGATCCTACTTTCTCTGTTTAGAGGTCTTGTGTAAGCACTTTAGGTCACAGACTGTGGATGATGAGTGATGAGGAGAGAGGTGAAAGGTCACTGCACAGTCTGCCACTGTAAACACGTCTGCTCATGAACACGTCCCCTCAGCAGAACTAACTTTGACTCTGGGTGAAAGGAGGAGAGATGGGGGTGGGAGCAATTAGGTCACAGGGAGCGGGGCTCAATGGACACTATTCATCCCATAGTTTGCTGAAACCGACCAATGACATCACAAGACTCAGTGGTGAGTAGCATTTGCTCTATACTGTCCAACAAAAGAGCAATAAAGTGGTAATCAATGCTGAAGCCTCTTACAGACACTAACATTAGTATACTCGAGATTTGTACACCTGGGTAAAACTTTCCAATTATCAGTAGTTTTTCTCCCCTTTTTTTTCCCCACTCCTGCCTCACCCCTATATAAAATGTGCGACACAAAAAAGTTTTAAAAAATACTGAGTGCTGGTCAAAGTTGTAAGGTTTAGTAGAAACATTCATGGCTAGCATTACCCACACGTAGTAACAGTTGTCAACAATGGCAACATTTTATATAACCTTTTGGTTTTCTCTAGATGACACGCACGCACAAACTTGCATTTCTCTTCTGACATTCATAAACACTTTAATCGCTTATTGTTAGTCATGTCCTCGACCAGTTTTTCTGGCATTGATCAGAGTCAGATTAATATTAATGTTAATATCTTATTTAAATGTTAACTATGCAAATGATTTAAATGTTGATTTAACAGCCTGTTTAGCCGAAATATCTAATAAGCTCTTTTTTTCTGATACTAAAAGACACAGTTCATATGTATGAAGTCTGTGAAATTAATTGATCAACATGACAAACAAAAGTTTTGAAAATAAATAAATACATTTAAGTCCTCACTCAATTTGATTTAAAAGGGCAAACTGAGTATGCACTATGTGCGCCCTGTATGTACAAAGGAACAAACACAAAGGAACATAAAAACAATGCTTAATATTCTGAAAACTGTATTCTCTGGAACCAAAAATCTATTATAAAATTAGTGAGGAGGCTCTTTTACACAAAAATGTATAGGTATATCCAGGATTGTGTAATGCAGGTGTACCAATCAAATAAAACCATTCCCATTACCAGTGGTTGCTTTGCGCTGTAGTGTTTTTTCTCTCAAAGATGTATGAATTATTTTAGGTTAATAAAATGAAGTAAGATGAAGTAAAAAAAAAACAAAAAAACTGAGCACTGTCCCAAACTGTAAAAGTACAATCTAACAGCTAGAAGATTAATGAGTGTCTTAACATTGTACCAGAAATGACACTAGAATTTGTATCACTGTCAAAAATAAAAAAGACAAAGAAGAGATAAGCATCCTAATCCAGGTTTAATGCTGACTAAATGCAGACTAAATGCATTTACACTGGTCAAAAAACAGGTAAAACTGTGATTAAAAGAGTGGGAATGGGGAAGATTGTTGTTTTATAAAGTCAGTAAAACTTCCAAAGGAGTTTATGGTCTTTATCACTAGTTTAAGGTCTTTTTCAAAACAGCATGTTGTGCATTTAGTAAATGATGGTCTTATTTAAAGTCAAATAGACCATAAACAGTATTGGGGTGTGGATATTTGACAGGTTCCACTGAAAGAACTCAGCACATAAATTTTTATTACTTTTTTTTTTTTTTTAAGTAATTCGGTGTAGCAACTACTTTATTCTGTCTTTTTAAACAATGCCAAGACCAAACATGCGTGACAGGCTGCACAAACCTGTGCTGGATGTTGCTACAAACCCATTTGACCTGGGGGGTGTACTTAAGCTTCCCAGTTTGGCTTTGCTGTCTCCGTTTATCTAAGCTGAGTTTCTGTCATATGCTTCATCTCTTGTGTCTTCCCATGACAAGGCAGAGTAAACAGATGGCTGGGTGTTGAACGGTCACAGGCAGATATGCTAAAGGACAACGCAACAAAAAAAATTAAATACACACTGGAGATATTCATCTCTGTCAGGGATGTGAAGAAGAAATGGCAGCAGAATGTGGCTCACATGGGTTGGCGTGAACTGGGTCTCCTTACAGTGTTTGTTCGCATACAGTGCAGTATGCACAGGGATATTAACATCTGTGTGCATTTCGTATTACTGTCAGGCAAACACGGGCCAAACCCATATGTTCAAGATTAAGACTCCTATGTGGCTTGGCTCTGTGTTTACTCAGAGACTTCCATCATGTGCACCTGACTCGGAAGAAAACATGTAACATTTAGTTAATTGTCTTACCATGGTGAGCGTCATACGGTCAATCTCATGCTTGTCTTTGGTCTTGTGCTGTCTGAAGGGACTGTGCCTGAGCGGGAGACAGAGAGAGATACTGACACATTTGTTTCCACAATCTAGATGAGCAGGGTGAACAAAAGGGAGGAAAGGAGGGAGGCTGAGGGTCAGGTGAGGCGAAAGGAGAAGGGAGTGAGCACTAGACATGCAGGAATAAGATCACACCAACACACTCTTGACATTCCTGGTGAAAACTGAAGCAGTGTCTCATATTCCAGCAGTACACTCACTTTAATTAGCCACCTGCAGCTTCAAGTGCTAAGCTAGAGATTAAAGGGTGTTTCAGAGTGTTAATGTCGTAATTCGCAGCCCCCTCATTTTTAGAGACACTGAACACAGCTCACCAGGGGCAGGCAATAGAAGCTTAAGGTTATGAGTGTATCTCAATATTCTGTGAAATTTCAGCAATATTCATGATGTTATTAAAAAAAATATATAAAACTGAACAAGTGTTTAGTGAGTTCATAGAGTTGCACTAGAGTTTAGTGCAAGTTCATTCATGATTTTTTTTTTTTTTTTTTTTTTTTTGCTTCTTATATGTGAATATTTTCTGGTTTTGTTGTTCCATATTTATATTTAATCATTAAAAGTGAACCATTTTGGTTTGTAGACAAAACAAGACATTCGAGAACATGGTCATTTTGAGCTTTTGCAGATACACATTTTTTTAAATTTTATAGACCAAATGATCACTCATTTAATGGGGAAAATAATCTGGAAATTAGTCAATTATTTACAGCCCTAATGTAAATCACATTTAGTGAGTTGAGGATGAAATTAATAGTCCCCCCTATGAAGTATCTCCCATGTGCTGTTAAACAGAGCAAACCGTTTTTAACACAGGTTTTTCCAAACATCCTAATTTTATTTTGGATGCTTTCATTATTTGACTTTGCACACAGATTATATTATTCCACAAAGTCCAAAAACTGCCAGGATCAAAATGATTAGCCCATTTAAGAATTGATCTTTTTATTGAGCCATAGCACAAACCACTGTTGTACAATGATGTGCTTAACTGTGTAATGCTCAAAACTTCAAAACCTGAGGGTTATCTCCCAATTTACACACAGTATAAAATCTTCAGTAAGGGTTTGAGCTGTCACTTGAGAAAGCATCACGTCAAAAACAAATGAAATCAGTTTAGATTTGAGAAAAAGAATTGTTGATGTTCACAAAGCAGGAGAAGGGTTTACAAAGTTATCACAGTGTTTCAAAGTGTCAAGAACAGGAGCGAGAAGCATCATCAAGAAATTCAAAGAGAGCCACACAATACAGAACAAGCATGGCAGAGGTAGGAAGAGAAAGATTTCAAAGACTAAGATGTGTCTAAAGACCCCTGGACAACTGCCAAGACACAAGTGAAGGACTTAGACAAGTCAGGAATTGTAGTCTCAAAGAAGACAATTACTAGAGCTCTGCACAGAAATGGACTGTGGGGTTGAAGACCAAGAACTCCACTTCTGTAGAAGAGACACCTTCAAGCCAGACTGAAGTATGTTAAGGACAACCTGGAAAAAGATTATTCATACTGGAAGCATGTCCTTTGGTCAGATGAGACCAAACTAGAACTCTTGTAGAGACACTGTTTATGTTTGGAGAAAGAAGGGAGAGGTGTATAAAACAAAGAACATCATCCCCACAGTGAAACACGGTGGTGTGACTATTATGCTGTGAGAATGTTTCATTGGGAATCTCGTCAAGGTGGAAAGAACCATGAAGAGGATATATGAAGATTTTGAAAGAAAACCTGAAGCAGTCAGCAGCAAAACTGGGTCTAGGTTGTTGCTTTGTCTTCCAACACAACAATGACCCAAAACATAGGTTGCTCCTGGTGAAGAACTACCTCCAGAAGACCAAAGTGAATGTTACTGACAAAGTCCCGTCTTAAACCCCATTGAAAATCTTTGGGGTGAACTGAAGACGAAGGTCAATGCCAGAAGGCCATCAAATCTGAAGCTTGAGAGATTTGCCAAAGAAGAATGGGCTGGGATTCCTCAGGAGACGAGTCAGAGACTTGTTGAAAACTATAACAAACCACTGCAGGCTGTTATCCAGCAAAAAGGAGACACAATTGACTATTATCATTTTGACCCTGGCAGTTTTTGTGGAACAATTTAATTTTTGTGTCCTAAGTCAAATAATGGAAGCATCCAAATAAAACTAGGATGTCTGAAAAAACTGTGTTAAAAATTCTTTGCTCTGATTAACAGAACGTGGGAGATACTTAAAGAAAGATTACATTTTCAAAATAATTTTGTCCTCAAGTGTAACAGCTGCTGTGTCCACATCTGTCCCCCACCCTCTGAAACACCTAAGTGTTAAAAACACACACATGCACACAACCTTTTAGCAAAGACCAGCGTAGTGTTCAAACACTCATCCAAACATCAGTGGAGAGACATACATCACACACAGAAATACACACATTTCCCTTTTACCTGATTTCTGACCTACTGGGCCTAGACCTCTGGCATTTACACACTTCAGATCAAACACACACACACAGTCACACCATCAAACACACACCAAACAGCCGGCGGACAGACAAAAGTTGCACAGGGCGAGGGGAGCAGATTCAAAGACGTCTACTCTGAGAGGCGGATGAATGAAAGCGGTACAGAGCACAGAGAAGAAAAAAAGAAGAGGCGGAAGTAGAAGTCTAAGAAAAGGAAAAGATGGAGCACTTACCCTCGGAGGAGTTTGAAGAGCATGCAGCCTAAAGAAAACCAGTCAGCGCTGCTGTCATATGCTGTTCCTTTCTGGAGGACCTCTGGAGCCATGTAACCATGAGTACCGCTGCAGCAAACACACCACAGACTCACATCAAACACACACTCTTTAGTTTTTACAACTGTGAGAGCAGAATGTCACACTGCAGCTCCATTTGGACAGGGTTCATATAATGTCAGAAGAGGGGGGGGGGCCGGCGCCGGGGGGGGGGGGGGGGGGGGGGGGGGGGGGGGGGTGCGGGGAAGAAAAGATTTCCCGTGCTTCTAATAAAAGGTCTTCTTCTGGCTACTGCTGCTGCTGCTGCTGCTGCCGCTGCTGCTGCTGCTGGCGCTGCCATGCAACAGAGGCACACGCTCTCTTTAAAAGTGTTATCTGCTTTTAAAGTGAAAAAAAAACACACCGTCACAGCTGAATGCAATTCAATTATTAATCACAGAGAGTACAGTTAACAGAAACTGACATGTCAGCTGGTTTAAAGAGCAGTGCACTGACGGCACCACAGGTGCCACCAGCAACCTGCACAAAGCACAGCTGATGGGGCAGCAAAAAAAGCTGTCTTTAAGAACAAACCATTTATATCCATAATTATGACTAAAAAGCAGGGTTAAAAAAAAGTGTGACTGAACAGTAATTTACTATTGTGAACTATCTCCCTTGAGAGTCCATCTGTTATGACAGTATTTATTTTTAGTCTGGCAAAAATAAATGCTTACATCACAAATGAGAGGAGTGGTTTTGATAACTCAACAAGCACATAAGGTTCACTTGAGCTGAGTGAAACACGTATTCTTTGCGTTTTTCATTAGGAGTAGTACTAAACGAACCAGCCACTACCATTACAGTTTTTGGCACCCTCCTTCTGGGGGTACCAGGGTAAAATGGTACGGTACAGTCTGGGTGGAGCAGTCTGTTTTCATGCAAAGCTTGACATCTTGTTGAGACAAACTGCCACAAACTGATCAGGCAAAAAAGAGCTGCTGTCCTCCATTGTAATCTGTTTTGTCATACCCCGCCTGCTAAGTAAAGGTCATGTTATTACTCGAAATGCAAGTCTGAACACAGGGCTTTATCACTCCAAACTGTACCATACAAACTAATACCGAGTTGCCTGCCAAAATGGCACTGCCTTAGTTGCTTGACGTCAGCTACCGAAGATCTACAAATGGGGAAATGCCCACTGACCCCTAACTGACCCCGGGCGGTTACACAAGATAGACGGACAGACAGACAGAGCTGGAGAGACAGAGAGAGAAATGAAGCTATGCAAATGCTGGTGGCGGTACAGAAGGTGACGACTTGGACGTGTATTTTCCACTCCTCAGTGTCTCAAAATCAGAGACAGTGCAGAGCAGCAGGGCAATTGCAGCAAGTCACATGTCCAAGTTAAAAATCAACACCCTTGGTAAGTGCCAAGGTACGTATTCATCAGGGTTAGTATTTTGATGAGAAATTAGGCATACAGCTGCTGTTAATTGTTGGGGAATTAAGTAAGTGCACGCGTGTTCTTGTTAATCTTATTTGCTTTGAATGTTAGTAAAATGTTCAGCTAATCTCTAGTTTATTTAGTTTTCAGTGCAGAAGAAGAACAAGTTTGATAAAAATCCAAATCGAACAATATGAGAGAATATATCGTGATCATTCTTTTTGCCATGTTGAACATCCCTAGCTTGAGCATCACCCGAATGCAAATGAATGCCGCTCTTTACATAGACAGTAACTAGGAGACATGGTCCCACTAGCCAGCCAGCCAGGGTTAGTGTGGAGTTGCCCTCAGACGCCTGACATCTGATGTGGTAAAGTTCTGCGGTGACGCAACAGTGAGTGTGACTGCGGTGGATGTGACATGACAGCACAACCATGTGTGTTTGGTGTTCGGAGATGTGCACTTACACACTGGCATGTGGTTTCCTCTTGGAGAAGTCGCAGGCCAGACCGAGGTCAGAGATACGAACGTGACCATGTTCATCCAGCAGGATATTGGCTGGCTGAGGTTGGGACACAGACATAAACAGACACATGTGAGCAAAGAGGGTGACAATGATGGAAAACATGAAAAAACATCATAATGGTCATAATGGTAGGCAGGATATGTTTGTTTTATTTCTCAACAATTCCATAACAACCCTTTCAGTATATTGAACATCAGTTCATAGGAGACGGTGAGCAATTATAGGATAGTTGAAAGAAAGGGAGAGGGCTAAGACTGGCTGATCTTTTGTTGTTAATCAATAAGTTTGTTCCATAAAATTTCAGAGAATGGTGAAAAATTTCAGTTGGTGTTTCCCAAAGGACATTCTCAAATGTTTTCTTTTGTGCAGCTGTGATACCTACAGATGAAAGTCAACTGTAAACTATTTTCCCAGTGACCCTCTGTACAGCAGCTTAATCAGTTCAGCGACGACCCACAACTTATATTAAATTAAGAGAAAGAGTGTCAGGCAGAGAACATACAGTGTTACAGAGAAAAAAAAGCAGTACTGTGTTTAAGTGGGAAACAATGCTGGAGACATTGCTAAGTCACAATAGGTAATAAACAGGTAATAAAAGAAAGCCCCCCCCCACCCTGTCCTGGTTATCCTCTGCTGTTTGGCAAAACTGTGACCCGCTCGCTCACATACACCCTGTGTCTGCACGTTCCCCTCAGACTGAGTCAAAATTTTATCTGTATTGTTCCGCACTGTTTATTAAAGCCCTAAAACTGTTCCCTGACTTCCAACTAAATATATCTATTATTATGGCAACCAGTCCAAACAGGGGGAATGGAGGAAAAACAGAGAACAACTCAAAACATGGCTGATATGAATCTGTGACTTTGAAACAGCATCTCTGGGGTGTTATGACTATTGGTTTTACTCTCTGTCTCTTTATTAAACAACACAAACATCAATCTTTTTTTTTTTTTTTTAATAAATGTAACAGGACATTAAACAGCATTTCTGAATATACATATTGGCAAATACAGAGTAAAACTATAACACAGTAAAAAATAGACAATGAAGCCATATAAATTCTTAAGTCTGCTTCAAAGTCCTAGCTGTAAAAGACCACAGATAAATAAATCAATGAATAAAAAAAACAACTGCTTCTTTAAATATGATGTAAGTGTGCAGCCATACATTTTAGAGACCTTTCGAGGTCGAGTGACAGTATAGAACAAAGTGCAGTTTAGGGCTGCAACTACCAATTATTTTCATAATCTATTTATCTGGTTATAATTTCCTGATTTGTTTGGTCCATTAAATGTCAACAACAATGTTCTCAAATGTTCCCAAAATTATTCAGCTTTAATGATTTCTTTCACAGAACCTAAAAAAAAAAAAAAAAAAAAAAAAAAAAAGGAATCAGAGAACTTGTTTGCTTTACTAAAGAAAACACTAAAATAAGACACAAAAACCAAAAAAGGCCATGGAACAGAGGTGCAGTCCTACATGCCCCTCTGTGCTTTTACTGCAGCAGTCACCTTCCCAGCACCCTTCACTGTCTGTCCCCGGTCACTCAATTTGCTTAGCCAGAGAATAAATACAAGAGGAGTGACTTAGACAAACCTAATAAAAATCAAAACCACCACTAACAGTGAATCTAAACATACTGTACTTCAATAAAATGTGGGCTATTAAATATCAGGTCACTTTCCTCAAAATAACTATTAGTCAACAATTTAATTGCCGATAATCATATTGATCTATTCTGCTCAACCGAAACATGGCTACAGGAGGGGGGATACGTACTGTAAGTTTAAATGAATTAACTCCTTCGACTCATATTGATACAAATATTCCATGAAGCACAGGTCGAGGGGAAGGGGTTGTAGCAATTTATAACTCCAGTCCGCTGATTAAATAAAAACTAAAACATAAGTACAGGTCATTTGAAACTCTTACTCTTAGTCTAGCTTATCCAAACTGGAAACTACAGCAACCTGTCCTGCCTGAATCAGTTCATACAGATAAAGTAATTATTATGGGATATGGGATATATGTAGATATTGACAGTGACAGCCTTAGCTCGGCTTTTATTTCTATAGTGAGCGCAATTGGTTTCCAACATGTTAATAAACCCACTCATAGTTTTAACCACACCCTTGGTCTTGCGTTGAATTACGCCATAAATGTTGAGAATTTAGTGTTTTTTTTCCCCATAAGCCCTACTCTCATTTTCAAATCACATTTAACTTTCCTATGATCAGTAACAGCGGACATAGAGACGACTATTATTACAGTTGAAATCTGTCTGAGATGACTGTATCTAAATTTAAGGAGAGAGAGCTCCACTGGCACTGACATCACCTCACAGTAACAATATAAGCGAGGATATCTATCCAAACTTAACTCCCACCCAAATTGATGATCTCGTCAATAGTAAAGCAATTTCACTACGTGCAACACTAGATTCTGTTGCCCCTCTAAAAAGGAAGGTAGTGAGTCAGAGAAGGTAATCCCCGTGGTATAACTGCACATTATGTGCTTTGAAACAAACAACACGCTAGAAAGGAAGTGGCGCTCCACAAATCAGGAGGAGTCCTACTTAGACTGAAGGGATAGTCTGAAAAAACACAAAAGCCCTCTGTAATACCAGAGCATCCTATTATTCATCTTAAATAGAGGAAAACAAGAAAAAGGTTTCTTTTCAGCACCGTAGCCAGGCTGACACAGAGTCATAGCTCAGTTGATCCTACCATCCCACCAACTCTAGGTAGTGAAGACTTTATGACCTTTTTTCACTAACAAAATAACAGCCATTAGAGAAAAAAAAAAATAATCTCATCCTGCCAAATAATAATACAGATATGTTGTTCTTGCAAGTGTCTGTCTCACCTCATTTAGCTTCGTACCTATAGATCTCTCTGAGCTAAATTCAATAGTAGCAGGATCAAAACCCTCAACTTGTCTCCTCGACCCCATTCCCACAACAATGTTGAAGGAAGTTTTACCATTAATTAACAAGTCCATATTGTATCAAATAAATATCTCTCTACTTTCAGGTTATGTACCGCACCCTTTTAAAGTTGCCGTAATTAAACCCCTACTTAAAAAACCTACTCTTGACCCGGATCTTCTGGCTAATTATCGTCCGATATCTAACCTTCCACTTATGTCTAAAATCCTCTAAAAGGCTGTAGCAAACCAATTATGTGATTACCTGCTCAGAAATGAGCTGTTTGAGGACTTTCAGTGAGGGTTTAGAAAACACCACAGCACAGACCACAGCCTCCTTCTGTTGGCCTCAGACAATGGCCTTGTATCCATACTAGTACTATTAGACCTGAGCGCTGCATTCAAAACTGTTGACCATAACATTTTATTACAGAGACTGGAGCATGTCTTTGGTATCAAAGGAACGACACTAAATTGATTTAAATCTTACTTATCAGAGAGATCCCAGTTTGTTCGTGTTAATGGTGAATTTTCTTTACCTAGTGGAGTTAATCATGGAGTTCCACAAGGCTCGGTTCTAGGACCAATTCTTTTTCTTAACACATGCTTCCCCTAGGTAGCATCATTACAAAACACAAGCTAAATTTCCACTGCAATTATTATTATTATTATAAAGCTCTAGCAATGTGTCACAGACATTAAGACCTGGATAATACATACCTTTTTAATTCTTAACACTAAATTTTAAACACATTCGGGAAGCTGTACTTGAGCATCTAGTCACCCTGGACAGCATTACCATGGCCTCCAGTTCTACTGTAAAGAACCTTGGAGTTATTTTGACCGAGATTTGTCATTCGACTAACACATACAATACTTCCACCTCTGCAACATAACAAAACATCCTGTCATTAAAGGATTCTGAAAAGCTTGTTCATTCCTTCTCTAAAGAGTCATTTGTTCTTCATTTGTTTCAGAATGCAGCAGCATGGGTACTGATGGGAACTAGGAAAAGAGAGCACATCACTCCAGTGCTGAGCTCTTTACACTGGCTCCCTGTTAAATCTAGAAAAAGATTTAAAATCCTCCTTCTCAAATATAACACACTCAGAGATCATATATCTAAAAGAAATGATTATTTTTTATCACCCAAACAGACCACTGCATTCAGAAAATGGCGGCCTGCTTGTGGTTCACAGAGTCTCTGTCTCTACATTTAAAGTTAAACTTAAGACTTTTCTCTTTAACAAAGCTTATAGTTGGGGCTGGTTCAAGTCAACTCTGAACCATTGCTTAGTTATGCTGCCATAGGCCCAGACTGCTGGGGGAACAGCCATTATGCAGCGAGCACTCCCTCTCTCTCTCTTCATCTCTGTTTATGTCAGTCTCTTGCCGTCTCTCTCTCTCTCTCTCTCCCTCCTCTCCTCAACACATTAATCATGACAATAACATTGTTTTCCTTCCCTCCCCCTAGTTTGTGCTCTTCCTCTCTCTCTTTGTTCTTATTTCACAGGTATCCCTGATTCCAGAGCTTCAACACCACAGCTCAAATATTATAACTATAACACCATATATTATATAGCTACTCATTACTGCTAAGGTTAATTATCCTCATCCACCCTTCACCAACGGCTTGTCCTCTTCTGAGGGTCACATGAGGAGCAGGAACCAACCCCAGATGGTGACAGCACATGATGATAATTGTTATTAATGTTAGTGATTCTTGAATCATCCTGATCTCTGTCTTCTTATCTTTTCTCTCTGTAATATTTGATGTTTTGTTTGTAATCTGCTGTACATGTGACACCTACTGAACATCTGTCCGTCCTGGAAGAGGGATCCCTCCTCTGTGGCTCTTCCTGAGATTTCTCACATTTTTTTCCCCCTGTAAAAGGGTTTTTGTGTTTTTCCTTACTGATGTGAGAGTCTAAGGATAGAGGGTGTCACTTGCTGTACAGAATGAAAAGCTTTTCCAGGCAAATTGTGTTTGTGATGTTGGGCTATATAAATAAATAAAATTGACTTGACTGACTTAAAATAGATGGTGATTAATTCAGTAGTCAATTAATAAGTGCAGCTTTTTCAAACAAATTACACTCAGGAATAAACAAGTTCTTTTAAAAGGGTTCAAACTGCAGCGATGCAGTTTTATCGTGTAGTGTATCGACATTAAGACACAACAATGGACAGGGGCATAGATTTGTATAATAGCCGACACCTGATTCAGCAAAAAAAAAAAACAAAACAAAAAATTTGTTTGGTGGCCCAAGGACTGATAAAGCAATAAAAAAATATAATAAAAAATAAATAAATAAAAAAATGCAGTTGCTGTCAGTGATGTCATCTGTTGGCCAACTTCCTGTCAGCTGCTGCTGTTAACATTCCTATTCCTCTTTATCTTTGTCAGCTCATGAGCATGTTTGGTGAGGTAGCGGGGTATTTATTCACTGAAAAAGTAGCCTAATGTACATTCTATTTGTAGTTTTTTTTTTAAACTGTTATCATATTATCATATTTGTTTTACAGTAAATATGTCATACGCATATCACTGTTTGATGTTCAGATATGTCACTATGCAGTTTGTATAGAGCATTGTTATGGACTGGTATTGCTCACGATGGCTAGACCAAGATATGGTTCAATTTTTGACTTCTCAGTGACGGAATGCAGTAAAACTGGGGGTGATGTCAATCTCACTTTGAAATTCTGATGTAAATGGAACACAGCATAAAATCACGAGCAGAGAGGGCCGGCTCTGTCTGGAGTTCTGGCTCATGATTGGATAACGTGTTGTCAGATAATGGAAAAGTTCCTGTCAGAGCCTGCCACTAAGTAAACATGCTGGATTAGTGAGAGCCGCCTAGCTATTAGGAATAGCTTTAAAAGCAGATTAACTGACTGTAAAAATAATTAAAAAATAAAAATAACAACAGTTCTCTGAGGTGGATTAAGTCACATTTGGTGCTACAGTAAGTTTTTGTGGCAGGAGGACAGTGTGTGTGGTGTTGAATCGCAACAAACTACAGTGTTGAGTGTGTTGTTCATGGTGATGAGGGAACATGTCACCCCACAGTGCAAGAGTGACTCACTGATGTGTTTTAATAGTTGTTGGAAAGAGTGAAACTTCAGTTTCTGGATTCAAAAGCATGTTTCAGGAATGTCAGAGAACAGCGTGGAGGGAGAGTGAGAGAGAGAGAGAGTGAAGGCTCTACCTTCAGGTCTCTGTAGACAACAAAGCGGTTGTGCATGTGTTCCAGACCCAGGATGATTTCAGCTGCATAGAAACGCATCTCCTTCTCGCTGAACACGCCGTGTTGAGACAGATGGTAGTGCAGGTCACCCCCTGAACACACAAACACACAAAGAAGAGAGAGACATAGGAAGTGATAGGGAGGGAGAATACAAAATGCGTCGGCACGACCTCATAATAACTCATGCCTCAGTCAATATCTGTCAATAAACTGTGGTAATCCTCAGGGGGAGAAACTGAGAATCAATGAAAAACCTTTTGTGCCTCATCCTTCAACCCAACTGTGTCAGCCTTCACGTCTGGAGTAGCTGTATTTATAGCACAACTGGCTGACTCTATGATGATAATGATGATTGTGTTTGGTGCCAACATTAAATGGTGACTCAGGCTTTGACTGTGAGACTGACTGAGAATGCTGAGTGCAGCCCCTCTGATCAGGCTTTGAAACTGTCTGCTGGCCGTTCTGGCTCCTTCAGAGGAAAATACCAACAAGGAGGTGCGACTTTGAGGAAGGCTGGCCTCAGATGTTAGGACGGTGAACAAGGGCAGGTTGCCGGGATGGGAAGCGTTATGGCTGAGGTCAAAAATCCCATTAACTCTCAGTTCTTGACCTAAAAATCCACACGGAACAGGAGCGTTGCAGAGACATAGCAGTTTGTGAAATGAATAATCCCAATTTAGCAGTATTTTGGCTTTAAAACTGTAAAAACAGGAGAGCCACACCAGTTAAATGAGGTCATATGTTGTCTGTTCCATGACATGGTCTCACCTCAGAGTCCATCAACCAGCACAGTTTGCTTAAGTTGACTCCACATCATCTTGGGAGGAAGCTAACATCAGCACCGCTACAATTCATCATCAGCTGACAATTACATTACAGGAGCATTTGCCAAATCCGCTAAATATAAATGAGACAGAGTGAGTTGGAATTAAGGCTCCACTGCAGTGATCCGCTACCTTATAAGATATGATGCCGTTTGGGCATGGGGGGGGGGAAACGTAATTCAAGGACATGAATAAAACCCTGGATCACCAATACGAAGTTCCCAGCCAAAAATAGTTCACCAACACGTTTAATAAAGTAAGGAGAGCACAGTTCAGATACAGGTTATGGTCCTGTGTGGACATTTCTCACCGAGGCAGAAGACAACTTTTCGTAAAGTCCAACAAGTGCTCAAACTGCCGGAATATTCCCTGATAGTGGTGACTTTCATTAATGATACTTATCTATCATTTTAACTGTTATAGAATTAACCTACTAATACAAAGCAGTAATAACCCAGTGCTGTTATTGCTCCGTGACTCCTACTTCCTCGCAGTATTCAAAAATTGAATATGAAAGCAAATAGGTATGGATTTAAACTGAAGATTTGATTAGATGCTGTCATGTCGGAAATTCTGACAATAACTGTGTATTTGAAACTATTTTCTAACCCTCTGTCGTGCAGGATACGAACAGCTACACAATGAGAGGGACGCACACGACGCTTCAAACGTGAAATAAATTCTGTCAATGTTGCTTTTTCATTTCATTTGTCTTATGGTTGATGCTGTTACAGTCGAATAAAACTGAACACAGCATTAGTCTGGAAGCTGTATTTATTCACATGTAGCCATTAATATGTATTTGAATTTAGTTAATTTTTTATTCATCTAGAATAATTATGTAAATTTAATATATAATTTGATTATGTTGCAGCAGACAGGTGCCACCTACCTGTGCTCCAGGCGAGGTGTATTTATATTTCTGCCACTTTTCAATGGCCACTCCAGAACGTTCACTTTTTCTGCTGTAGCCAATGACAGGTCAACTTGGCTTTGTGTTTTGGATCATTGTCCTGTTGGAACATCCAAGTAGGTCTCATGCACAGCTTCTGTGCTGACGAGTGCAAATTTTGCTCCAGAATTTTCTGATAACATGCTGCATTCATCTTGCCATCAGTTTTGACTAAGTTCCCTGTGCCTTTGTAGCTCACAGTAGGTGTGTTTCACAGTAGCATTGGTGGACTTTTCATCATAGACCTCATTGACTCCTCTCCAGTTGTAGTGTTTATGGTTGTGGCCATAAAGTTCAGTTTTGGTCTCATCAGTCCAAATAACTATATTCCAGAAGTTTTAAGGCTTGTCTCTGTGCTGTTAGGTGTATTGTAAACAGGCTGCTTTGTTGCATTGGCATTGTAATGTCTTTCTCCTGGTTAGTCGACCATGAAGCCCAAGTGTCTCTTTATTGTGAATCTTGAAACAGCCACACCACTTTTTTTTCAGAGAATCCTGTATGTCAGCTGATGTTATATGTGGGTTTTTGAATCCTGAACAATTTTCCTGGCATTTGTTGCTGAAATTTTTGTCGGTCTACCTGACTGTGGCTTGGTTTCAACAAAGTCCCTCATTTTCCACTTCTTAATTAGAGTTTGAACACTTTTGATTGACATTCTAACTCTACTTTGGATCTTTTTAGATAATTCTTTTGCTTTCCCCATGGCTCAGAAACCAGCAATGTCAGCGCAGTACTGGATGAAACTCTCTGACTTTTTACAAGCAAACAGATCACAGGTGAGGATGGTTACCTTTAGTCGCCATTTAAACCTGTGTGTTAACTGTTATCAGGCCAAAACCTCCAGTTTATGTAAACTTTGATCAGGGTCATTTGGGTAGCTTCTGTTTTCATAATGATTTTAAAAGAACAAACACAATTGTTTGATGATAAATGGCTTTACCAAACCATTAACCATGGGTGATAGAAAAGTTTTTGTATTAACAAAAATTAAAAGTATGAGCATAACTGTATATACACACATATAAAAAATGAGAGAAAAATGGAAAAAAAACAGCAAAGCTGACATTTTAAAGATTAAAATTAAGTAATAATTGTTTAGTAGAGCTGAGATCACCTACTTTATTTCTAGCTCTTTTGCGGTCGTTTCAGATAACTGTGAGTTTGACGTCTTCTTAAAAACTCAAATGGTAAAAACCTAAATTGATATAATCTGTGCAAGTGTCTGTGTTATCGTGTGTGTTACGATTGAGTCAACAACCTTGAGATCTCTGGTTTTGTAAGGGTTGCATACTGTCCTTTAACTTCTGTACATTATGCTACTTTTTGAGTCACAATCCTGAAATTCTACTTTTTCTGTTGCCGATAACCTTAATTTGCCCTCAATCCTTTCTGTAGTTAAGCTATGTAATTCTCTACGTGCTTGTTTCAGAGTGGAAAGCAGCTCAGACATTGGTGCTTGTTTAACTTTTGTCTTCTAGTTCAATTTTGCTTCTCTTCTTGTATATGAAATAATACATTTGAACATAAAATGGCCCCAATGTAATTTAATCTCTTTGGGTATTTTAAGCCAGGTTAGTATTTGCTTTATTTACTCTTCTTTCAGTATTCCTCTTATTTTGTAATGCTACTTCCTCATTGATGGCATTTCCTGACAGTTTTGTCAGCTCCATAGCATTTTATCACCATAACATGTTTTTACTTCATCTTATCTTCACGTTTTTTTGTGTGTGTGTGGGGGGGGGGGTGACTTTATTATGTAAAGCACTTTACTAAACTACTAAGTGCTATGTAAAAAAATGGTCTGATTGGTTGGTTGACCTGGATGACCAAGAACATTAACAAATTAAGAATGAGAGTTTGGATCACTCATCCTGTTCTTGGGCCAGTCAAGTCAAAGAAATTGACAGACATGTTACTACACATTTTTGGAAAGCATTCCTTGGACAGCTGCAGAAATATGAAAGGATGTGTGGGAAATTAGCAGATTTTAGTCACCACCTACATCTTAAAACTTTTGTGCCTTTATAAGAGAGACAGGAAATGTAGGTAAGTGACATATGGTGAAATGTCTGGTGTTAGGGGCAACTGTGCCAATGTTAAGGCCTCTCAATTCTTTCTGGGGCTGCAGGTAAACATGCGTGCACGTAAGGTTGTTGGTGGTGTTGGAGATGATGGCGTCATCTTACCGTTCATGAGGTCTAAGATGAAGCACAGCTTGTCTGGAGTGTGGAAGGCATATGTCATACACACGATGAATGGGCAGTCCTACAGGGAAGTGGAAAAAAAAAGAAAATCAGAAACCCTCTTCCTTTATGCACTTTTCAGCACCAGGTGGACATGATATGTAATGTAACATACTTTAATGTATAAAATAAAGAAGCTTCCTCCGGATGCACTAATATTGACTAGTTTAATGCCAGTGACTTATTAAATATACTTGCATGGAAGAGTAGTTGGATAAGATACCTACACAAACGCGTGTTATATAGCTGGAACATTAGGAAAGAAATTTTAGCCATTACACAGGTTCGAGTGTCAGACTATGAGTATGCTATCATGTTTCCTTCTGTATATCACCAACTCACCAAACCTTTTTTTTTTCTTTTTCTTTTTTTTACTTAAACCTAGAGCATTTGACATTTTATAGACCGTCCTCTCCCCTCACCAAAATCCATAGATATAATCAGAAAATTTGGAAATCTTGGTACACAAAAGATATCGACCCACTGCTGATTCCGTCGCTAAGTTCTAATGTTTACTTTGTGATTTCAGTGTTTGATATCCTTCATTTGGATTTGCCAGTATCACAATCTTAACAAATGGGGCAGCAGGAGACCAGCAGCTCTTGTGTCCTTGTGAGCTAAAACAATGTTTTTTCCTATGGAATTTGGTGTGGGAGTGTGAGCGGTTTAAACATTTTTGTTTTCAGTCAGAAAAGGCTGTCAAGTAGCTAAAATTAATATTTCCCAATGTCCTAAGCTGGCAAATGTGTTTTTCATGAGCTCGTACATGCCAGTCTCCTGCACAGGAAGCCTGCAGAGTGCAGTCAGCAAATAAGACACCAACTAGGCGTCAGTGCCTCATAAAACTACACTTCAAACAAACTGATCTCTTAAGTAAAATGCCAATATGAGTGTAAAAATACTGACTATTTGAATATTCTTTACTCCAGCAGATGAGAGCTAGAGAACGTAATGAAGGGTTCACAGTATGGTGAATGGGGAGCAGCTACCGAGATGCATTCAAAGACCCTGGTAAATTTCATCACTTCTGCAGGATTATATCCTCTATAATTTAGAGAAGCAAAAACACATCAATACCACTGACCAAATACTTGCTGCTGCAGTCACCTTGTGATAGAACCACAAATTGCCATTGCTAAAAATAAACGCAATCACTGATAAAAACATTTGTTTTGTATTGTTTTAACATATTATAAGTAGCCACAGTAACTGAATGGTTTCTTATTTACACAACAAATATTTCACAAGATTTACAGGTTTTCCTGAGAGTACAATAACTCTGTGGAGTGCTGTGAAATTAAAGTGGTAGAAGGAAAAAATGTCACGCTTCCCTCATTAAAAATGAAAGTATACACTGAGGTGGATCACTCACCCCTGTGCTGACTAACGACAGCATAATTCTCTCATTGAGAGCAAGAGTCTCCCCCTGCTTCATCTTGATCCTTTTCTTGTCCAAACATTTCATGGCATACCTGATATCACAGCAACAAAAACAGCATCAACATGATTAACCAAAGCTTTATCGCACGCATATTCATCTGCCGCATGTGTGATAAATCTTACATCTTCCCCGTGTCGGCCTTCCTGCAGCCATACACCTCTCCGAAACCACCCCGGCCGATGATCCGATGCACACTGAAGTCATTCATGGTCAGCTGAAGGAGGAGACAGTGAATATAGAGTTTTTAGACCAGGAGCAGCTGCTGAACTCATCCATATGAAGAGATTCAGATTTGTTATTTGTCAAAAGATGTGATTTAAGCCAGTGGTTCCCAAACACTGGGTTGGGACCCACAGATGGGTGGCGTGAGATTTATTTGGTTCCCCAAACAAATTTGCAGAACTTTCCCAGCCCTCATAAAAGAGAATCTATTGGAAATTATTTGTTTGCAGATTCAAAATGTTAGGTTTAACAGATATGGCAGTAAATTAATCACAATATATGGTACAAATTTGCCTTTGTTATGATTTATTATAGTTGGGTCACAACAGTTTGACCATCTTTAAGTCCTCAGGGAGAAAGTTTAGAGAAAAACTGGTAGCTGTTTTCAGACATGCTTGCTGACATTCGTCAGTTTTTTGTTCGCACTTGACAGATGCAAGGGAAAGATTTGTGCATGTGTGTCCTTGAGGCCAGTAAGTTCTGTGACCCATGTTCTGTGAGTTAATTTTAAGTGTTTGAGTTGTTAACTGTTTAGCCTGCTCTGCTAGGGAATACTGTTTACCTAAGTGCTATATGTTTAGTTCCAGTGAACTTTATTATTCCTTTACCCAGCTACAACAATACAAAAAAAATGAATTTATTTAGTTATTGTTATTGCTAAATGGTTATACTGTTGTCTGCGAGTGTCACCAGAGGGACCTAATTGTTATGTTATGGATTCATAATTCATCATACATAAATCAAACCAATACTTCTGTAACGTGGGGCGATATAACTTATAAATAATATCTGGATATTTTTAGGCTATATCCCGATATACAAGATGTGGATATAACTCTGCACACAGGTTGTTTGTGAGAGTGACAATGCAGTGTAAATACAGTCTATAATATAATATCTACTGTTTATGATCTGTATTATATGATTTTATAATACAGTTATTACAATCCATTTTAGATATCTCTTTGGTTGTTAGTGTTAGAAACAATGAAATTTTGCTATAACACAAATAATTAGGCTTAAAATGAAAGAAGTGTTATTAAGTGACTTTTCATGAATGTAATGTTGTCGATTCCATGTATTTGTTAATCAATATATGAAACAATTACTAAAACTATTAAAAGTCATCACAGATACCTTATACCAGGAGCAACTTAATAATAAAAGGCCCTTTTCCACCATAGGAACTTTTTTTTTTTATTTACCTAAAAACTTTAGCTCATTTCCACCAAATTTACCCGGGTAAATACTACCCTGGTAAACGATTTACCCAAGTAAATTTAGCACCTAATAACTAGGGACTTTTCAGATTACAAAGAACTTTGGAGGATTGGGGCTGTGTGGAACACATCTTGCAATTGTTTCCATGTTGCGAACGTAGCCACTTTGTTGCTGTGTTTAGTGAGTATTTCAGACCCTCTAGCGACAAGTGGCAAATCTAGCGTCTTTTCCTTGTGTTGTTTGAGACTTCTGGAGACACTGATTTTGAAGCACACATCGTCCTAAAGGTCTTTGCACACTGGATGGAAAGAACGAGCGAATGATTCCGATGCGATGGAGCCTCTCTTGCACATCAAGCATGATGAGAAGAAACTAATAAAGGAGGAGGAGAAAAAAAAAGCGGCGAGCAGAGCGGGTTTCACACACACACACACACGCATGCTCTGACTGATGCAGCTCACATTGATGTCAGTAAAAACTATTTTGAAGCTTGATTTTGCACTTTTACACCCCCCCTTCACTTGTCTGTAATTGTTTTATAGTTTATTCCTGTTTATTAACATGAAACAGATTTTAAGAAACAAACACAATCACAGATCCACCAGTGTGTTTATTTTATATTTTGACTGTATGTCACCAACAACACTCTTTGAGGTGTGGTGGAAATGCAAACTACACAGATTACCAAAATTACCAGGAACTTATTTACCTGGGAAAATAAGTTAATAAGTTCCTGGTAATATATGTAGCCTTCAGAACACACAGTCCTCATAAATAGGCTCAGATACATTCACAACAGCAGAGGAATATCTGAAAGAGTTTCCAGGTGAGGAGGTGAAGTGTGGCCTAAGCAGCCAGAGGAAGGACACTACCTCATTCACTCACTGTGGATTATCAGTGGTGGTTTCTCCTGCTGTGTTTTTACAAAACACCAAAGATGGGGGGGGGGGTCCACCCGACGACCCCAATGACATGCTTAGCTCCTCCTCTCAAGGTATACGCATGGATAGCATCATCTAGTCCTGAAGTGGTACGCAGCCAGGCACAAGCTTGGCTCAGGGAGGAGGACAACCCCTGCCATGCAGATTCCCCCGCACTCTGGATTATAACATCGTATCCTGTGTTTTACAACTGACTAACATGGGCTCACGTGGATATTATCTACAGATTTGTAGTGGGAAGCAGGCGGTGTCAGATGTTTGCATTCTCACATATCCGGACTTCAGTACATGTCTATAAGCAGCTCCTGGCATCCTTACTTTCCGATCAATTATTTCTTGCCAAACGTGGGAGGTGCAGTTATTAACCTTCACCTAGAACCGAACTTTGATGACATTTAAGGTCTTGGACCCGTGCCACCAACCACTGCCATCACATTTCTTTTTGAGCTACTTGTGATGGCAAAGAAAATAAGAAGCGCTGGAGGTGCAGTGACGTGACATGGGACTCACTGGCACACGATGTTGATGATGCAAAATGAGTCACTAAAGCTGTTCAGCTGTTCAGAGGTGGCAGGTGGACAGTCCCTATGTCCATGTGCATCGATACAGTATAAAAGTGAAATTGACTGGAAATTAAGCACAGGTCATTTTTTAGAGGTAGTTGGAGGGAAGCAACGTCAGAAAATTTTAAGTCACTGCAAAAAGCAATATGATTTACTTTCAAAAATTTGTATTTTTATCATCGAAAACATAAATATAAATCTTGAATAAAAAGGTTGAGAAAATTCAGCAAATTTGTTTGCATACCCTGCCCCGCCCCCGAAAAAAACCCCTAACCCTAACCCTGGAAATCTTGATGTTCTTGAATGTCTTGTCAAACCAAAATTATTTCATTCAAATGATTTCTTTGTTATATGGAGGAAAGAATCCAGAAAATATTCACATTCAAGACGGTAAAAACAAAAAAAAAACTTTTTTAATTATTGAAAATTAGACAGACTTCTTAAAATCCATCTCTTTTCCTTTGCTTTTTGTATTCCTTTTATTTTGCATTCATGTGCGGTTCAACAAGGAAAAACTTGGGATGCACAGTGATGCTACAGCTCTAACTTTTTTGTAACGTGACCTCGGCTCCATGAATCAAAGTGTGATAAGGGTGTGAAAGTGGCTGTAAAAAGCTTGTACTCACATGGATGTTGAGCTCAACGTTCTTCCACTGGCAAAATCTGGTAAATTTGTCACTGCGGAGGGGGGAAAAAAAAACAAAAGAGTAGATAGTGAACATAGTGTGATGGACAGAGAGAAAAGTTAAAGTTCCTCCACCTCTAAAGTCACTGTCTCACCTCTCTATGAACTTCTGGAAGATGTTCCCTCTCAGGCTGTCGCAGATCTCCACTATGTATGGCTACAGAGGGAGGACAGACATATAAACATATACAGACATACTCTACATGTCCGTCACGATTATCTTCACCAAAATAAATGTGATTCACGATATTTTTGGGATGACTCAAATAATGATTTTTTTTTTTTTTTTTTTTTGATTCTCAAACAAACAGTCAGAACCTACGGTGGTCAGAAACATTGCCGATTTGATAATTTTATTCTGGAAAAAAAATGAGTTTAATAAGATCATAATAAGTCGCAGGTCCCCACTACAGCACATTTGAACATAAATCACAAGGACTGTATGTTGGTGAGCTGGGCAGGACTTTTGGAGTCACTCAGGTGAAATGTTCCACAATTAAGTTAGTGTAAGTGGCTTTTATCGCAATGAGTGATGATATTGTATACTGTTGCATCACTACTAGCAACTACTAAAATTCTTCTTTGTATTTCTTTTTTCTGGGTTTTATTTTACTGGGAGGCCTTTTTGGTGTCTGATTTGCCACATGACACTAAAAAATATAATCACAGTGTTTTAACCCCAGAGGTTGGGTTTAAAATCATGGTGGATATTGAGTTTTTAATTCTTAGTGAACATTTGTGGCCTTTCTGATATGTGAATTAATTAATCTTTGTTATATGTGTGAGTGTGCACTGCAGCGCTTGTTTTTGTTTTTCATTTTTAATGATACTATGAAGAGAACAACCACCAAAATGTATTATTTTTTGTGTTTGAAAAATAGCTGATATTAAGCTTGATATTTTTATTAATTAGCCTTAATTTGTTATGGAACAAAAAAAAACAGTAAATATTTAGCTAAAAAATGTGAAATCCTTTTGTTAATTATAAAAGCACACACACACACACACACAAGCTGACAGTTAATTCAACAAACAATATTTTTTTACTTATTACTTTGTTTTTCACTTTATTGTATTTTATTGTGTTTTGACTCTATTTTCATGGGTACGGCATTTTGAGTGACAGTGATTGTTTAAAATGTGTTAACATTTGACCATGACATTATAGAAAAGGGGATGGTGGAATCAACACAGGAACCCCAACGGCACCTTTAACAAGCAAAACAAGCAAGAACTCAAAACTTCAGTTTCACCTGCATTTCATTTGCACTTGTTTTCCTTTTTTTTCAGCCCAGGCCACATCACATTCATTATTTTATATTATTTATACATTTACTTAATACATTTAATAACACATTCATAACTTAAGCATGTGTACATTTTGTGTGTATTAAAAGGACTATAAAAAGAAAGTTCCATTGACAGACAAATACATACTAGAAATTAAAGCTGCAAGCAGCATTGACCGGGTCTCACACACTAGTACAAAAAGTGAGTTCTATCTGTCTGTATTTTAGCAAAATAACTAAAAAAAAAATTATGGACAGATTTCGATGAATGGGACAAGGGACAGGTGATTAGATTTTGGTGCTGATCCGGATCATCGTATGGATCCAGGAATTTTCTGAAGGACTCTTTATCAGTGCTTGGTGGAGGTCTGCACTCTCCAAGTGCTTCTACTTTTCAATAGTGCTGTTGCAGCCCCTAAAACTTTGGAATAACCTGCCTCTGCATATTAGACAGACTTCTTCAAATCTCTTCTCTATGGCCTTTGACACTCTTTAAGTTGTTGATGATATTTCATTCTTATTGATATTATCTGTTTTTAATTTTTGGCTGTTATTATATTCCATTTGTTTTTATATGTATTTTACCTTGTCTTTTATTTATTATGACTTTTGCTTATTACGTACAGCACTTTGGTCCTCTGCGATTGTTTTAAAGTATTTTACAAAACAGTTGGATTGGAGCCGATATTTCAAAATTATTAATAGCAGAAAAGGTTAATTGTGAATGATGGCAAGGTTTCATAGGTTTCCTTTTTGAGCAGGATCAGAGAATAATAATAATTAATAATAATCAGAAGAAAAACAACAGCTCGTCCACAGTCAATCACATCGGAGACAAAACACACACTCACACCCTCAGCTAAAGTGTTTGTTTTAAAAGACAGCTGAACACAAGCAGCAGAAATGAGGAAACAGCAACACGAACTGCGGGGGGTAAATGAGGTAGCATGTTTGTGGTTTACAAGTATTTGAGCAACTTAGAGCTCCATTCAGACACAACGTGGACATGACAGGGTCACATGAGGACATGATTTGGTTTTCACTTGTTGCAAATCCAAATAATTTGTCTTTGAACACGCACACGTTTTCCTTTATTTACCTTGAAAAGCACTAGACAAATAAAGTTGTAAAGTGCAACCACTTACACTCTAGACTCGCTCAAGCCACTGCAGCAATTAATTTGTTTTGTTCTGTAAAGCAAATTTTTTGAAATATAAAACTTAAAAAGTTAAAAAGTTTGGTGTGAATTATTAATTTGAATAAGATTTTGTCTCTTCCTGCCCTTCTTGTTTTTTAATTTTACTAATACTTCTTTTTACTAAAGGGAACTCAGTGACTTCATATAATCATTATTTTAAGACTAAAGGTGCTGTTTACCTTCTAAATTAAAAAAAAAAAAAAGAAGAAAAACATTTTTGACTTACACAAAACAGTCTGAGACTAAGTGAACTTCAAGTCTTACATACTTGTTAAATGTCTGTTGTACTTGGCACAAGCTGGCAGACGGATTAAAATCTGTTCCGAAATATTTTTTGGCCTGCTATAAATGCAATGTTATATCTTTTTTTTTTCCTTTAAGGGCAAATAATTTGAAATATTAAAAAAATATTTTAAAAATCAGTTGTTAAAAATCCTGTTTATTAATGTTAAATGAAGGATATTTATGCTTGTTTGAGACACAGACATTGCCTATACATAGGGTAAAATTGTTGGATAACCATTCGAGGTGAGCTCATGATTCTGACAGAGAGAATGCCAAGAGTGTGCAAAGCTGTCATCAAAGCAGAAGGTGGCTACTTTGAAGAATCTAAAATATAAAACATGTCCTGGTTTCTTTAACGCTTTTTTGTTTACATAATCCCATATGTGTCCTTTCATCGTTTGGATGTCTTAAGTATTAATCTATAATGTAAAAAAATATGATATGATTATTAATGTAACAGCTTAAAAAGCAGGAAAAGTCATCACGGATACGACAATATCCAAAACTAAGACCACATCCATTCTTATGTCATGATATAGATATAATAGCAATATATTTTCTCCAATGTTTAAAAAGCTGTTTTACCTGGAAGAGAGTTGGTGGAACCTGTTTCTTTGCCAAGTGACTCTGCACATGGTCCACTGCTTTCTTAGAGAATGGCTGAAACAAAGATAAGAACAGAAACGAAGGGTCATTTAAAAAAAAAAAAAATGCTGCAACTTTTCTCAGTACTTTCACTTCTGTTTTTTATTTCTTTTCTGAATGTTCTGGAATGCAACTCCGTAATAGACTGACATCTGTGTGTGTTTTTGTTCAATAACTTGCAAAACTGTTGCTCTGCAAAAGGACAAAAGCCACTCTGTGTCTGACAGAGGCCTAGTGGAAACAGAGGATTTTGTCCTAAAGCCTGGAGCGATTCCCAAATCTCTGCTAGGATTTCCCATCATCATTCTTCTGTGTCCCTAACCCTGTGTTCCTGGTCTTTTGTCTTCTGTAGAGTTCATCAAGGGTGAGAGAAACCCATACTCAATTATTATGGGTTTTTAAAAAAAAAAATAAAAAAATGAATGCTTTGCAACTTAGAAAAACTAAAAATAAGATATGATCTCTACATCCCATTTTGCAAGACTTCATGACAACCATATGGACTTCACTTAAACTTAAAGAAGAAAAAGCAAAACAACCGAGTGTAATTGTGTTTGTGAAAAATGTAAATAAACACAAGCAGCAGCTCTTTCGTTGAGTCAGTTTACTCACTCTCACTCATTTTCTACCGCTTTATCTTCCACTGAGGGTCGCGGGGGGCGCTGGCGTCTCACTCCAGCTGACATAGGGTGAGAGGCAGGGTACACCCTGGACAGGTCACCAGTCCATCACAGGGCCACACAGAGACAGACATTCACTCTCACATTCACACCTGTGGACAATTTAGAGTGTCCAATTGGCCTAATCTCAGTCAGTTTAAATAATATTAATTAATTTAACAAATAATATGAAATGTTGGTGAAATGGCTGAGTATGGCAGGGTGGTAATGGCTGTACCCACTGTGAGTGATCATGCTCACAGTTCAAAGTGACTGTACCTCCAGTTTAAGTTGTTCTGATATCTGCATGTTTTTAGATGCTAAAATCGTACTGGATGTTTTAACAGCTTGGATTTGTCCTGACTGCAAAACATATGCATGTGTGTATGTTTATGACAGCTCTAAATAGAACAGTGAAGTCTTGTTGGTTAACAGTTAATGAGTGACTAATGAACACGTTTTAACTAAAAAATAAAAGTCGTCAGAAAACTGTGATCTCAGCTCTAAGCAAGAAATCATGACTCTGTCCCCCAGAATCGTAGTACATAATAGTACAGGTAGTACAACTATGCATTAGATCAGTGTTTCCCAATTATCAGTTCATAACAAGATACACATGAATCTTGACTAAGAGGTATTTGGGAATCACTTCCCAACCTGAGACCACGCTGCCCCAAAAAACCACTGGTCAAACTGTCTTTGAGCAAAATCTGAGTATATGTGTATATTTTTACTTCTCTGTGTATTGATTGCATTTTTTAAATGTGTAAGTCTGTAAACAAGAATGTGTGCCAGTTACTGTAAGCAGTATCTGTGGTAGTGGCTGTGCCAGCACAAACTCTAACTGCATGAGGCTCTGGTTTGGTTCAGACAGAATAGTTAGATTCAGGTCAGACACAGTTTTTTGTAGAATTCAAATCAGGTTCAGACAAAAAAAAAAAAAAAAAAACCTAAAAACTGTGCAATACACATGTATTGTATTTTTAGGAGAGCTTGTACTGAACTGACATATTTGAATGGGCTCTTTAAATAGAGCAGCCATGCTTTCATGCTTCGGTGGTACTGATTACATTGATGACAGGTGGTAGTGGCTGTGCCAGCACAAACTCTAACTGCATGAGGCTCTGGTTTGGTTCAGACAGAATAGTTAGATTCAGGTCAGACACAGTTTTTTGTAGAATTCAAATCAGGTTCAGACAAAAAAAAAAAAAAAACAACCTAAAAACTGTGCAATACACATGTATTGTATTTTTAGGAGAGCTTGTACTGAACTGACATATTTGAATGGGCCCTTTAAATAGAGCAGCCATGCTTTCATGCTTCGGTGGTACTGATTACATTGATGACAGTGATCAGTTCATATACATCAGAAATGTGATTATTTCCATGCGGTTGTCCTGCTGTGATCTGTCAAAATGGCCACCGCACAAAGGGACGATTACTGATCCATATAGATCCCAGTGTCATTCCTCCAGTGCAATGCAAGTGGTTCAAAGTCCAATGATTACATTCAGATTAATCACACATCCGGCTGAGGGAGTGAGCTTGTGTCATGGACAAAAAGGTGTTTGTCTGTGAGTGTGTGTGTGGGTGTGTGTGTGTGTGTGTGTGTGTGTGAGACCATATGGGGACCAGTAGTCCAAAGAAACTGGTCCTAATGAGGCAGAACCCTTGTTTCTGAAGCACCAATTAGATTAGGGCTGGATATTAACTGGTTATACAGTAGTTAAGGTTAATGCTTTGGTTAGCTCGTCCAATTGAATGGATGTCAAAAGAAGAACGGCTGTGCAAAGCTGTGCCTCTTAAACACTGAATTCAGTTGTTTCAATCGGGCTTCGGGCTAGGTCCCAACATTTTGGACAATGCTATGCTCTGTCATTTGGAAATCAGTGTTTGCAAGCTTATACATTTAAAAATTTAAAAGGAAAAGTTATTTAATCTGAACTTGCACACATAACCTGGTAATATGAAGGTAGGACAAACCTTGGCTCAATTGTTATCATTAAACTGAAGCCTTCTACTACACTGTAAGGGTGCAGGGCTTTTGAAATGATACAGTCTATGCCAAACAAAAGTGTAGAATCAATTTAGAATCTTTGAGGATAAGAAACACATTTTTGACATTAAATAATTGTTTTGTTCACCTCGAGCCATTAACAGGATAACCCTATGTCAGCTGGGATTGGTTACCAGCACACCCTGTGACCCTCACGTGGAGGATGAAGTGGTAGAAGAACCAACATATCAAAGATCATCATTTTTGATCTTCTGTCAATCATCCCAGCCACCCTGACCTCCTGGCCCTCCTCATACACACTACAGTTGTTTTCAGTGTCTCTATATTTTACTAACTAAACCAGCATGGACGTGACCCACTGTTATGCTCACATGTGAACAGGACAGGAGCTCCTTCATGATGTAGCCGTCATAAATCTGCCGACTGCGGCTCAACCTCTCCTCCTCCGAGTCCAGCTTCTCGTAGTCCTTAATCTGAAACCGAAAGATGGGGTTTGCTTGAAATGCTGCAACAAACAACAACAATTGCTTCCTGGGAGGCCTTGATCTGAAATGAATGGGATTACAGGTCTAATCTCTGGCTCGTCCCATGATGCTGTCATTACTCATACACACTGGCGACATTTTATAGACTTACTTCTTCATAGAACTTGAGCTGTGGCACGGCCTCATCGATCTCATTCAGACAGAAGTCCTTGAACAATAGAAAGCCTGGAAGACACAAGCGAAAACAGTGAGAAAAATTGTACTACTGATTGTTTTACTGCCTTATTAAAGACTTCCTGCCGATTACATTCAACTTTCTCTCAGGAATTAACCTCATACATGAATCTTGTGGTTTATCACAACCTCTAATAGTGATGTCAATAATGATGTCAGAGTGGAAAAGCCTTTTGCTTCTTTTAAATAATGGAGCTGTACATGAGACATTTGTGCTGATACATTCACCACCAAGCTACAACCAACCATTTCAAAAACAGTGCTTCAACTGCTTGGCAGAAACTCGCAGGCCTCACTCGTCACATGACATCCAACCTGTTGCCTGTGTTTTATTAAGCTAAAAGAATACAGTGAAGAAGAAGAAAACTAAGAAGAAGGTGACATTTAAAGGACAAAGAAGATGAAGAAGAGGACAAAGAAGGAAAGGACAAATAAGAACAAGAAAAATAAGACAAAGAAGGTGATAAAGAAGAAGACAACAAAGAAGAAGGATAAGACAAAGAGGACAACGAAGGAGACAAAGACGGAGATGAAGGAGAAGACAACAAAGGAGGAGGAGACGAAGAAGGAGGAGACAAAGAAGACAAAAATGAAGAGAACCAGTGAAGAAGACAAAAAGGAAGGTGAAAAAGATGAAGAAAGCGTAGAAGACGACAACAAAGAAGGAGACAAAGAAGTTAGAAAAGAGAGATGACAAAAAAGACAACAACAAAGACAAAAGGAGACAAGGAAGGAGACAAAGAAGACAAAAAAACCCCCACAAATTATTAATGACAAGTTACATATAACCAAAAAAACTATGTAAAGGATGGCCCAGACTGAACTCAACTCAAGTGACTTTCAATTGTTTCAATTATATGAACATGTCGTGAAAATCTTCTCATTCTCAAATGCTACCTATAAGTGGCGTCTTTAGAAGTTTGTTGAGCACATGTTTGCATGTTAGCCCCATGACATGCTAAGCTAATATTTGCCTTTTCAGGCTAACTTTAGCTTGTATATAACCGTGTTAGCTTTTTTAGACAAATGTTGACTCTGTTAATTTTATGTTAGCTTGTTTATGCTGAGGGGCAACACGGGTTCAGAGGTAGTGTGGGAACTCTTTCAATCGGACGGTTGGGGATTCAAACTGCTGCTCTTCTACTCGACAGGTTGCCCTTGGGCAAGAAAGTTCGCCGGTGGCTGTGTTTGCAGCATGTGCATGAGTGAGAATATATGGCCTGCTGAAGCCATTTCATGCTCGTTTGCCCTTGTGCTGGATGAGCTGCGAAAAGAAGAAGCCAGTTCCTGTTCAGAATCTGTTCTCTAATACAACAGGGTTTAACGTACACCGTTTAAATATTCAAGACCAATAGCATTTTAAACGAAGAGGGTGGTTTGAACAGCTTTTGTATTGTCAGTTTGTTCTAATGCAATTTCAGTGTTTTTGATCTTTACAACAAAAATGAAAAACTTTTGCATGATTTGACTTTGTATTATAGTCATACAAAAAAAAAAAAAAAAGGAGATGGTGAACATGTGATGTGTACAGTTAGCAGCTACATTCTGTATCTAACTGAATAACGGGTGGGGGGGGGTGTGGTAGAAAGATATGTTTTTTTAATGCAAAAACATATGTTTTGAATATTTATGAAACATTACAAATAGTCACAGTAACCGATCAACTTTTTGCAATTAAGTGAATGATTGAATACTCGTGCTGTACCTAATGCATTCACACACAGTATGCATGTGCAATTTACATTATGCGTTTACAGCAGTATTCATTGTTCAGAATTAGTGAAATTAAGGATGAGCCGATACTATATTACGTACAAGTATCAGTATGATGCTGGTAAAAATCACTGGATCAGGTATCGGCAATAAGTATACATTTTTAATATGCATACATTGGACAGGGTGAAAAAAATGTTAACGGCGAGTTAACATACAAAGTCAATGCATAGATGCATCGATAAAAGAAAGTGTAATTTTGTAAAAAATAAAATAAAAATGACTGCGTCTGACTGATATTATACTGAAAAAGTGGTATTGAGTTAAAATTCAATGGTCATGGTAAGTATTATAGTTCCTTTAAGTTCAGGATGGTGGTTTTACACTGATGATGTGCACACACACTAAGTAAAGTGTGACAACGCACAGCCGCTCCATTTCCTGTATTAGTCTATTAGTGGATTAAGATTATCTTGCTCTTATTAGGGCTGTTACTGATGTGGCTTCTCACACACACACACACACATAATTATACAAAATGGTCCTAAGCATTATTGTCTGAAAATGACACCCTGTGTTGCACTTTAACACACCAACAAAGGACAATCTCACAATGTGCCATCAGATCCATGCTCAATGAAACATTATCTGAGGAAGGAAGGGGGCCGGCAGCGGGGAACCAAAACGCAGCCACCTTGCCTGCAGAGGCGAGGCACGCTGTTGCCATGGTAATAGCCTTTTGTGACGAGCAGCGACCTCCTGACTCCTGATATGTGTGCAGCTTTTTCACTCATAGTTACGTGAACTGAATTCAGAGATCAAGGACGGAGACACGGGAGCAGTGAGCTAAGCTGACAGATGTACAGGCTGTAGAGAGGTGTTGCTATGGCATACAGCTCCCTAGGACTTCATCCTTCTTTGCTGCAGGTATTAGCAAAAATAGAAAGCTAACAGGACCTCAGTCAATACAGATCATGGGTGTCAGGGGTGATGTTCCTGACAGCTCAGGGTGGATTTGATGTTGGAAGGTGTGAGACAGTGAAAATATGTAGTACTGAAAGAGATGGTCAGGATTGTCATTTTGTGTCTTGTTCCTCTTGTCATCATTCTTTCACACCAACACCCAAGTTTGATTTCCCAGAGTCCTAACTCACTACAGTACCCACAAGTGGGCTGCAATGATTAGTCGATGTAGTCAACATCAGAAAAAAACTGATGATGCAATTAGTTGCTGATGAATTTTAATTGTCAATAATTGACAGTTACATCATCACTTGGCTTTTTCACGCTGTGGACAAATCTGTTTTTCCTCATATTTGACAAGATAACTGTGTTATGTTAACTCAAGTTCTGGTCATGTGACATTGTGGCACATGTCAATTGCATCAATATACTCTTATGTTTTTCATTTTCTGATATCTGATCCCTGTTTTGAACAAAATCAAACCGTACCTAATTTAAACAGTGATGTTATGTTACCCTTTCAGTAGACTGAAAAGATATGTTGCATTTCCCAACCATCGTATTTTGCAAAACGACTTAATCTGCTCCTTGTCCACTTTGTAATGTAAACCCCTGCGTGTTTTATCCAGTGCTGCACTGATGTTGCTGGATTTCGAGCCATGGGGAAAGAAAATGAATTATCAAAAGATCTGCAGGAGATGGTAGTTGAACTTTATAAAACAGGAAAATGATATAAAAAGATAAATTAAGAATGCCAATCAGCAGTGTTCAAATTCTAATTAAGAAGTGGAAAATGGGGGATTCTGTTGAAACCAAGCCACGGTAGACCAAGTTTAGTCACTTCTGCCAGGAAAATTGTTCAGGATGCAAAGAAAAACCCACAAATGTATTCAGCTGACATACAGGACTCTGGAAAAAAGTGGCGAGGCTATTTCAAGATGTTCGATAAGGAGACATTTGAAGAAAAATGTGCTGCATGGTTGAGTGGCCAGAGGAAAACTGCTACTACGCCAATGCAACAAAACAGCCTGCTTACAATACACCAAACAATATTACTTGGATTGATGAGACCAAAATTGAACTTTATGGTCACAACCATGAATGCTTTTTCCTACGAAAAAGTGAACGTTCTGGAGTGGCCATCTCAGACTTCTGACCTCAGTATCATTGAGCCACTTTAGGGAGATTCCAAATTTGCAGAAAGATGGCCCAAGAATTTACAGGAACTGGAGATTTTTTGCCAAGCAGTATGGGCAGCTTTACCATCTGCAAAAATAAAGTGCCTCATCCACAATTACCTCAAAAGACTTCAAGCGTTCAAGTGTATAAACTTTTGATCAGGGTCATTTGGGTAGTTTCTGTTGTCATTATGATTGAAAAAGAGCAAACACAATTGCTTAATCTGCCAGGGTATGTAAACATATGAGAACAACAGTACAAACAACAAACACCAGCTCTGACAATTAATGAACATTAAGTTGCACAACAAGCAAAAAATGATCACCTTAGGTTGGAAAAAAAACTGAATTTGCTTCGACATGGTGCTCACTAATTTGGTTTAAGCAGCAGAAGCTATCTGTTTAGGTCCTCGTGCATGCTATCGTCCATTCTCATTTCTTCCCCTTTGTGTTTTATCTCTCCTCCAGATGTGATGCATCATTTCCCCCCCTCCCTGCTCCACTGCCACTAGACTGTTACAAAGAAATAGGCTCACATGCAAGCACATATGGCGTATGTACACATGCTCAAGTGCACAGGGTATCCCTGTTTGTAGAAAAAAATGAATAAAATACACACACATGCAGGTTTTCAATAGCGATGACTAAACGTGTGAGTGAGGTATTAAGACAGAGGGACAGATCGGCCCAAAAAAAAAAAAAAAAAACACAGTTCTTACATCACAGAGACTCGAGGATTAACCTTAATCACTGAACACTTCAACACTGCCCAGCTAATTCAACAAATGACCTCTTCTACACACACACACGCACACACACACTTACACGCAAATCAGTTATGGGTTCGTCTAAGCTTTGTCTCATTAGTGAGTTCACCTGAACTGCCTAAAAATATCAAGCTGGCTTTAGTCCTGCTGACTCGCTCTGTCTGGACAAAAATCACAGGCAGCAGCAGCAAAGACAATGATCTGATATGCGAAAAGGTATGACTCCATTGCTTCACATATTTGCTTTTTTACTAGAAAAGAAAGGAAAATTATCATCAGTGTTGCAGAATAATCGTCTGCTCTTGCACCAGAAAGACTGAGCTTCAGACTAGGGATAGCTCTATAACACTTTCTCCTGTCCAATACTGATATCAATCCGATACAGTCATTTTCTACCTTTCTAAGCCATTTCAAGCAATTTCAGAGACATAATTCTCCCGTGTAACAAATATTATTCTCCCATAAAGAAGAAATAAACAGCTCACAACGTAAGTCAGCAAAATGTATAGTATAGCATGTCAGATTTGTATTTTCAGTACTTTTCATTAGTATGGGACAGATACTAATACCAAGTATCATACCAGCTCATCCCAACTCATTTAAGTGAAGCAGCAAATGTTTTTGGTGCATTCAAATTTCATTGCCTTCAGGGCCACAGTTTTCAAAGTTGACTTTGTGTCATTTCCCATATACATTCGTATGTAAATGATTGTTAAGAATAAGGTGTAGGTGAATGTTTGTCTTCATGTCTTAATCTAGTTCGATCAACTACAGCATCTATAGTGTCAAAATGAGGGGGGGACAAAATGAAAAACTGTCCAAAAAAGTCAAGGCCAGACTAGGTGAAAAAACATTAAATTCAGAACAAAGCAAGCTTATATTTTAAAAAGGACACAAATTAAGTTTGAATTTGAAATTAAAGAAGTGTCAAGTTAAAAAATATTAGTGTAGGTGAATATTTTCTGGTTCCTTTGCTTCATATAACTACGAAATCATTAAACTAAATGTTTTGGTTTGTGATCTTTGAGAACATCAGCGTTTGGAGGTTTGGAAAAAGATCCCCATTTTTCAACACTGTCTGACATTTTATAGACGAAATATTTGATCAATTAATCGAGAAAATCTCGTGAGTTAATGTTCTATCAATTTACTTTTACAAAGTAAATAATAAATTGAAACTTGACTACAGCAAATCAATTTGAAATATTGTTCAGAAAAATTCCCCATTTAAACTTTTTTTGCTACAGTGTTGGCACTTGGAAAAATGTTCTTTAGAAAGCGCAAAACGCAAACCTGAGCCTCAGCATGCTGAAGCGGAAAAAAATGTGATTGTGAGGGCAAAACTTCACCAGGCAGACAAACATAGACTAGATAACAACACACTTCTGTGCTTTTCTAACTGAGAGACAAACTGCTCAGGGTTCTGAGGCAAGATGTCTGAAAACCACAGCATATATCAACAACACGCACATGCAAAAGAACAACGATATTTATGAAAATTATTCCATCTAAAATTGTGAATTCAAATTCAAGTCCCCTCAGGTCTGTCACATGCTTGCTTAATTATGATGATAAACAAAACTGGTAAGCAGCACAGCCTGAATATTAGGTCTGAACTGAATCAAAAACAAACACTCGTTTTTTTTTTTTTTGTTTTTTTAACTTTGAATTTTTGTTCAGCTAAAATTCAAAACATGCGGGTGGAAAAAAATGTTTTGGAACACCATCACATTTCAAGAAACCCAAATTCAATAAACAGGTCATACAATAGCTTTGCAAGAAAATTGCCTGTGACCCTTTGTATAATATCTGGTCCCAGATCTGTTTAAATATTGGGTGCAATGATAAGTGAGGATTTGTTTCTAAACCAGGTAACGGGGCACTGCACCCTCTTACCAAAATTATTATTTATTCATTATGCTACTTTACCCTACTAGAGTCTTTCTTAAAATGATTACATTTCCTACGTAACCATATTTACTAGAAAATGCATAATGACTCAAAAAATACCAACATAAATAAATAATAGGTAGGTAAATAGTAGAGCTGGGCAATATAAGATGGTAACCATGGAAACTTGTAATCTGCGATTCAGCACAGATTTGGACACAAATGAAAATAAAAAAAAATGATCATAGTAACTCACAATGCAATACTACCATGATATTGCAAAGTACTACGTATTTGCGAAATCATTTATTACGATATACTCACACAACAGTTCTGGTGAGAGTGAGCACTTGGCACCATCTAGTGGACCGAAATATCAATTGATTTTTGAAATGGATAGCACACATTTTCAGTTACAGCGTTCTAGTTTACAAGCTCTGAAATGACTGTACCAGACTGATATTGGTATTGGTAGATGCTCAAATTTGTGATATCAATATCAGTATCGGACACTAAAAACATAGCGGGCCATAGGTAGATCACAGACAACACTAGGACTGCAACTTACAATTCATAACCACTTAATCTGTCCATTATGTTCAATTAATGAATCTATTGTTTATTCCATCAAATGTCAGAAAATGTTGAAAAAACGACGACCAGTGTTTCACAAAACTAAAAAACAGTGCTGGTCTCAAATATATTGTTTTCGTCCACAAACCAAAATTTAGTAGTAATTAAGTAGTGTCAGAACAATTTAATTAATTGTTTCAGCCATAGCCAGCAATACTGCAATAAAAGCTCAGTGGGTCCAGCAGTGGACCTGTAGACATGAAACAGAGTTCCTGGAGTTTATTCCCTATGTCACATCTCACATGCGTGATATGTATATTTATAACACCTCCTCCTGATGAACATATGTTCAAGTGTATGAACCAATGTCACATGAAGGGCGACAGGTTGGTGTGAGACGCACATTGATCTATGCAGCGGTGAAATGATCATTATAAAATTACACTTTGTTTAGGATTATGAGCTGTCTAAGTTCTTAGTCATTTACAAAGAAAATAGCTGATGTAAAACACCGAGACAGCTCTTTTTTTTTTTTTTTTTTTTTGTTATTGAACCAGTGTGAAGCTTCAGTGCCCTGGGACTGTTTGCAAAACTTAAAACAAATTTCAAGGCGGATGTCTCGTCCTGGAACAACTTTGACTGTTTACAAAGTGAATGTGAATATGTGAAATGAGACCACAGCTTTCAGCATGTGAACAGCTGAATGAAACAAATGCAAACAACCCGCAATGCATTAGAGGCTTCTTTAGACAGTAACCCAGGCCTTTTTTCGCTGAACCGAGACAATAAAGTGTGAGGGAAACGAGTTAATTGGCTAAATGGATAGACAGTAGAGAGGTGTAAGAGTCGGTGCACCCTGGATGGATGTGACGTGGCAAACAACACATTGTGCAAATGTCAGTCAATTTCATAATTGTCCGAGAAAATAGCCAAAAATACTAAGACTGTATGCCTAGGATGGAAACACACACCTGACCCAAAACCCTATTATAACCCTTAACCCAAGTATAAAACCTCCAAAAGTCCGTAAAAGTTGTGAAGATCAACCAATCAAGTGTCCTCACAAAGTCAGGTTCAATTCAAAAATTGTCCTCGCAGCCGACACCAGTTTCCATGTCTTCAGATGACAATACACTGATGTACAATTATATCCTGGAGACTTACTGTTACCTTAACTATGACTACCTTTAGCTTCACCACAACCCTAACTTTATCCCTAACCTCATCCTAACACAACATGTCTCACCTTACAATGTAATAATTTACATAATAGTTTGTGTTTTGTCCCCATAGGAAAGACAATTCCCCTGTAATGTGACTGTGTAAAGAGATTTAGGTCCCTATGACGCGAGTATTCTTGGCACACACATACGCATATCTGACCTGATTTTAACCCTATAACCAAGGACTAAACCTCAAAAAGCTCAGCTGTCCCCATAAAACCAAATTGTCCTCAGAAAATAGCTCTGAATCAAAATGAGTCCTCACAGCTAACTACAGACATGCACACACACAGGTTCATACAGCTACCCTACTCTCATTTGGACAACCTACACAGCGCCCTAACCATAACCAGTTAATGTCTACCGCCGACTTTAAGCTGTCATAAAAGTCATAAAGAGGTAACAAATACCACACACCACGACACACACACACATACTATTAAAGTGTGGTGAGATGTAGTGTGGCCCAGAAGAAAGCAAAGCAGTAAACAAAGAGAAAAGTCAACAACTGTCTCTTAAGATGGAACCAATTCTTTACTGCATGCGAACCAGCACGAGAAGGCAATAAAGGGATAGTACAGCTTTTTCACTCTACGATGCACTGACACACATGGCTTGAGGCAGCTGTGGATCAATTAGTCCTGTGTCAGTGACATATAATCATTTTTCTTTGTAGATTTCGGCACGGGGGCTACGTAGTTGATGAAGCAATTTAAGTATTTGAACTGCCGCATTACAGAAAATTCCTGTCTCTTTTCTTGCCTTTGCATTCTCTCTCTCCGGGTCTTTAATTAAATTCTGCATGCACAACTGAGGCAGCACTGGCTGTTTGTCAGTTCCTCATATAAACCTAAAAAAACTTAAACTGTCCTTTTAAAGTCCCACGGTTTAATACTGTCCCATTCACAATGAAGAGTTTCAAGAACTAAACTGATCCAATTAGTTCTTATTTCACTACCTTAATGTAAATAATTAATTAAACATCAATGAGTATTTCAATTCCCCTTGGTGGTAAGTAGTTGAATTGTTACAATATCTGGTAGAACTGCTGTGTAAATCAGGGACAGGTCATAGTAACAGTGTCCCACACGTGAGAAGAGTTGCTCTGCATTTCAGCATGTGTGCATATACTCATCATTTTCCATTCATATTAAAACAAGTGTCTGTGTCAATAGGAAATCGGACTCATTTCCTTGTGTTCCTTGAGCATCGAGTTGTACATGTGTGGGTACAGGCAGACTTCCTCTGATACCCTCATCCTGTTCCCATGGTTACCATCTGGTTCATTGCGTCTTTCGACTAAAACAACAGTGTCCAGCCAGTGGACAAATCCACATTAGGTGCATGCCAACCAGCATGGATAACAAATTTAAGCCACTCAGCACCAGATTCTACTGGACCTCTGTGCACATGCGGACGCAGAAAATATGTTCCAACTTGTAAGCCAGCATCTGAGATCCTAATTCCACACAATAATAAGCACATTAATCAGTTAAATCAGCAGAAAAATCAACATGCAACTGTTGAAGCTGATAACGGACTACTAATCCATTTCAATCAGTTATCAACACTGACTTAGAACTTTCCCAATTTGCATCACAGGGCATCTCGTTACGTCATGAGGGAGCATGCTAGTAGTTTTAACACTTATGTATAATAATTGATAATTATATACTTCATTATTATTGTTGTTGTTGTTGTTTTAGTCGTGGTATATATACATATATCATGTTATCCTGCTACACTTGTCATACTTGTCATGTGTGTATACTATTTCTGTAAAATTATTTGATAGCTTTTAGATCAACCGTAGAAATGTCTAAGTTAAAAACAGGTGTTTATATGCCTTTCTTTAATGGCTGCACTGCATGTCATCAGAAAATACCTGGCACATCAGAAGTGTTAGTTTTAACAATTCCAAGGTCCGGTTTCCCTTCATGCCTCATATCACGAGATCCTCTGTAAATTGTAGTGAGACTGTTAAGATATTAATAGAGTTGTGTCTAACATTTAATGATATGAAAGGGAGTGCAGAGAGTGAGTGCGTACTTTAATTAGTGCTGTCAAAATTGACGCATTAATCGTTGTGGTTGTCTTCAAATATTGAATATCTTATAATAGACTTATAATAGAGCACAATTAAAACAGCCGAGTTGTGTTTACTTGCTCAGACAGCTAATCACTGACCACAAACAGCACCTAAAATTATTTTAAGAGGAGGAAGTGCTAAGTGAAGAAGGATAAAGATGGCTGTGAACAATGAGGGAGTTCCAGGTGCACGATCTCTCTTTAAAAAGTTGTTGAATGGATTCAAGTAGGCATAATAAGCACTGTTTGCAAAGGAAATTTTAATTACCAAAAGGTACTTTAAAGTTAAAGTGGGTGGCACCTCAATGCAAATCACAGGGCCAGGCTATTGAACACACTCAAAAGTTGTAACTTGCCCCCGTTTCATAAGTGTGATACATGCAGTGCTAGTAAAGTGCTATGGTCAAGTGTGTTGAGCCCAACCCACTCGACCCATCCCATACACACATTCACAGCATGGAATGTTTCCAAGCAATTAGGTATAAAAACAGTGCGGACACAAGGAATTACATAAGAAAATGACCAAAGTCTGCACCATTTATTTGCAAAAACACATGGCTTGAGTGCAGGTTCTGTCAATAAAAATGTTTTGAAATTTATAAGCACACATTTAATAGTGGTTATATGGAAATCCTGGCCTTTTTATAGTGGGTATATGGAATAAATCATGCCTTAATATCATGTATTACAGCTGTTTTGTTTACTTCCTGTGGTGGTGGACTTAATGCAACCACACCATTCAAAGAAGTAAGAAAGCTGTACTAACTGCTAACTGCTAAAGATGGATGCAGACAATGGTGGAGTAAATAACAAAAAAGGTAAAGTAATATTTTCGAGTAATGGATAAAAACTCCCACTAAATTAAGATTTTAGCAGACAATGGCCTGAGAGACACTATCCAAATACTATGAAGAAAAGCCTCTTAAACACCAACGAGTGGAACGGTTTAGTTTGGTATGGTACGGTACATATTTATTGCATTTCCATTAGGAATAGTACCAAAATAACCAGCCCAACTGTTGGGTAGCAGAGTAAAATGATACATTAAGGTTAGAGTGGAGCTAGACCAGTTCCACCCACAACAGTCAGCTGATTGGGCGACGAAAAAAGTGACATCAAGTCAAGGCAAACACCCGCAGTCTGTTCTCATACAAAGCTTGACATCTTGCGGAGACAGCCACAAACTGAGCAGGAAGAAAGAGCTGCTGGATGTCCTCCATTGTTGTTTTTTGTTGCATTGCGTTATCGTTCATTGCCGTCGCACCTCTATGATGTCACGCTACGTGGCCATCGGGCACAGCTCACACCAAACCTACTAAGTGAAGGTACTGTTCTCAGTCAAAACGCAAGCCTAACCCCGGGCTTTACAATTCCAAACAGCACCGTGCTGTACCACACGGAACCGTACCATCATGGAAACACATCATTAGAGGAAATCACTGGCCTTAATGACTCTGCTGTTAAAAACTTGGGGCATCATTTATTTAAAGTTTGCATTTTCAAAAAACACGGAAAGTTTGTACAGAAAGTTTGGTACTGACCAATGCATAAAAACTTATTAAAATTATTAACTTAAATGTAAGTGAATAATTTTAAAGTGTACTATATGGAAAACAATGGGTAAAATAATAGGTATATTCTCAGTCACCATGCACTCACAACTCTCACTCAAAAACCTTGTACCTTTAGTTTTCATGGAGAACGTCACCACACGTTATCGCAGTGGGCTGGTATGATGAAAATCTCTACCATGGCCGAATTTTTATTGTTTTATTGTTACAAGGTACCTGGGAGAAGATTTTAAAGAGGACATTCACTGTAAAATCAAATTTCTGATGTGTTTTTTGGTGTGTCCACGAGTCCTTCATGTATCTAAACATCATTAAAGTGTCACAATAAACACTTCAGCCACGTTTGAGAAAAAAGGGCTTTCACTGTTTACCTGCGCTCAAGCAAGCAGTTTTGAAAAGTCGAGTTTAGTTACGTAACTAGCAACGAACCCTCCTCCAACAGCTACTCCCGGTCATGGGCGTGAACATTCAACCTGAAGAAGAAGAAGAAGCACCGCGGAGCAGTCAGTCAATTTAAACGTTTCTTTTGTGCTAATTCTACATTTCTTTGGTGATTTTACATAAAAATATCAGTTCTTACAAGCTTCAGTATTAAAATGAAGAGATGGGATCAGCCACAGTAAATTCTTTAATTACCTTATTGTTACCTTTTACTGACACCTTGATTGGAGTAAAAACTGATTAGTTTTTATTTTGAGGAGCATCTTGAAAAGCATAAATGCTCTCTAACAAAATGGATGATTATTATAATACAAAAGGTACGAGTGATCCCAGATTATATGCAGAAAAAAAAGATGTTGCACTAGACTTAGTTGCTGTCAAAAACAAGCAGTTTATAGAAGACTTTGTCTTCAGTACTTGAGAGTGAATAAAACCATGGGGGGAAAAAAGAAAAAAAAAACATATTCCTCTGCTGAGAGGATAGTGCCAGTCATGATGGAGGAATCAAAGGACAGCTGTGAGAAGGACTGGAGGCGTGGGCAAGCTGTTGACATACATATCCTGGCCTCAAGAAGAATTGCTGCAACCTGGGGTAAACAAAAAGACATGGTTCTCGGGTCTCTCCATTTATATCGCACCCATTGCACTGTAAAGCAGCCCTCTCTGTTTCCTCTCTCCAGTTCTCATCACCCATTTTATTCTTCCTTTAATCAATTTCATTTCTCCCAGTCGACGAGCAAATGCAGCAGTTCTGGCCAGGTTCACATGGCAACCGCAGTTGCTAGGCAACACACGACTCTCCATCATCCATTCCAGAAGTCTGACAGAAGAAAAGGGAGGGGGGGGGGGGGGGGGGGGGGGGATCACTGGGAAAGAATGAAAAAGAAGATAAACAGTGGTTTTTTTTTGAGTCCAAGTGTTGTTTCACTCACTTTTGATGGAATAACGAAGACTCGGCAACTAACTAACTCAAAAGTGTGAGGCCCATAAGACAGATGCAATAAAGATACAAAATGGGAACGGAAAATGGCCCAGACAACATTATTGCCTCACAGAAGGAAGCTCACCAGTTCAGTTCAGTTTGACCGTGACCCCCGTGTCGGGGATAAAGCAGTATCGGCAATGAGTCAAAGAGTAGGGGGGGGGGGGGGGGATCACTGGGAAAGAATGAAAAAGAAGATGAACAGTGGAAGAGTGCAGCAAATGACTCTTTTTTTTTTTGGTTGAGTTTTGTTCTCCACTTTCACCAACCCTCCGTTAGTCCAGGTTCACTCTGTTTACTCTTTCTTTATAACCAAAATCTCTTCATAAACAAAACAAAAGCACTGTTCATACTGTATTCATATGGCAGCACAGCCTACAGGGTTTCACCGTGTTCCCCCTTGCATGTAGACTAGCAGAGCCAGGAATTGAACCCACAACCAGCCACTTGAAAAACAACTGGCCACTGGGCCACCACTGTAACTGTAACAGACATGTAACTAGACTCTTTGGTCAATGATTATTACAGGTGCATTGAATTAAAATTTGTTATAACAATAAAACAAAGTTTTCGGCACATGTTCTCCTCATGCATCAGGTCAGCATAAGAATGAGTCAACATCTATTTAAGACCTAATCAGCTTATTGCCAGGGTTAATGATGGGATGATATACAATATCATCGCTCATCGTGATTAAAAAAAACATTACAATAAGTTAACTGTGGTGCATTTCCCTTACCGTAATAATGGTGAACACAGAAAAACATCAATATTTAATGTGAGTGACTTAAAAATCCTGTCTAGTGCACCAGCATACAGTCCTTGTAATTTATTTTCTAATGGGTCAATGGGATGCAGTGTCTTTCTTCTTGACCTGGCATGCTTTTATTAAATTATTTTTTAATAAAAATATGTACCCTATATGCAATCACTGTTAAATCCTCAAAATTATATTAAAACTTTTTTCCAGTCATCACAACAATATTGCCAATTGCAATAATTTTGGACAGGATAAACCTGGTGGAAAATGTTTATATTTAATCAGGGCTGCAATGATTCCTCACTTATTATTTGACTGAATTAATTAACTTAATTAGTTAATGATTTTGGACATTTTGCCAAGTCCGATATGCCAATATATTGGAGGTTCTTGGGCCAATAACCAGTACAGATTTACAGTACATCAGTTCTGTACATTTTCCCTGTGCAGAGGTTATTTACTTGTTATTAAAACATAGTGAGTGATTTATCAGAACAAGATGTGGTGGTTTGATCAGGTTGTTTATTATGCATGGTACTTTCTTCTCGTCCTTAGCAGTCACATAGATATTTTAAAAAACAAAAAAACAGTAAACCTAAAAAATACAAATGCTTCTGTCAGGTTTTTTTTTTTCTTTTATATTGATGAGTGGAGTTTGACTTTCAGTTTTTTTTCCCTCCAGCAAGTTGTCAACATGACAAACACTCTGCAAACAAACTGCACAAAAAAAAAAAACAAACTGCAAAAAAAAAAAAAAAAAAAACAGCTAGAGAAAGTGGTTCAACCAGGTGCCATGTTTATATTACCGCCAGCCAGAGCTGGAACCAATAACATGAGCCTTTTGACATGAGTGAATGTATCTATTCACTTTGCAAACAGAAGCCAGATGATAACAGATGACCAGAGGAGAGTTTGATGCTATTTTAGTACAATCTAGCTGCGTACACTGCCCAGAGAAAAGTTTATGGTGTTTGCCACATTGAGGAAGTGCCCCGATTCACAGATGCTTTGAGAAACTTATGGCTACAACTAACAGCTATCCTCATTATTAATAAACCTGTAGATTCTTTTATCCAGTCTATCTCTGTAACTATATACCTTGTAGAGCACTGCAGTGCCTTCTTTTTGACCTTGGTTATTTCGGCTTTCAACAACTACTGTTGCATTTAGTTGTGAGCATACTTGTTAAGATTTCAATAGTTATACAACAGTTAAAAGAAATGTACTTTTATTTTAATGCAGGAGAAAAAAAAACCTGAAAGTCAACTGAACAGGACTAAAAGAGTTTGTGCATGAGTGGTTTTTCCAAACAGTTAGAGGACTTGCCCAACTGCTACTGTGAAGAACTTCTGAAATTATGTACATTATACCCTTTTCTATTTTAATCTGACCTGTAGCTTTTGCATTGCAGCATATATCAGTCTTTCTGGAAATGGTACGTCAAAAAAAACTGAATTTTTTTGAGTTTTAAAAATCTGTCTTTTAAATGAGGTCTAGGAATGCCAGAAAATTTTAACAATTAGAAGGTTGTAAGGTTAGAGGTTTGGGGTTGGGGTTACTGAAACTGTTAGATGGCTACACAATTGTGCGTTTGTGTTATCTGTCTGTGACTTGACTGTTACTGGCACATTCAAATTCATTCAAATATGTGGAGCAAAGTGAATGACTGTGTTAGACCAATGAAAATCAGGCTTTAGACTACATGTTAGTTATTACTCAATATATACTTTGAGTAAGACCAAAGTTGGACACCAGCGGCTCTATGCATTTGCCACAGATCCCATCCCCCCCAGGCTTAAACCCAGAAACCCGGAAATTTGCATATTTCTGAATTGCTGCTAACTTGTGTATTGACAAGCCAGGAAAAGAATGATGATGGAAAAGATACATTAACCACTACTGATTGATCAGTGCAAGAATAAAGGCATTTCTGGAAGAGGAAAACCAGATTTTATCCAACACAAGAAGTAAGAAGAGGACAATTGCTCGCTGGTCACCAGCTCCCAAAGTCCCCGAGTCTCTGGAGCACTGGCTCGCTGATTGGCCTGGAAACGATGTTTTAAATGATAGGTTAATGAGACCTGAGACTTGGACTAATGACCAACAGCAACCAGGGAGTAGGCTCAGACAGTTAAGTCAGAAAGTAAAGGGATAGAAATGTCATGCAATGGTGTGACCACAGAGATCATAAGTCATTAAAAAACATTCAGCTGTTCAAACTCAAACAAACTGGCTGGTTTGTTAACCCACTGAAAACTGCTTTACTTCATGACTCATTAGATAACGAGTCATGAAGTGGCACAGAGATTCATTTTTATATGCCAGTGTTGATATTCTAGTCACTAATTATTTACAATTAAATTAATGACAGGATGATTTGATCATTGTAGGTGTTGTTCTATAATATTTGTTGTGGGACACTCTGCTCTGACCTTGATGAAGGTTAAGCCTGGTGCTGGGGGAAGAGCAATGTCTCTGTCAGGCCCACTTTGTGGCAGGATATGCTAATGTTGCTAAGGCAATAGCAACACCAGCAACAGGAAGAACAGCCCTGTGTAAAAGATGGTGTGATGATATTTATCATACACCCAATTTAAGACTATATTGTTGCATTAGGACAATATGGTTGGCCACAAAGTGATGCAGTGGCTAGAATTGGTGCCCCGTAGCAAGAAGGTCACCTGCTCAGATCCCGGTTCATGAATGGGCCTCTCTGTGCGGAGTTTGCATGTTCTCCCCGTGTGCGTGGGGGTTCTCTTTGAGTCCAAAAACATGCAAAAATTGAAAATTGGACCTTTGAACCTTGGAATATGAAGGTTGACACTCTGCATACCACTCATATACTGTAAAACAAAAACAACAGGAGAGCTATCAAATGTAAAAAAAAAAATGGCCATTTTGGAATCTTAACCTGGGGTATATGGAGTTGCTATGAGGTGGAAATCCAACTTCCATCAACAGAAATGTCCCCTGACTCTCTGTGGTGCAAAACAGCAAACACACAAAACTTTCACTTTAAGTAATTTTAGCAAAGCAACCCGTGGGTGTTTCAGGTGACAACAATTTGAAGAAAACAAATACTAGAATTTGTAATATTTTGTTGAAGTCAGTCTACATTCAAATATTTACTGCACAATAGTTTTAAAATGAAAAATGTAGCATTTTCACCCAGATTCCATCAAATATTAACATATAAGAGTTGTGAATAAGATGTGAAAAATTCAAACCGCATTGTTTTAAACCCTGACTTCAGTTTGGAAATAATTTAAAGTTACGCCTCACTGACAGTCTTGGCCGTTATCTTGTTGCCATCATCAATTATGATGCATGCGCAAAAGCTGTGCTTGATTTGAGAAACACTAACCTCTTCACACACTCTGATGGCACCACTGATTATACAGTGTATACTGTGCACTGAATGACGTAAGGGGCCAGTATACTACACTATTATGATTTAGTGGTGGTGCCTGTTTTCAAACCCATCTCTGACTTTCTGAAAAATAATCTGACGTTCACACACACATTTTCAGGTCAGTTATGCAGAGGTGAGAGGATCCAGGGTTTAAATGCAGCTCCTCCACTTTCTCATTTGTTACAAAAGGCATGTGTGGCACCAGTCATGTGGACTATTAACTGCTACACTGAAGAGAGGCAGGCCAAAAACGTCTACAGTTACAATCATGTTTAAATGAGTTCAGCCACGGGAAAGCAGTAAAAGTATTTTGGTTTGTATTACCATTACGACTAATTCAGTCTTCAGAGAAATTAGTCAATTAAAAATGGGGGGAGGGGGTTCAGGTGGACTGGTATATAGACCTGCTATGAAGCAGTCATTAGGAGTCATGATCCCTTGGTCGAAATATCGGATTTTACAAACACCAAAATAAATCAGTGTCAAACATCTCTCACCACAATTTAGTTCAAATGTGTTTAGTATTGCGTGCAAAACCAACACCCTGAATAAGCTGAGGATCACCATCATTTCACAACTGTTTAATCTTATCCACATGGGAACAGAACAAAACTCAAGGGTGGTTTTTCAAAGATTTTTCCAGTCTGGAACGCCGGTTCAGTGTGGATTAAATGCCTATACGATAAAAAAAAAAAAAACTGATTCACCTAGACTCGTTTTTGAACAGAATATTAAATGGTCCGTACTTCCATAGCATATTTTTTCTAGTCTTGATGACCAATCAAAGCTGCTTTACACTACAGTTTTGCCATTCACCTATTCATATATATTCATACAGGACATGCAGGACATCTTCTATCACACATCTTTCATTACACTGCTGCCACAGCCATCAGGCCCAATGTGGGGTTAAAGTGTCCTATCAAGGACGCGTCAGCAAGTAGACCACTGGAGCTGAGAATATAACCCACAACCTTCCTCTTGAAAGATGACTCACACTACCATTGAGCACCATCGCCACAGTCTTTATTAAAAATATTAGATATGAAAAAATAAGGAAAATAAGTGGAGCAAAAAGTCTGATGGAGGGGGAGTTGAAGATGAAGAGGAGGAGGAGGGAGAATTAACACAGTCTATTCTCACAAGGGAATGAGACCTAGAACAGTAAGTAAAAAAAGCAAAAGCCTGCAGGGCTTCTGTGGTCCCTTGGTACGCCACAACTTTTGGCACAATGCCTGTCTGCTCAGAATGGAAACACTCTGAGGAGATAGCACAGAGGTGCTGCTAGCGTCTGGAGGGCAGAAGGAAGCAGGAAACATGACACTGAGCTCTGAGCCACTGTATCCACAGTGCTAACAATGAAAACACAAGCAACAGCCAGGAGGTCCATGTGGCCAGCATCAGCAGCAGGTAGTAGTGTATGAATGGACACCCTGACATTCTGGGTAATATCAGCTCAGCATTGTCATCCAACACATGCAGCAACATCCATGAAATAGAGTAATACTTAGTCATGAGTGACTGTAAAGTGACTGGTGGTTGTCTCGACTCAGTTTATGCTGCGGTCACACCGAATGGGAATTTTCACATCACTCAGCACCATGAGATCATTTTTGTGTTATTTGTATGTGCATTGACAGTTATCGCGAACTCAGGTACATCGAATTCCTCACTGACTTTATTCAAAGCATTTTCTTTTTTTAAAACGGTCTCTGAAGATTAAACTCCTAGTGTTAGAGAGGTTCGGGTGTGAACCTGCAAAGAAGATACTTTTTTCCTCCATAGCGAAACAATTCAATTTAATTTTATTTACATAGCGCCAAATCACAAAATACATTATCCCAAGGCACAACTGGTCTGGCTGGTCACAAGATATGGATGTGACATCAGAAAAAAAGTGATTGACGTAAAAACACACCATGCCGTGCACACAGCACTGCACAGCCAACATGGAATTAAGCGTCTGAATCGACTTTGTATACAAACATTTTTTGCATGAAATGCGACTTTTCTGGTGTGACCGCGGCATTATGAGTACAGTTGTCAGGAACAGCAGCATATCGGTCGATCTCTCTAGATTTAAAGATTTAAAGGTCGAATCCAGCACTGGTCCAGTTCACTTTTGCTGCATCTTAGGCTGCCAACATTGCGGTTCATAGAAACCAATTCACATGATGTCTGGAGCTCTATAACCAACACAAGGGGCCAAAACCAGCAGAGGTGGAAGACACGAGATGCAGCCGAGTCTCATCGATTACATAGGCACCGTGGCTGCCCTAACCTGATAAAATGTCTGCCCAAATTAAAAGTTACTCATGATACTCTGTAGTCTATAGTCCAGTCCAGAGCATGCATATGTCACAACAGTCATCCTAATGCACAGCCAAATATAGCTGAGGACATATTTCACAAAGAGGCATAAAAAATGTGTTGATGGCTCAAAAAGAATAGACAGATGATCAACAACATCATTAAGTTGCTCTGATCTCTTCAAGGTCAGACCAGAACTAAGGCCATTGGGAAACGTGGTAAGACACCCTGAAAGAAGCCAGGAAAGTAAATGAATGCGATCACAATTGTTTAATTCAATTGTGAGGAGCAGTGGTGGCTTCTACTTCTTGTGATTCTTGGGGATGTCCCTTTAATGTGAAAAGAACACTGCCACTTACCAATTTTCTGGTTGAAAATTTTGTCGAATGTCAGTTCGTCTCTCTCCTCTAGGTACTTCTGCATCACGCTGCGAATACTGTGAACACAGGGGGGGAGTGGATTAATACACACATCATCATCATCATCCCAAAGGTCACAAATGTCAAACGTGCAACAAATAAGTGAAGCTCAGAGAGGTCAGCCCGCTTCCTTCTCTGCCTCTTGTGTATGATCCCAGCCTCAGTTTGGGACTCTCCATGCCACCTGTCCCCTGACAGGTCCAATGGCAGGCAGGGAGGAAAGAGGGAGACACATGGGAGGCTGTGGGGGGGGGAACCTGGAGAGAGACATGCTATCCTGGGAACAGGTGATAATGAGAATAAGAGTAGGGAGAATGAATCAATTAGCACCCCCTCCATGGGCCCATTAACACTACACAAGCACACTACACACACAGGAGGAGGGTGGCCAGGCTTCAACTACAACACCTCAGTGAGCACGTGCAGGGAGGAGTTCTGGCCCGGCTCATTGTGGCGATCGCTGTCTTTTCCTCTGCTGCTGTTTTCTGTTCCATCTCACACACAACTTGGGGTCAGGGAACCAGAACTGGATTTTTAAATGCATCATAATTCCCACTTCAATAATTAAAAATCAATGCAGAAAAACAAATTTCGTAGTGTCAGGGTTAAAGGTCCAGTTTGTAACATTTAGGAGGGTTGGTATGTTGATATAAGAGTAAAATCACTTTAAAATAATAATTGTTTGCTTTTCCCAGCCTTAGAATAAGCCTTTGCTATGTGCCTAAAACTGTTGTGTGTCTGTTACATTCAAACCATTGTCAAATTAGTTCACACAATGCTGATTATGTCTTTCAATTCCACACAACATTTCTCAGAATAGCAGTATTTGGATAATGTTTTGCCAAGAGTGCATCAGATTGCGTGCAAGTAGTGGCCTCCCACTTTCAAGACGGTGTGACCGATGGACGTGGATAAAAATGCCTCTGTACGCAATTGGATAGACTGACAACCAATCAGACCAATGATCATAGTGCAGATGTGATATGCAGCGCAACAAACGTGCTTGTATTTTTCTACGAGTTATGGCTATTAGGCTTGGACTGATTTTTATCAAATATATTTGCCGTTACATTTAATATTTTCTACAATATCATACATTGACGCATCTTCCAACTTTTATTTTGAAAGAAAATCAACACACAACTGGAGCGTTTTATACAACACGTAGAGACATATCAGACTTATAATCCCAATTTGGCAGTGTTTTGGCCTTAAAACTGGAATAACGGGAGAGCTGCAGTTTTCAAATGTCATATGTCGTCTTTTCCGCCACATGCGGTCTCGCCTCAGAGTCATCACTCGGCATAGTTCGCTCAACTTGACTGCACATCATCTTGGGAGGAAACCAAACATCAGCACCACCCCCAGTCATCATCATCAGCCAACAATTACACCATATTTGCCAAATCTGCTAAATATAAATGAGACAGTGCGAGTTGGAAAGAATGCTCCTCTGCTGTGATCAGCTACCTTATCAAAGGCATGATGCTGTTTCACACCGTGGAAAAAACTTAATTCAAGGACATGGTTCAAGACGAAGTGCCCAGCCAAAAAATATTTCACCAACATGTTCATTAAAGTAAGAGAGGAGAGCTTGATGATTCTTACATCATGTGGACTTTTTGTTTCATTACATGAGGAAGTTAACTCAGTTCTGATCGTGTCCGATTTGATTAAATAAAACACAAAAATAAACAGATTTTTAAGTGACCAGAAGCGGCAATATATTCAACACCTACGTCTTTTAATGTAATGCTTTGTTTAGCTTTGATAGTATAACAACCAAACATGTTATTAATTAATTTTAACAAGATTGTCCCTTTGGACCTCGAAACAAAAGATTATTGACTAGTTTATTGAGCAAGATCAATTCGGGCACATTCTTGAGGTGGATACGCTCACTACGTGCTGATCCTTTTTCATGGGAGGACATCGTTAACATGCCTGGTCAAGAATTAAACACATTATTATTAGTATGAGTATTCACACAATAGTGCAAGGACCTTTTGTTCTTCTTGTTATTATTATGTGGTGTTTCTATTGTAAATCTATATTGTCCCGAAAATGTCAAAATTTTCAGAAGTTCTATAGGAAAAGGTAAAAAAGGTCCTGTACTTCTACTATATTTACAAGTGAAATTAAAGAACAACATTATCTTCTCAGTCCTGCTATTCTTCAAGTCCTTCTTCTAGTATTCAAAAGGAATAGATTTAATAAATTAAGTGTGTCTGCCTCTGCTAAGCTAAGTAGCGACATGACCCATTACAGCTTGTTAGTAATAGCCTTTTCCAGTTGACCTATTATGCCACAGACCAAGACCAACTGGCGGCTAGTTGGTACTGAATGTACGGATGCAATAACGAACCAACTACCAACCACATTGTCTGGGTGTGTTAGTGTGACTTTACAAAACAATAATAACAATAAATTTGTATAATTCCGATGTGTTGCCTATGTCTGACTTTTTTGGACGACCCATGAAAGGCTAAAAAGGCATGACACCTCGGCATGAGTCCAGAGAGCTGTATGATCGTGGATAGTGTTTTTGTGCATGTTTATGTCATTGCCACTTTTAAGGACGCACAAGTTGCATTGACAGGGGAATATCTGTATCTGTACATTGTAGACGCAAATGCACATAAAAGATTTGTATTTGATTAATTTCCGAACATGAATGAGGCCTGAACCTGACCTGACGATATCTGAATGCATGTGTTTTTTTTTTCCTGCTTATACTGTCATGGGTCACTTCTGATTTGTGCCACATGGAAGGAAAAGCTCAGAATTGGGTCTCACTTGCACCATGCAGTGTAAATGCAGCCAAACCTTCTACCAACCTTCTGCTCCCACAATCAAAAGTATAAACTGAGGAACATCTCCAGAAAATTTTGAGCGCGAGTGTACTGGGTGAGTGTTTGCTTCAGAATCAAATTAATGCTCACTGGCCTTGAGGCGGACTGGCTGAGTTATAGATGCAGTGTGTGGCAGTGTGATGCAGTGAGTGGGAACAATTCTGCATTAAGCCTCAATGCACAACAGCTAATAAATCACACATTATACATGTCATAACAACACACTAGAAGCCCGTCAGTGCACAATATTGAACAATTTTAGATCCAAATGGCATTCCCTCCATTACGCACTTACTCACTTATAAAAACAAAGAGCCTTAATGGACAGCCATAGATGTTGATGCACCATAAAATGAGTTATTCTTACAGCATATAAGTTTATATAATGAGATGACCCGTGAGCAATACAGAGCTTGGACGATACACTGTGGATGAGGTGGATGTGTAAAATGATAATACTGTGATCTAAAGAATTACACATAATACAATATATTTGGAGCTCAGCTCTCCAGTGCTCCTTTGGTGGGTTTAGTGACTCACTGACCTCGGCGACAGAGTGTGGGAATGAGTAGCTTTTCTGCAGCTACAGGAACAAGAACCTAGGAAGTAAAACTTCCTCGTTTAGTCAGCAGAGGCCTGTTTTTGTGCTCCACTGAGTCATTAATGGCTGACTCTAGACTCTGACTGAAATCTCACCATGTTTGATGCTACATTAATACTATTGCCAATATTTACTATGCGGGTGTTGATTCTGATAATAAAAATGTACCTGGGAAAATAAATGTGATTTTGGACAATAATGGTATAGTATCTCAAAAAAGCATTGCCGCAATTTTATATACTTCTAAAGTAAAATTGTATGTACGCACATGGACAAAACGGTTGGTACCCATCCGTCAAAGAAAGAAAAACCTGGACATGAGACACTAGAGAAAATTAAGGAGAGAGTTGTCATGGGAGATTAGAAAGAAAATTATAGACAAGCATGTTAAAGGTAAAGGCTATAAGGCCTTCTCCTAGCAGCTTGATGTTCCTGTGACTATGGTTGCACACATTATTCAGAAGATCCAGGGGACTGTAGCCAAACTCCTGTGATGTGGTCACAAGAGGAAAATTGACATCAAGACGGATAATACGAATGGTACGCAAAACACATTAATGACGAGCCGCAAAGCTTCTGGGAGAGTGTCCTTTGGACGGATGAGACAAAACAAGCTTTTTGGCAAGTCACATCAGCTGTATGTTCACGGATAAAAAAAACCCACAGTACATGTGCACACCCATATACACACGTATCAGCACAGTACATTAAGGAGGATCAGTTATGTTCTGGAGCTGCTTTGCTGATTCTGACACACAGTGTCTGGAATCTGCACAGGGTACAATGAAATCTCAAGACTATCAAGGTATTCTGGAGCTAAATGTGCTGCCCAGTGTCAGAAAGCTTGGTCTCAGTTGCAAGTTATGCATCTTCCAGCATGATAATGCCCCAAATCATAAAAAGCTAAAAGCTAAAACCACCTAAGAATGCCAAAGAACAAAACATTGGACAATTCTGAAGAGGCCTTCTACGAGCCCTGATCCAAATCCTATCGTACATCTGTGAAAGAAGCTGAAACATGCAGTCTGGAGAAGGCAGCCTTCAATCGTGGAGGAGTTTACTAACGAGGAGAGGGCCAAAATACCTGCCGACAAGTGCAGAAGTCTCACTGAGAGTGAAACAAATTGTTTGATTGCTACGATTGGCTCCAAAAGTGTAACAAACAATTTCCACAGCTTTCTTTTGAAGAAAATGTCAGGGCTACAGACCAACTTTTTTTTTTATTATTAGGAGCACAGTGGCCCCTAACAGAAAATTTTAGGCATGCAAGCAGAAAATTTAGGGGCGGACACCGTAAAATTGACTTGCAAAGCAAATGTTCACATTCCCTTTTGAAGAAGCAACATAAACATCAGAGACATAAAGCATACAAACACTACCATCACTGTCATTACAGTACAATATTAACAAATAATAATAAGTGACAGCATTAGCCCCCTTTCCACCAAAATTACCAGGACCTTTTATTACCAAGAACGTATTTACCCGGGTAAAGAAATTCCTGCAAATCTGTGTAGTTTGCGTTTCCACCGCACCTCAAAGTTCTTGAGTGTTGTTGATGACGTACAGTCGAAACATTTAACACGCCAGCAGAGAGCTCGATTGTGTTTGATTCTTAAAGACTGTTTTATCTTAATAAACAAGAATAAAATGTAAAGCAATTACAGATGTGTGGAAAGGTGCTGTAAAGGTGAGATGGTGGGAGTGAAAATCAAGCTTCAAAATAGTTTTTACCAAAATCACTGTGAGCTGCATCAGCCAACAGCAGCAGCATGTGTGACACATGCTCTGTTCGTAGACAGATGTGATATTTCTCCCCTCCTGCTCATAATTTATTAGTTTCTTCTCATCGTGCTTGAGAAGCTGCTTCGCATTGGAATCATTCACTCGTTTGGTGTGCAAAGACCTTTAGAACGATACATACTTTCATGTCAGTGTCTCTTAAAGTCTCAGAAAACACAAGAAAAAGAAGCTAGATTTGTCGCTAGAGTCGTTAAGAGGGTCTGAATATTCGCTAAATATAGTGACAAAGTCACTATGTTCGCAACACAGAAACAATTGCAAGATGTGTTCGACGCAGCCCTGTCCCTCCAAAGTTCCTGGTAATCGGAAAAGTCCCTAGTCGCAAGCAGGTACTAAATTTACCCAGGTAAAACGTTTAGCACGTTTAGTTTAGACATATTTACCTGGGTAACTTTGGTGGAAAGGCACCAAGGATTTTTTTAATTACTATGGTGGAAAAGGGCTTATTATCTGCAATTTCTGTGCCGAATGCTGACGGAGCAGTGAAAAACACCCACACGCGCAAGGGAAAAAAAATGCAAACTTACTGGTCACACGTGTGAGTAGATGTAAAATTTGCTAACACTGTTGTAAAATGGATGGAGTTTGCATGTTCTCCCCTTGTTGCGTGGGTTTTCACTGGGTTCTCCAGCTTTCTCTCACAGTCCAAAAACATGCAGATTTGGGGATTAGGCCGGTTGGACACTCTAAATTGTCCGTACGTGTGAATGTGAGAGAATGGTTGTCTGTCTCTATGTTGCCCTGTGATGAACTGGTGACCGGTCCAGGGTGTACCTCGCCTCCCACCCTAGTGGGAGACCATGTAACAGCCAGATTTATGCAGCCTGTAACAGCCAAAGAGACAGGACTGTTCTAGTAAACATTCGCTTTCTCACACAGCTGACGCAGTAAAAGACAAAAATCTGCTCAAATCTGCCCAGCTAATTAAATTGCTTTCTACTGTATGTAACAAGAATATTATAAGTCATTCTTTTAAATCATAAGTTCTAGGAAACATTAACATACATACTTTTTTAAGTGATACCACCGGATGGCACGCTTGCTCATTGTTTAGGTTTCTATGTGCAGGTACATCTGGAAATAACGTCATCATGTTACTGTTGTTGTTCTAAGTGGACAGCATGCAAGCTGTACCACGTTGCATGTTAAAACCTGCTTCTGCTGCTGCTGCTGCAAAAAAAAAAAAAAATATATATATATATATATGCCCGAAAGCTAACTACAACAGTCAAGCTCTGCTCATTCTCCATACTCAAGAAGAAGAAGCTGCACACGCCTATGCTCTATAGCTATTTTTGTTACTGTTGTTGTTCTAAGTGGACAGCATGCAAGCTGTACCACGTTGCATGTTAAAACCTGCTGCTGCTGCTGCAAAAAAAAAAAAAATATATATATATATATATATATATATATGCCCGAAAGCTAACTACAACAGTCAAGCTCTGCTCATTCTCCATACTCAAGAAGAAGAAGCTGCACACGCCTATATGCTCTATAGCTATTTTTATATCTTAAATAAAAAGCTTTTTTTATATCTTAAAAAGAGCTGTCACTCAAGAATCTTGACGTCAAATGAAATTGACTTATTTTGTATAGTAGTCATGAAAATCTATTTTGTTTCAATGAATCAGCAAAATAGTTGAGGCACGGCATGTTTGACCTAATTGACCTTTATTAACAATACATGTCCCTGTGATGTAACAAAACTGATGCATAAATGAGCCCTAAATAAAGGAAAATGTTTGTGCCATCCAAGGCAATGGAAAATGTCTTAAAACCTCTGCAGCAATACATTTTTTCAAAAAAAAACAAAAAACCCCATTCCTCTGACAGACGCACAGACCTTGTCATGTCACTGCTGATCACGAAAGCGGTCTTCAGTTAGTAACAACAGGAGCTTTATACAGCTGCATCAGCTTACGGGAGCAGATGACCGCAGCGCGACGGAGAACAAAGGGGCTCCTGCTATGACAATGCAATGTGAGTGACAGAACGGCTGCTGGCACACAGTGGTAAATAAGGCAACATTATCTACAGGGGATTGCCATGACACTGACAGTTGATGAGTGGCAGGGCTGTCACAAATGTATGAATGTTGCTGTGCCACAAATGGCTGCTGTACAAAAAATGTCTGGGTTCCCGAAGAGAGACAAATGAAAGGAAGGGGTAAGGGAAAGTGCAGCGTGACGTCCAAATGTTACAAAAGCTCTCTTCAGCTGGCAAGAGCACGGGCCTCTGCTACAAGGTAGGGGCGGTGGGCTGCTTCACTTTGTTAAAGTGAATTAATACAACAAAAGATATATCATTTGTATCATCTATTGTATCATGTATTTGTACCATATCAATATAAATGTGCAATGTTAAGAATCAGATGAAGTTGCTATGCTGTTACTTGCTCACACCCCTTTCCATTTTACTATTCTTGCTCTATCCTCTAGCGCAGGTTAAGTTTTTAAATATCCCATCCCATCGATGTGCATCGTTCTTCAGAACTTCCCACAGCCCATTCTCGTTTATCCAAGAAAGGGACCACTAGCTCTAAAGAAAAATGACAAGTCGGAGTAAGGCACCCCATCCCAGTAGAGCTTAGGAGGAAGTATAGTGGCTGCAAGCTCGGTGCTAAAGAGAAGGCTAGTCTAACAGATAAGCGAGGGTGTTTAAAACTATTGGGCGACCAACCATTTAAAACAATGATTGATAGGGGAATCTTAATGATGAGGTTGGGGCTCATAATTTACATTACCAGCAGATGCTCTAACCCAGGACATTTCTGATCTTATGTTGCCAGGATCTAGAACTGCTAGACATTAGCCTCAGGCCATACTACCTCGTATATTTATGGGAGGGAACTATCCAAAGGGATTAATTAGGTTTCAATCTAAATTAATCTATCCATCTTGATTTGATATAAACTACAGCGGGTGTTAAGCTCTTCCTGCTCCAGTTCTCGATTCATTGTTGGGAGGCACAGGTGAGGTCGTTTTTCCACGAAAAAAGATGTAGTAGCTTCAGTCTAACACCGTTATTTTTTACTGGCAGATGATGAACAACCAGACGCTCAGCTTGATCTGGAGGAGTCTGGCCTTTTATTTCTTCCCACTGGCACAGATCCATTACACATTAGTGCCTTACTCTGTTTCCGTTACAGTTAACATAGCACCGTCCCAGGTTTATTATGCTCCACACAAACTCAACTGCATTGCTCCCTCTCTAACTGGAACACCTATATACACACATACATGAGCTGCAACAATCAAGCAACATGGACGTTGCAATAGTGGACTGTCTCTCTCAGGTGACCCACACAATCCTCATTTACAACTCAATACAGGTGAAACTAACAATTAATAGGATTCTTAAGGTTCATCATATTGGATCAAACCAAATTGTTCCATAATAAAAAGTATCAAATGAATGAATCAAAGCCCATGTATCAAGATATGTATCAAACTGAGCAGGATTTGACTCTCCCCAAATTTATTTATAGCCTATCACCTCCAAGTTCAAGATGTCCCCATCATAAATTCCCATGTTGTAATTTCAAATTCACCAGTTCCACTTCAATGCAGCAATAGACACATCATTGTTCAAACATAAAGACCTGCAAGCCAGACTAGAATAATAAAACACAATAATTAAACAAATAAGCATTTTCTTCCAGGCTTTAGAAGCAAAAGGAGCCAACTTGTTTTCATTAAACTTAAAACATCCACTCCACTCTAACATCATCAGTGTACCAGGATATTTCTGGATTTTCAGTAAAGGTGATCTTAGATCATAATAGCGAGAAGAGTAAAGAAAAAGGTGTGACTCATTCTCAATTTCACCTAATCCACATAATTCTCTGTTTTCTTCATGGACATTTTTTTTTTGAACTTGCCGACACCAAGGGCAAAATGGAAGGACTCCTGTTTTTGACTGAGTGTATAAGGACCGCTGACTTCTGGATAAATTTACTTTAACATAAGGCTCACAACAGTAATTATGCTTGATTTGAATATATGTCCTTTTTTGGTTTGAACAAGATTTCTTTGATTGCCATTTTTCTTCAAATTAAGCCACCAGCTTGATTTAAACTGTGTTTATGCAACATGGCAAGTTAGGGAAGTAAATGTATACACTATCTTATTAATTATAATTGATACAGGACATGATATTCATGCCAGTATCATCTGGTGCAATTTTTAACTTCCAGACAACATGAAACGCCAAACACAAAACAAATTCAAGTGATGCACGGATTTAAGCACATGCCAATTTGCCCAGGCATCACAAATGATGTAGACAATTCTCCACAGAAGAATTAGAAAATTGGCAAACCAACATAACAGGAAGCAACAATTTCGTTCATATTTGGTGTGAACACAGAAAAGGTTGGAGGACTGAACAAGGGAATAAGCATAGAGCAAGCATTTAAAAGTGTCCTTGACAAATGTACTTGACATCATATTCTGACCAGTACAATGCGGTTATATGGTCTATAATACCTCCTTTAAATGTAGTCACAAGCTACAAGCCTCCTTCGCCCTCCTGCCTCTTCCTACTACAGTTTCTCCTTTGATGACAAAGCAGCACCTGACAATACCAGTCTTATCCAACCTAATACCTTGCACCTCCATAAACACCATAACTGCATGTTGGAGCAGCAAAGCTGCAATAAGTTAAACAACAGGTTGACTGACAGAAAACCTATTGGAAACCTTTTTTGACAAAATTGTCTAAGTAATTTTTAAGCAAATATATCAAACATATGTTGCATCACATTTCAGCTACTCAGGGGCTCAGTTGACTAAGTTGTGGTACACACTATGCCATTGCCTTCTGATTATTTCTTTTAAATTGCCAATTGATGAAAATAGACTTCAGAGCAGTCGTACCAGCAACTATAAATGATCACATGTCCATATTTCACTGGCTGCAGATCACATCCACAACTATCTGTCAGCAGTTGTTGTGTTAGTGACCCCTGCTATAACAAGAATGCAGATATGTAAATATTTAACACATGAACAGGAAGTCAGTGGCATTTCTGAAGCTGGGTGTGTGGGCACCTACTTCCACTGCTGATAACATACCATGTGGTGCTGTGGCCCATGTTCTGACCTTTTAATTTAATTTTAGACTCAACTTTAGACTTTTTCATTGATCACAGTGGTTTTCAACCAGTGTATTCACTTTATTCTGAAAAAAAAGGCTCAGTTTATCCCTGATGATAAAAACAAGAGACAAGCAGTAGAAAGAAACCCTTTTTCCACCCCATTCATGTCTTTAGACATGTAATTACTCTCTTAACCAGGAAGACTAGTTAGACTTTGGAACCTGTTTTTCTGGCTACTGCTCCGCTGCAACATGTGCAGCACTTGGTGGGTGTGAAAAGGAGCCACAAAAGACACATATTCAGACACGCAATGGTTTCCTGATTAAGTCACTGGGGATTTAAAGGAAGTTGTGTTAATTTTACACTGAAACCCTACAAGTATGCAAAACTATGCAATGTTTTGATGTCCTTTCAGGATTTGGCACCATGTGTGGTTAGAACTAAGTACTACCATCTATGTTTATTTTTCCGCTGCACGGGTCCATTGTATAACACAGTAGTATAATCAGTGGCTGTCCTCATTCACTGAAACACCAATAAATAAATGTAATAAATGCAATGAATGCAATAAATGTAAAAATGTACTTATCTGGGTAGACCTGCAGAGTTCAGACGTCTCTTTACCCATCTATTTATTTTTATTACTATTTACTAGAGGTGGGACTCTTGCAGAATCTCACAATTTGATCCAGATTCCTCGGGTCAATATTTTTTTTATTCAAAACTGATTCAGTACATGGAGTTAAATAATGCATTTCAAATACATTATTTAATTAGGGGTGTACTCTGCTGCTGTATACTAAGAAACGTTCTGTTGTCAAGAAATCAGAGTAGTGTTTGCAAGACTGGGAAGCCTATTATATTTTTTTAAAAAAAGGCAAGGTAAACACAAGCAAATGCAAGGAAAAATGTACATGTAAATACATTTAAGCTAAATTAGCACAAATGACCAGAAAAGGTATGACATACACTACCGTTCTAAAGTTTGGGTACACTTTCTCATTGAAGTGTCCTCGTTTATGGTAAATTGAAATCGAAAACAGAAGCAATGTTATTAAAAAACAATTCTTTTTTTATTGATTTCAAATCTTTGAGATAAGAATCATGATTTATAGCACATACAGTATGTATCAATTACTATATCTTTTTTAATATATTTCCTTATCTGTCTTTAAGTCTATGTCTGGTGTTTCCATATTTGCAGAGTGAGGAATGATGGTGGCAAGATACCATTTCCTCAGTTTCTTTGTCTTAGTTGTATCTATTGAGGTGTGTGCATGTATCTAGGCAGGTCAATATGTGATTGGGTGGGGATGTTTTCACATCAAGCAGTTTGTGTTGCATTTTATATGTATAAAAATTGCTAAATAAAGACTGATTGTTGTCATTATGCCCTTGCTCCTGAGGTGAAATGTAATTAAAAAGATCAAATGCACTGTTGTTCCATTTCCAATAAAGCATGTGCATTTTGATCACAAGATAACATTCTGAAAAATCCCAAATAACAATAATAGAATCTACTTTCCACTCACAGCCGATCAGAGATCAGCAGAAATGGGGCAAAGGGACAAAAACAAGTCAGCTGAAAGTGTGAGGTCACAGGAAGCCTTGATGACTCAAGTGTGAGACAACTGCAAAACAGAATACAGAGAATATGCAGTAAAAGTCTGAGGCTACGTACACATGGCAACACAACAAGATTTTTTTTTCTTGCCGGCTGAAAAAAAAAATCGCGTACACACCGACAACGGATCAAAAGCACGTCGCGTAAAGATGGGAACGGAACACATGGTGAAATCGATGTAATACATATGCCACACCTACATGTGGCGCTGTAAACAGACTCAGACAGAGCCACCGGACACGCCAAAACAATTGTTGTGTGAGGTTACTTCTTGTTCTGGTCACGTGACGGTGAAGGTAAAGTGACGTCATCGTTTTCAAAAAGTATCGGTTTCCTTGTCTGCATGACAACAACATGACAACATGAAGGTGGCACCCAGAACGCCGGTCCCATGTGTACGAGAGGCCGAATCGATAAAAAACTTTATTGGATCAACCTAAATCCGCTCCCCTGTGGATGACGCTTGAGCTTAAGGGCTGCAACTATTAATCGATAAAACAGCAAATATTTTAATAATTGATTAATCAGTTATCAGTCTTTCTTATAATGATAAAAAAAAGTTATGATTTTTTTCAGCTACATAAATGTGATTGTTTTCAGTATTTCTTTTGCTCTATGTAACAAAGAAAACATTAGAACAGATTAATTAAGGACATTTGAGAAAATTTTGAGGTTTGGGTAACACCAATCAACATTTTTCAGTACCTTCTGACATTTTATGGGCCATAAAACAAACTGATTAATTGGGAAAATAATCTTAAATTGCAGTCCTAGTGTGCCCAGGAAGAATAGTTTGAGTTGGGGAAAAATAAAAGTCATTGATTTATTGGGTTAGTCCGACTAAAACTAGAGTTTAAAAATACATGTAATAATGTTATTCCAACTGAACTTGAACAAAAGCAAATTTGTCAGAAGTCGAACTAACATGGAAAAACATGGACAAAATCCAGACTTTAACGAGGGGACTGGCTGCCTGCTATAGTTTGCAATGGTAAAGCCCTGGTTCAGGCTTGCTTTTCGAATGAGAACGGTACCTGTGGGACGCGGCTGTGCACGATGGTCGTGTAGCATGATGCCGTACCAGTACCGGTGCGACAACTGCGGACAACAACATCAAATGCGACACAAGAGACAACTAAACAACAATGAAAGACGTCCAGCAGCTCTTTTTTCCTGCTCGGTTTGTGGCTTTCTCTACAAGACGTTAAGCTTTGTATGAGCATTTGCCTCAACTTCCGTGGGATATTTACACCAATAGCCAATGAATCACCCAATCAGCTTATAAATGGGAATGCAAAAATGTACCCACTGTACTGAACCAAACCTTTCTACTCGCAGGAAACACCACTTTCAAGAATGAAATAAATTTGTGTTAGTGGTTACATGAATTTTCACACTCTCCCCCCACCTCTGAATGCACCAACTCACACAGCCAAACAGAAAGTGATAATCCTGTGCCCCCACTGAGAGCACAGTGCTACGTGTTCCTGCTGCTAAAACAAGCGACGATGCCGAACTTTCACACTGATATCATTTACACCAACAGGCTGGGAGTTCCCACTTCCATTCATTTGGGACGACATTTGTTGGATTTCATCTGTGTGTTTTCGCAGTGCATTTCTCTCTGTCCTCTCATCCCGTTTCACTGCATGTAAGGGCATAGCCTCTCTCTCTCTCTCTCTCTCTCTCTCTCACACGCGCACACATGTGGTGGAGTGAAAGCAACACAGGTGAATGTTTTGGTAAATGTTTCTCACCACTAAATATGGACTGACTTTAAAAGCAAAACAGGGCTAGGTTTTTAATGTGTCCTGGGTCACATTAAAAGACCTCCTACTTAGCTTGCATCCTGTGGGTCACCTTGTTATGACAGTGTGAATATAATATAATCATGTTTGTTGCCCTGTTTGAATCAATGTTCAAATTTAAGACTAAAACATGAAAACCACCATACTGAAAACATACAGAACTTCACCTGATAACATCTAAAATTAGGCAGCTTTTAAAAAGCATTGATTTTCATTTTGATTTCTGGATGTCTGGATCCAGGAAGGGTGTGGAGTCACTGATTAGGGTTCCAACCCTGTATTTCTACAGCTCCTTTTCCACCGGTCAAAAAACCCACTGGCACTCTCTGACGTCTTGTTTTGGTCAAGTGCATGTGCAGGAGACACAAGATATTATTGGCTTCACCTCCTATCAACAGCAATGTAAACATGACACCTGGATGAATACCGTAATTTTAACATTTACTACTTTATTTTTACAGTCTAGTCATGGAGTCAGCTCCAGTCTGCACCTTTTCCAGCAAGATGTTATGATGTGCGTTGTTCAGTCAGCCAACTAAAATTAGTCAGTTGCTGAGCTTGAAATTAGAATTGCCCTTAACATATCCATGAAATTGTCAGTGCTCTCTACGGGTGGAAATTTTAGTACCTCATGTTTTTGATTCAACTACAGCTCTAAAGGCAACAATTACAATTCTTGAACAATTATATAATTTGATATTAATAAAATTTTAAAAACTGTATTAAACGATTTTTCATGAAATATTTAACTGTATTTACTTCCATTGGCATTTAATAATACAAAATGGAACAAGATATTTCTTTGGACACCAAGAACAAAATAGAAATCGCAATCTTTTTTTTTTTTTTGCATTACTTGCTAAATTTTCACTGGTCGGCAGCGACAGGAGCCATTTGTTTATCCTCCATCTCCAGGTGGTTAACATACACACTGTTGCGCATGTTGGTTGTGTTGAAGTATTTTTTGGGTTAGTTGGGTTAGTCACAGTGTGTCTGTGTGGCTTTTTCCCCTGTACTTCATAGAAACTAAACATTTTTTTTTAATCCAGATTGTGCTGGTCGGATATTACACTTAAGCTTTGGCAAACATGGTTGAGTGAGAGCTGTCGCTAATGAGGAGACGCAGGCTTTTACGCTGAGTGACGTTTAACCACTTCATTGGTGAAGGCGTATTGAAAATTATGGTGCATACTTTGGTCATCTGTACTTTCAACATACAGTTGATCAACCAATAACGTCTGTTTTATAATCAATTCATGATAATTTAAGAGAAAATCGCGAAGCACTGGAAAATAGATGATTTCTGCCACCTCTAGTGCTTGCCATGGTCCTGATTATGAAGCATTAATGACACCTAGACCAGCAATGGGAGGAGTCTCTTGCCTTCTTAGTGCGTTTAAAAAAGTGATGCAGACCCACAAATTTTGGTGTAATAAAGGGAATGTGATTCAATCCACTACCTTCCTTGTATCTCCACACCCTAGATAAGTTAATCAAGCCTCCTCCTCTCTTGTATTGATTTCTCTACAACAGAGGGTCATCCAAATGCCATCCCCCATACCACTCATCTTAACTGCCTCCAGTGTGGCTGTCAAAGTCTCACCTCTCTGCCAGAGGACATAGATTTGTCCTGCTGAGAATGTGGCAACATCACACTATATCTAAAATGCCACATTTAACAGCCCCCACCCACCCACTCGTGCATGCACACATATACAAATACCAACACAAGCATGTGGCAGAAAGCTTAACACACAAAAAGTGCAACTACCACATCTGTGCATACATAAAAAAGTTTACACAATCCCTTCAGTCCCATAGAAAAGTTCTGCTATTTTCAGTTACTACTTTTATAGACATCCATACAGAGCACACGCCTTCTGCCATTCCTTCCTCCTTAGTGGAGGCTACATTATTCAGCCTACATCCATGCTCATCAATTTTTGTATGAAACGCAAATACTTTGGTCAAGAATGCCCTGTCATCTGGATTCTACCAATGTTTTAGAGGCCCAAGAACAGATTTAAAGTTTAAAAATGCTACTAGTTCCAGCGCTGTGTAATTTAAAACATGATGCAGTTACCTAGAATCGCTTCCTAATCGGTTCTCATCAGTCGCGACTCAACGATCTGTGTAACGAAATTCTTATTAACACTTTCAGTTTCACCTACTTGTTAGTCTGATAAATGTAATGCTTAGTTCTTACAATCACCATGGTGTTTTTCTTTTGTGATGCTCTCTGAAGCTAAGCAAGCAGTTGCAAAGGAGAGACTCGACTTTCTGTTAAGACGGACATGCGCATGGCCAGCATATCTGAATAGCCCTGTATGGTAGGTTTGACATGGTAATTTCAAGTCTGTTCACACAAAAACAGGACTAAGGGAATCTGCATTTTTGAAGGCCTAAAAAGCTATTTTTTGAGAATGGGTCCCAGAGTGATAAAATCTCAAACAAGACCCAAAGACACCCAAACAACCAATACACGTCTTTGGAAAAAGAATGATTTGGGGTGGTACACCCTGGACAGGTCCATCACAGGACTGTCTGGGCAATTTAGAGTGTCCAACTGGCCTAATCTCCAAATCTGCATGTGCATGCTGTAGGAGAAGCTGGAGAACCTGGGGAAAACCCATTCCCACATGGGGAGAACATGCAAACTACATCCTTGATCCAACGCAAACCCAGGTGTTCTTGCTGCACTTGCTGCAAAGGCAAGTGTTACCCATTACACCAACCATGTGGACCCCTTACTTATTCCAATACAGCTTTATTCAAAGAAAAGTTTGGACACAGTGCACATTTGAACCATGTGGGCATACTCAATGTCTTCTTCTCCAGCATTTTGGTGGCAGCACTACAGCACCAAGCACAGGTTTGGCATATGTACTAAAGCGTTAAGAGTTGTTTAGGGGGCTTTGTGCTGATAAAGACATTTCCTGAAATGTTGCAGCATTTTATGGAAAGGTTTTTCAAAATGACAAAGAAAAATAATTATTTTTGCTTTGTTCTGTTTCTGTGTGGTCAGGGCCTTAGAAAAAAAAAGAGTAAATTAAAGGTGAATTCAAACGTAAGCATCAGTTTGCACTAATGCGTTGGATTTGGGTCGGGCTCGGACAAAACATACAAGGATACATGTCAAGCCACAAGCTAATGAGAATGGACAAAGACTACTTCTAAAACATTTGCTGAAATACGAAGTGCAGATTTTTTATCTGAAAATGCTCTTTGTACATAAATGTGGCAGCATGGATGTAAACACACGTCTTAAAGTCCATTCCAAACTTAAGTAGTTCCTGGAGCGCACAAGTTATGTGAGATAAGGCCATATAGAAATAACAATGTGACCATTACATCCAATTACTAATTGCTGTATTAATAATGACATACTGTGACTGACTGACATGACTCGAGTACCTCGCTCTATTACTGCAAATCTTGCTTTGCAGACTCATTTACTCAGCAGCAGTGTAATAATGCTTCTACAAGTCCATTAGCAGAGACTTTTATCTCTGCAGCTGCTACAACTAATAATAAAAGGTGCAATCCAACATAAGATCACTTAATAACCACACAAATGCACAAGAACCACATACTGCCAATTTGGGTGTGTTCATACAGAAAACTCATCTGCTTGATACTGATGACAACTATAAACTATATGCATGCAAGTAAACATTTACACGGGGTGACCTCACTGCCTATGTTATTCTCTTCAGTTGATAATGTGTTAATGAGTCAAATGACTTGGCACCATGTTCAGCCTCGGCAACACACGGTTGCCAATCCTTGGATTAACTTCTAGCGTCAATGTTTTGCAATGTGAATCCCTGACTGAACATCTCATGAAGAGCACTAAACTCAATTACTGTGGTGTACAGTCACTCTGACAAATACGCTCACCATGATTAGGTTGTCGGTGGCTGTAAACACACAGTCTAAACTTAGTCCTAACAACTCCATAGTGCATATGAAGAGGACGTACTTCAATATCACCATACAGCCATACAACTGATCAATACCAGTCAATTGGAAGTATGGAGTCACCTGGGTAGTGGGCTTTTCAGAAAGATTTATCGATTTAATAGAAGCAATGGGAATAACTTACATTGTGGAAACATTTAAGAGGTCGACCTCTTAACCGTTTTCCACGGCCAATGCTGATCTTTAAAAACAGCGCAGCCGATTGTCAGTACATGAAGTCAATATGTTTGGCCAGTTTTTTTGTTTTACCCCCCATCTGATAAATATACATGTAGTGAGCAAAGTTTCTCTACAGTCTGAATTTTGTGCACCGCACTTGTATATCATATTATAATATTTAATACATGAAACATGCAACAAAAAACCTTTACGTGTAAAATAAACTTTTGTGTAAAAATGTAAATTAAGTTTTAGTGATTTAGGATGTTATTTTACTGATTAAACAAAATTGATCACCAAATAATTTTCAAAAGGTGTCTAAACAAAACCTTTTTTGTACATCTCCTAAAACCTTAAAATCACACATGGTTGCAGTTACAGATGTTTCAGAGGAAACTTTCAAACCTGCAAGATGTGACAGATGTTTTCACTGTGTCTTGACAGGGGAGTGTTCAAGTTGTTTGAACAGATGAGCCACCATTGCAGTAAAACAAACTCAAGACTGTCAACAGTGGGCCAGGAAATACTGTGATACTTGACTGTGGTCAAAGCCCCATCATTTAAACAAATGTGTCCGTCTATGCTGAAAGCTGAGAGGTGCTTATATTTACTGCAGAGCTGTCAGGTTTTTTGCCACTGGTGTGGTGTTATGCAACATTAACCCAACTTTTGACAAATATTCAATGTGTTGAAATGTTCACTGCAGTGGACTGGTGTTTTCAAGAATGATACACGTTTATTTCAACAACATACAAACATGGTTATGGCTATGGCTGCTGTGGTGAGTATAGGGTTACGTCAAGCAAACAGAAGAGAGTGTTAGTTTAAAATGTCATGAAAAAGCGGGAAAGCCACACCGACAAATGTTGGTCCTTACCTGGCAAATGTGTATCAGTGATAAAATAACCAGCTGAGGGCTGGGCATTTTTTTTATCTCTACTGCCACATGAGATGCGATATCATCATATCTGTGATGATTTTTTCCTGCTTTGATAATCATCATATTATTATGAATAAATTACTGAAATACACTAAATGTTATAAGATATATATTATAAATATTATTTTTTTAAATTCGTGGATTTGACAAAATTTTATTTTGCAGAAAATCACTTACAATTCTTTGTAAGCCTAATTATTTGTGATGTAGCAAAATATAACATATGGCGATATTTATAGTCATTTAGATTTTCTAGAGTTTAGAGTTTCTAAAGTAGGTAAATACCTGTCACTTAGCATTAAAAAAAGAAAGAAAGGTGTTAACTGAAGTGAAAGGTAATAAGTGAAATTTTAGCATGTAATATAGATCATAAACAGTCAATATTATATTGTGTATTTAGATAATATTGTGACTCTCCTTTGAGAAGCACAAAATACAACGTGTGTGCAGCTTCATATCCCAATATATAGCCTAAAAAATCTGCTAAATTATTTATAATCCATATCGCCCAGCCTTACAGAAATACTGATCTGATCTATATTGTGATATTTATTGATACTGAATGACGTAAAAAAAGTACATTGTGATGAGACTTTTTCCAGCCATAAATCATGTTAATGATTAGTGAGCAATTAATCTGTTTGTAAGTCGTGACAGTTAAGAAAAATAACACTCTCTTCCCCCCTGAGAAGAACCAGAAGGGAGTTCATTACAAACCCCAGGAGCCTTTTTACTTGTACACTGGAAGTGAAAACGCTCTCTGAAAGCCCCCATGACGACTCAGCATTTCCACTTTTTATGACAGATGAAGAGTGTATAGAGGGTGTTGGATAACTTCATATCTTTCTTTACGAGCAATGACAGCTGATCTAGTTGAACACATTTTATAAATAATGAAGAATAGCCTTTAATTAACCCGTTTGAGATCAACAAACCTTCTGTGCTCATTACTGTACATGCAGCACTGTCTGAAACCATGCTTCATCCTAATCTGCCAGGGCGAGGCATTATGTAACCATATTAGCTAAACATCTACACTGCACACATTTACATGTGTGCATTTGATAATAATTTACATTACCACCAGGAAAACAGAAACAATCTCAATCAGCAGAAATTAAGCACTTCCACTCTAATCTAGTTGGCCTCAAGAGACATCAAGTCTGGGACAAGCTGCAACAGCAGGGACAGCAGGATGTGCAATTTCATGTACCGGCTGAAGTGGCGGGTTTCTACTAGGTATTGTTAAAATTACATTTTAGATGTGGTCTGGTTGAGTAACCTCTTCACGCCGGGTGCCTGCAAGCAGCACATAGGAGCTTGCAGTTCCGGATCGAGTGCTGCACACACAAGAGTGAAACTGCATCAAAGGGCCTGCAGCACACTCGCAGCACCACAGATGAGACTGAGTGGCCTCGAATGTGTGGCACATGCTGCACATGGCACATTTACGGTCACGCCGTCCATCATGCGAGGCCTGGCGTTTCTGGCACCACAGAGAGGACAGTCTTAATGTATGATGTATGCTGGCAGTGGGTGAAGAAGATATTGAGAATGCCATGACAAATATTTTGCGTGCAGCTGCATCACAGATGTTACCATAGGGGGCCACTTCTTACTAAGGTTTACGTATAAATAGGAGTGTAGTCGGTGTAAGTGTAAATGTAGTAGGTGGTAGGTCCAAGTACATGGTTAATAGAGCTATGTATACATACAGTATACCTGGCGCAATTAGAAAAGGTTTAGGTCCTTTTTTTAAGTACAGTAGGTATAGGTGTAAATACAGAGGGTATGGGTATAGTAGGTTTAGGAGAGGCTAATTATATAGATGTATACAGGAAAGGTATAGTAGGTTAAGGGTTAAGGAATAGATATACTATGATAGGTTTACAAATATGGTAGATATCGGTATACATGTAAGTTAGAGAACATACTGACAAAGCTGCAGGTATAGGTATATATCTAGTGATACTTTATCTAGTATACACAAAATATAGTGGATATAGGTATACGTTTGGGAGTAGCTATATTAGAGGTGTAGAAACAATGTTATACATGTACAGTATAGCAGGTTTAAGAACAGATAGCATGGTGGGTTTATAAATATATAGATAGGCATGGGTATACGGATGGTAAATATGGGTAAATGTAGATAAAGAGCACACTGACATCACTATAGTTATAGCAGATAGAGGTATTTTGGGTGCAAATACAGTTATATAAGGTATAGATATAGATCTAGTTTTACTATATATTAACTATATAGTAGATATAAATTGAGTATATGTACAGATGTGGTTGGTATAGGTAAAAATACAGGTAAAAATGTAATAAGTATGGATATAGTTAAAGTAGTATAATCCATAATAGTTATAGTGGTGTATACACTGTGGGTATATCCTTATCTATATGATATAGTAATAGTAGACATAAATATAGATAGTGACTGTGGGTGTACACAGCTCTAGCAGTAAAGTTATAGGTATAGCAGGTATATGTGAAGGTGAGGCTTGATGATGACGTGTTAATTAGGTCAGAGCATGGTCGTGTTGGGGGTTTTCTGAAGCCACTTGGTCTCTGCCATCTCATTTCACTCTACACCAGCAAGGCGCAGGTTTGAGAGGAAGTACGCCCCCATCTCCCTACATGGCTGCAAAAGCATACACAAAAAAAACACATCCATGACAGACAAAGCAACACAAGCTCAGGCCACCGCAGCACCACAGAAAAGCTCTCACACGACACTCGTTGCGTTTACCTGGGCTCGGGCAGGATGATTTTCTTGCTCGCCCGGGCCGCCGGTGTTGACTTGCTCTTCTCCATCGCCATCAAATAGCTCACATCGGCAAGCACCGCTTCGAGGTCCGCCATCTTTCGACCCTGTGACGACCGCGACCAATAAAAAAAAACGGGCTGGGGGTAGGTTCTGTTTCAGGGAATTAAACACTGTCTCGCGCCAGATGTGACCAACATCAAGGGGCAAGGTGCGTGTGGGGACCCGAAAGAGCGGACACTGTCGCTGTCTAGGGCTGCAGTCCTGTTCACTTGGTCTCACACTGCATCGTTGTAAAAGAAAAGGGGAAATTCAGGAGCGAAGACATTGGGTGGCAGGTTAGCCGAGAAATGACAGGCCGCTTGATCACAGTCCTTGTAATCCCATTTAGTGCGAGATGAAAATAAAAGACTGGGCAGGTTTCTTCCTAAGGCGCTTTTGAAAGAAGGCGACTGGTTACAGTACCGTGCAGCCAGTCACTCAGGTGCCGGGTCTGAGGACAGCTGTCAGATCCCGCGGCTCTCTGGGGGCTCCTCTGCTCGTCTCGATAGAAATGTGTCAAATCACCTGGACTGTATCCAGTGCGGCGTGTGTTCTATGTGATATTCCCTCAGAATGTAAACAAAAACGACACACACACAAGAAAACAAGCGGGAATTTGCTTCTTTGTGATTAGACAACCAGGAACAAATATCAACACTACCTCTCCGTCTCACACAAGAATCAGTGAGAGCGTGAAAATAAAAAGGGGAACAGGTTGGAGAGTCGACCCTTGGCGTGCTGTCGCTGCTGCTTCGTTGTCTTGATGCTCTCTTGACTGGTGCGCACATTAAAAAAATCTCAAAAGTCTCGCAGGGGAGTTTTGGCACGAACAAAAATTACACAGGCACCGCTTACAGAGACACGAGACTCCTGCTCTACATCCCGGCGTACAGAAGTCCATACACCGCTGCTGTGTTCGAGCTGCCGTCGCTGCTGCTGACTCGCTTCGCGTGTAGCCTGCAACCTTCCTCCTTATCGTCTCACCACTCTCTCTCGCATACTAACACACAAAAACAGAGGTGGTGATTTTGTTCAGAAACATTTTAAGGTGTTTCGCACCAATTCCAGTCCAGGCGGGAGGGCGTATCGGTTAAATGCGAGCCAAACTCGCAACGCCCGAAAGCTAACTCACTTTAGCCCGCTGGCGATATCTATACTTGGGTTCGTCTACTAGTTAGCTACCGCGCTAGCCAGCAAAACACGATACCTACTAGCCAGTAGGCTAACTAACAAACAGCGTATATAGTGGTTAAGGAAGCTGAGCATCTAATGTAAAATGTTTCAGCTTGGCAGATGCATTAGAAAGACTCTGTTGCCAGTGGCACAGTGAGCAGCTGGCACCAACAGTTAGCACTGGCTCAGATTCACACAGCAATGTGATTAATAAGCTAGCGACTGCCCGTAAACTGGTTGCGAGTATGGGGGAAGTCTTACGACGCCCCCGATAAGATACAGTCCTCGAGGGTCCAGTGGAGTCAAAAGTAATAAAACAACTTAACAAAATAATCCATAGCGGCTTGCTGAGCTATCCCGAGCACTGGAGGGGATCCTCCTCGCCTGGACACCCAGCACAGAGATACTGGCTGTGGACTGATGGTGACGCTGATGGAGGAAGGGGGGGGGGGAGTGGAAGGGAGCGCTGCTGGGAGACGGAAAACGACTGGCCAGCGGGAGTCGTGCTGCTTGCTCGCCGCTAATATTTTCCTTCCCCGCCGTAAATAAATGCAGTGACAGCGATTAATCGAGGAAGACGCCTCAGTCACGGCTTGACCAAAAGTGAAGACGCCCCAAAAACAAGGACCACTGCGCTGGTGCCACCACCACTGTTACTGCTGCTGATGGTGATGGTGGTGGTGGTGGTGGTCCCCTCTGCAGATCTCAAGCAACGAAACGAATACAGAAAAGCAGGTCGTCGAGCTCCGACGAGCCAACCGCGAAAGGCTTGTCGGCTCCTCGCCTACAAGACTGTCCGTGTAGAGTGAGCCCGTTCTCGGCTAAAACATCAATAATGTGTCCGTCAGCTCCTTTTAATTTAATCTGTTCCTCTTTCGACTCTAGAATGGCACATGATAGATTGAAGCTCCGCTTCGCTTATTTGTTTCAGTATTTTTTTTTTCCCTGTTAGCACAGTGGCAGTGCTTGCTCTGTGGCTCAACTTCCTCCCACTGCGGCGTGAAGAGGCTTGTAAAACACGGAACGGCTTAGTTTCGACTGGGCCTGGACCACATTGGGTGTCGCCACGGGGAAAAAAAAACATATTTGTGCTGAATTCTTTGGTCAAACAGGCAGTGGTGATGATTGACGGTGGGGTTTAGTAGGTACAGCAGCAATAAGCAGCGTGTTTGCGCAGAATTTCTTAATGTGAAGGGACTCTAATAAAGATAAAAGGCATTGATTGTGAATTGCACGAGTGCTGTAGCCTCACTGCAGCACATTTAGCACACGTGCAAGCTGTAATAATGACCCTATCGCCCTCCAGTCTGGTCTGTGTCTTAGTATTAAATAAGCATCTCACTGGTCACGAAGCAGCAGCAGCCTCAATTAATATCACAGTAAGTGCTTTTCTACAAGATTTCCTCGTGGGCTCCTGGTTGTGTTGGTTTGGTGGAAATGCAGTGCCATTCTCTGGCCACCAGCGGTAATGCTCCCGATGCACTGCAGTGGACAGGCCTGTAAACCGAAGTGCACCCCCACCCCACAAATTTACCCAGTTCCAGATCAGACTTGTACCACATGGTGCTCTGATGGATATACTGTATATCCATCATGTGGCAATATGACATGCGCGTCAGAATCCATGTGACCTTTTGTCTGAATGCATGTAATGAGCATTGTTGTAGTGGACCTGGACTGAGAGCATGACAAAGCCAAATAATGATGGAGGAGAGTAATATCAGTCACTGGAGAAATGTCAAAATTTGGGATGAGCGAATATTGGTAACAGTCTATAGGCCACATAGGATCTCAGACAAACCTTAAAGGGAAGGTTAAGGTGAAGGATATTCACCAACAATATGCAAATTTAATCATTTTCACTACATTTCATACACTATAAAAATCCTTTTTTTCTTGTGTCACTGCTGGCAACTGTATTCACTGAGGGCAAATGTCTTTCAGGCTACATCACACTGACGAGGATGGATTACTTAACTGTACAGGGCCCAGGCCCAGGGACCCAAGCCTCTGTGCTACTATCCTGATATTCATCCCAATATTTTAATGGGGCCCTGAAGTCAAATAGCACTGGTTATGTCATGTGATATATCTTACTGGACCCCTCAGCCGTATACCACATGTTATGTTATTCACCCCTTTTATGTGAAAGAGGCCCCTCATTCCAATAACACAGGTTATAATGTGATATCTTTATATGGTCGCTTAGGCTATGTTATCATATTATTATTATTAGCCAGGTGACAAAAACCACAATGGTACACCTTAATTGGGAGAATCCGCATGTGACATTAATTACATGAAAACCAAAATATCTTTAACTGGTGAGCCCTTTTCCCACCTGGGCTCCACTGGCTCATAAACTGTCCCAGACCACTGACTGTATCTACCAGTGGAAGTTGCTGGTCATTAAAACAGGGGAAATGTGATGATTAAATCTTAAGATTTGCATGGACCCAAAAAGGAGCAGAAACCAGGCCGTTAAAAGCAGAATAATGAGTCTTTATTTACAAAAAGGCAAAACCAAACAATACTTAGCCAAGAGGCAGAAACTTAAGGTGAGGAGACTGACTGGCTGGCTGGCTGGCTGAAAAGGGAGTTAAAAAAAACTACAAACAAAAAGTGGCAGGTAATGTGGTGCGGCACTAGTTGCATTTGTTTCGGGTAAGCACTGACACCTGCTGTGGCAAAAATCAGGCTTTTAAAGGCACACACCTCATCAGGGAATGAGGAGCAGGTGTGTGGAAGGAGACACCGTCCGGTCAAGTCTCCTGAAAACACAAAGCAGAACAGAGGATGCACAAGAAATAAACACATTACCAAAATAAGAGGCAGGAAGCCGAACCCTGACAGGAAACTTATCTCTGGCCCAATTACTTGCCCTCCACTACCCAACTACTTCCACTGGTGTTAATGCGTTGTGCTGCTTAGACGACCTTTGATAAATAGCTAATTCTGAATGAACAAGTCATATTGTTTGATTGCATTTTAATGCATTCAAAGAAATAAAATTTAAACAAAACAGTACATATACAGTACATATTTGATCCACTTTAAGGTTAGTAGTTTCAGTGTTTCCTGACTTACTTAAATGTATACATGTATAAATGTAATCTTACCAAAAAAGATTAGGGAAACACTTCAAATTTGTTTTGGAACCCAAAAATTATAACTGACATGACCCATCTCTGAGTTTTTGCAAGTATTTATATGTTCAGTCAGTGAATAATTAACTTGCATCTGCTCTGATCATTGATTCAGGATCGCAACTAACAATGGATATATTCATTATATGTTTGATTCACTCAATATTTAATTTAAGTGATTCATCACTAAAGAAGTGTGACAATAAGGAGCCCAGCTGTGTCTCGGTGTGACATTTTCAGGTGGGGTGTTCTGAAAAATCTCCTGCACAAAACCCAAAGGGGTTACATTTGACATACAGGTGGATGCTTTGGTTGAGGTAAGAGTATACTAGTATTATCAGTTTCATTTTCAATAAGATGTGTAATTAAATTAATTTCTTTTCCTCCACCAAGGAGGTTTTCATCAGCATGAGTTTACATATACGTTGGCCTACCCTTAGCAAATCCCTGTTTTAAGTCCCTGACAGATCAATCTGAATTTTTTGTGATGGGTAGGTAATCACCCAAGTATGTTCCCATTAAATGTTGGTAAGATCTACCCACTAATGACATCACAAACTCATCAGATTTGAATGAAATTCAGTATGCATATGCAGGATCAGACATCTTTTAACCCCAGTATGGCTGCAGCTTTGCCCCAGCTGGAAATGATTACTTAATAATTACTTCTACTTTCACTCAGGAGCATAAATCAGTCTTTAATTTACTGACATTTGTCTTGATAGTTATTAATATCAATTTTGAAAATTTGCTGATATTGTGATGCCCTTTTTGGCAACATGTCACAGACTGCAGGCTTTGTTTAAGAGTTAGTATTGAAATAGTTTTTGAAACCACATACTTTTTAAGGCCTGCGATTAACAATTCTTCCCCTTTTTGTACAGTCTACTGTTTCTTTGTCTTCCTCTTCTTCTAAGCAGTATTTCAAAACCAAACACACCCACTTGTTTCAATTTTAGAGAGAGTGAAAGAGAAAGTCATCTTTACATTTGAGACAGGAGCCAGATGTTTGTGGTGTTTATTTTTCTTTATCTTTGAATATATTCATTTTGTTTGTCTGTTTGTCTATATAATGATCACACATACATTGGTGGAAGTCTTTAAGAAAGACAGTTTATTCAGCACTGGGAAGCAGCAGGGTTTAAAGGTGAAAGGTCACGTGGGAGGGCGGGAGGTAAGCAAGAATTTACTGCTGAATGCGGCGGATGGACTGGATCTGAGGGGTCTGGCAGTGGGAGCCAAACTCCCTGAAGTGTTTGTACTCGCCACAGTGACGATCGCACTCCATGATGTACTGGTAACCACGGTAACCAGGGTACTGGTAGCACACGAATCTGTCAAACAGAGCAGAAGGAAGCACACATGAGATGTTTGCAAAAGACAACACCTTATCCTACTAGCTCAGAGAGGAAATAATCAGGTAAGAAGTGTAAAAAATGTGAAAAGGTAGTAGGTTAAGGTCACTCACGCTCCAGACTGGACCCTGAATGAGCCAACTTCGTTGTTGCACCAGCCCATGGCCTGAAGGGAAGGGTAATCATCACTAAGCTCTCCCTTGCGGCCCAGGAAGTTCTCACGCTCGTAGATAGTCATACGACACTCTCTGTGGTTCTGAGGGCCAGAAAAAAGAAGAAAAAAGAAAAGGAAGAGCAAACACTTCATATGAGATGCTTTTATAGTCAGCCAAGTCTCCCGTGATCATCTGACAAGCACACATGAGTGACATGTTGATATTTCTTAAGCAAAACGGAAAAGTAAGAGGAAAGCACATGCTCGACTTACAGCACAGGCAATAGGTCTGAAGGAGGTCAGTCTCTCGACATGGTAGGCATTGCTGCCTCCAAAAGCATCACACTGGGGGTACTCTCCTCTCTCCAGGACAAACTGCTGCCCCTGGTAGGAGGCATGCTCATAACCCACCCAGCTGCAGACGAAAAGATTAACCAAATTACTATCCAACGCTACAAATGGGCTGAACTCATTAATCATTTTCAAATTCAAAAAAAAGAAAACAACACAGTAAAAATGAAGTGTTAAAACAAGAGTCAGATTAGTACCAAATTCACAATGGAAAAGTCTTTCATTCGACTCATTTACTATTAACATGCTCGGAAATCATTTTAAAATGAAATATTTTGGCGTTAAATTAACAGCAAAACAGTTACACCTAACATTATTTCAGATCCTTCACAACCCCCTATCACCTGTGGTGTACTGCAAGGTTCGACACAATATTTCTTCTCACTGCTATGCCAATGGCACAAAGATGTACCTGCCGCTGAGAACTGTTGATCCTAGAAACCATAGCTGGTGTATCAGAACGTCTCAAGGATATCAACTGCTGGATGACATGAAACTTCCTCGTGTTCAGTCCCCCGCAATCTGTCCTCAGTTTTGGACTTCTTGTGACCTTGTCTTGTCTTTTATTAATTAATTTACTTATTTGTCATTCATTCCCTAATTTCTACATGAATCTATCTGTTCTTATCATGAACCTTTATATTGACTGTGATTATTATTTTACACTTGCCCTGCTTTATTTATTTTAATCTCATATTACCATTATAATTGTACTTGTTACGTTTGTTTGTTTCTTTTATAGTTATTTTATATTTACTGTATATATTGTAAAGTGTTACTTTAACACTGTAAAATGACCTGTACAGCAAATCCCAAAGGCTGCAAGTTTAATGTGTTAAAGTCTGTTGAGTGATTTTGCTAGGCAGCATACCTGACTTATTGTTTATACCAGTGATTCCTAAAACCTGGGTCATGACCCACAGATGGGTTGTGGGAGATTTTTGGGAGGTCCCCAAACAAATTTACTGAATTAATACTTTCAATTTCTCATCCTTGCATTAAAAATAAAGTTAAAATATCTTTAGTATAATTGCTACAATGAAAACAATCAAAGAAAAACTAAGTTATAAGAAACTGTGTTCTTATAGCTTGAATGAACTTTCACTTGTCTTAATTTGTGAAAATGTATGAGAATTCTGAATGAACTTGAAACATGTTTGAGTTTGCCCAATCAGCGATTTTTATATTTACTGTATAATACAGTAAATTATGAACTGTGATTCACAATATCTGTCAGATAAAACCCCAAATTACACATTTTTTTGGGCCTAATTGTTCAAACCTACTACCAAGGATGGCTTGTCTGACCCACTGGCCATCCGTCCCAGCCTTACTATAAATAAGTACAATGGTATCTTCTCAGTCTACTCACGCGCCACTCTCCACTCTGAGGGAGCGCACTGTCTCAAAGCCAAACTCCATCACGTTGCAGCACTCGGACGTGAACTCATGGCGGCGACCCTGGAAGCACTCCTCATCGAAGACAATGATCTAAAGGGACAAATGCAGACGTGTGTAGATGGAATAAGATTGTGGAGAGAATAAGTATGGACCAGTACAGTGAATGAGCTGTGTGTTTTTCCATTTAATGGAGCCACCATTACTAGTTATGAAGTATTTTTGTAATATGTACAGTAGGTGGTGGAGGCGTCAACTGAAACACTCATCATTCACTTTTTTAAGTGGTGCCAAAATGCATTGTGGGTTCATTGCTTCGCTTTTACTTTTGTCGTGCATCAGATGTTGAGAAAAGATCAACTTTCCAAGTAGCAGTGTAAGCAGCGGCCAATCAAATCACATATATGGATTATGGAATGTCCCCAGAACTTGGATTTCTTTCTCCAAGGCTCGGAGCAACCTCACTAGCCCTGAGGTGGCTGCCACCATTAAAAACCACTGCTACTTTTACCATAGTAGCACTTACAGTATTGTTCAGTTCTTATTAAACACTACAATGCCATATTACTATGCTTTTTGTATGTGCAAAACACCATATAAAGTGTTGTTACTGACTAGAATTGCTAACAGTGGCTACTGTACTGTACATGTGAGGGATTTTTCGTCCACAATTTTTTCCATCTTCTCACTGGAATGTGGTGAACTCGGAGGTGACGTACTTGCATACGTGTGCACTCATACACAGAGACACAAAGGCTTGTGTTTTTCATTGTCAGTTCTTTTTTAAATCACTACTCTGGGAGCAGCTGAAAAGGACGCAAGTTCTTTCCAACTTCCTGGACATTGTTGCAAAAAAGGATGATAAAAGTGACAAAGACAAAGACAGGTGAAGGCAGAAAATTGTGCAGCTTTCTTCTGGTAATTTGTCATGAAGAAGTATAGCTCTGCAGCCTTTGGAGCCTACTAAGCTCCACAAAAATGCATATAATATTAAATATTGTAAAGTAACAGCCGCTCGCCTTAACATGCTGCTGATAAACTGTATGGCATTTGATCGCAGACGTTCTATAAGGAGGGCAGACAGCGGCACCTCCAGTGATGACGTGTAGATCAAAAGGACGTTCACTGAGGTGATGTATGAATATGTTCCTCCATCTGGAGACTCACCTTCCAGTGGCCAGAAAACTTGGTGCAATGGTGAGTCATCTTGTCTGATGGGGAAAAAACCAAACGAATAAAAAACATAAGATACATTAGTTGAAAGAGAATCACAGCAGTGAGGGGAGACTTAATCTGAATCAGAAAACTAAAGTAAATACCAAAGTTTGTCTGACAGAGAAATCTACCTGTGTTAAGTCAATAAAGACGTGGTAAGTCAATAAAGACACCAGGATCCAAAATAAAAGCAGAGCCAGTTGAAATAAACAAGCCTGGACTGCAATTATAACCTTTCTAAGTCCAATCACTAATCCTTCCTAAACCTTGTTTACAAGGTTCTATACAATTCAGGATATGAGCTCTGCAAAATGCCTGACCCATGGTTTACACTGTACTCTAGTTGTTACCTCAAGTTGTTATTAACCTCTATTAAAATAGAGGTTAATATTTTAATATTAGCAACCTGTAATATTTTTAATATAATTATTACAATGAAAAATGTCCACACAACAGGAAAGTGGGTAAAACTGCTGCCTCACAGCAAGAAGGTCTGGCATTGTGATGCGGTTTGACCAAGGGCCATTCTGAATGGAGTTTGCATGTTTCCTCTCACATGTCCAGGTGAATTGGACAATCTAAATTAACCAAAGGGCTAAATGGTCTAAAAAGGGCTAAACTGTTGGCCCCACAAACTGTTGGTCCAGGGTGTGACCTTCATGTTGGCGGATAAAGCGGTAGACCAAAAGAAAAATACAAAAAAAAAAAGCAGAGCAGGGGGTGAACTACTGTGAAAGTAACAAGCTTCGACTGCTGAACGCATAATTCCTAAAGTGAAACTGAAAAAGCCAAAGGCCCCATCTATATTCTAAATTTTGATTCATTCTGTTCTTTCTTTCTGAATATTTCCTTCCTGCTGCCATTACCACTGTGTTCAGTGACGGCCATAGGGATGCTCCTATGATTTGGGGTTTTCTCTGTGCATGTCTGTGTGTACCCTGTCTGTGCTGCTCTCGGTGAGGGACAGAAACTCACCTCGCTCTGACGCCCTGGGGATGTCCTGCCGTGAGAGTGAGAGGAGCCACGAGCCCCCCACCCTTTTAAAGCCTCCCCTGGCAAGAGGTCCTGCTGAAAGCCCCGGCTCAGCAGCAGGGAGGAGCCTGTCTTTGTCCCCCCACTGACAAAAGCATGGTTAATCTGTGGAGGGGCAGAAGTGCAGACACCACACTATCACCCTGAGCTGTGGACATACAGACATCAGAGACACCAGAGACAGGAGGAGACAATACTAAAGGCCAAGAAGAGGCTTGAGGATGGAGGGAGAAGATGCAGCTGACAATGTTTCCTGGATTTTTGGGCTGTGATTTACCATTCTTACAATTTTCGGATGAATCCACAGGTCATTCACTGGATTCAGTGTTCCACACAATGTTGGCTTGTTTTCTCTATCCAACCCAGACTCACTCACTCACTCACTCACTCACTCACTCACTCACTCATTTTGTACCGATTTTATCCTCCACATGAGGGTCAAGGGCCAACCAAAACTACAAAGGAAAAAACAACAACACCACATCACTGTACTGGCACAGAAAAGCCTCCCATATCCCAGACACAGGAAAAAGTAACATTTTGGCTAAGATTTAATAATAGATTGTTTGCTTTTTTCTGTTAGTCAGCTGGCAGATCTAACTATTCTTCCATTTCCATTTTAATAGTTGCTCTTGTTAATGTGATTTCCTGTCTTACTTGCTAAAGTGTATGCATTTTAGACACTATTAAAAGCAATTATTATGGCTGAATAAGATCCTGACACAGTCAGTGTCTTACGTGTTTATTTACATGTTTTTTTTGTTTTTTTGTTTTTTTTTTCACATACAGACTGTAAAGCACTTTGGATGTAAATGTGCTATACAAATACATTTTACCTTACTTTTTACTTTACACGCAGCTGACTGTCCTTTGTACATGCCCTGTGCCAAATAACTGACGTAGACAGGCAGGTACATGGACAGTGAAAACATGACTGCCAGTAGGGACACAAGGAAAAACCGATTTTTGCCACGTCACAGGTCTTTCCTTAAAGGTCACATAGAATGGTCAGATTACTAATGTCTACTTAGATAAATTAAATAATATTTATGGTCAAAAACCTCATAGTCTCTTCAGATTAAGCCAGTTTATTGCTGCTCTCTGCCAGCCTCTGAACAGGCACTCTGTTTCTGAGCTAATGCCCGCCCCCCAGAACAATGAGTCTTTTGTGATTGGCCAGCTACCAGCTGACTGACTGCTCCGCAGTGCTTCTTCTTCTTCTTCAGGTTGAATGTTCACGCCCTTCTTTCTCAGAAGTGTTTAGACTTCAGTGATGTTTAGATACGGGAGGGACATGGGAACACACCAAAAAACATCAGAAATTGGATTTTACAGTGAATGTCCTCTTTAAAAGAAGAATCTATGTCAGAGTACATGTACACTAGTTCTGCAACATGTTCTCAATGTTTCTGACTGCAAACCTACATTTTTGTTGCCTTTTAAACCACTTGCACCAAACTCCATAGAGAAAATCAACAATTTTACATCAACGTATACATTAGTTTTTAAACTGTTGTTGCCTCCATCAGTAAGTCCAATGTAATATTTTGTCACTTTGGTATCAAAAATCCCTTGTTCAGATTGATTGATCCCTTGTTCAGATTGACAAATGAATAAAACAAGGTAGCAGTAGAACAGTAGGTCCTGTGACCCCATGAGCTAAAAATTTGGATTTTCTCTATGGAGTTTGGTGAGGGGGAGGTGAGCAGAGTGATCAGTTTCATGCAGATGAAAAAAGTGAAGGCTGTAAGAATATTTTTAAGATACTGTGTTATTAGGTGAGCCTTTAGTTAAGTGCCCCCCACCACCTGCCTTTTCACTGCCTGTCTAGTGTTGATTATAAAGCAGTGAAATATATCATATAACCATGTAACCACACTTCAAAAAAAAAAAAAAAGAAAAAAGAAAAAACTAGCCTGCTAAGGATATGCTTTCCTATGCAGATAAGAGGGTCATTTATAAAACAGGACTGTATGTGTACAAACAGAAATATAAACAGCAGAGAGGAAGTGATGCATCCAGACATTTGGTGCAGAAATACTTCCCCTCACACTCACTGTCTAGAACATTAACACTCCCTCTGATGACACTCTGATAAGCTGCTTTTCAAACACTGGCAGTTTCTGTTCTTTCGCCGAACATGAACTGCAGCATCTGCCCAACAGTGTTTTCTTAAGAGCTTGACCAAGAATATGTGGTATTACGAAATTCTAATTTAATTATGTGCCGTTTTCAAAGCAAAAGTGAGGCCTTTTTTTTTTTAAATAAAAGATATAGTTTTTTATATATATATTTTACCAAGAAGTAAAGAGTATATAAACAGTAATACTTCTTGATGCCTGCCAACATTTGTGTGAATGTACTTGTATTTGTTGACTCTTTAGGACTTTTACTGGTATAAACACTGACCTTGCCAGGACCTGCAGTCCTCATGGAGACCAATACTTAGTCCTGATGAGGTAGAATCTCATTTCTGAAAAGGTGAATAAGTTTAGGGCCAAGATTTGAATTGTGGTCATGTCAAAGTTAGGCTTACTGGTTATGGTTAGGTTAGGGATAACGCTTTGTTTAGGCTGTCCAAATGAATAGAAGTCAGTGAGAGTCCTTAAAAGGACAGCTGTGTTAGGTGTGAGTGTATGAGAGAGTGAGAGAGAGAGAGAGTAATTACATAATTAAATATTTGTAAATAAGGGAGCAGCAGGCCTGTCTGTGCAAGAGCTCTATTTCCTGGGAGCACAGAGGAATTCAAGCACACGAGCTGTTTTTCACTTTGGGATGTAATTTCAGTGGTGTTGCATCAATTTCCTGGGCCCTTGAAAATGGCTGATTTGAATTTTCATGGAACAACCCCCCCCCCCCGACACACAGACTTAAAAATACAATACTGATCACCAGCGAAAGAAGGCGTAAAACATAATTAGGGAGGAGCCAATACAATAATCACTTGATTGGATATCAGAAGGAGAAAAATCCAAAATCCAATACAATCCAAACTCTTAATGGGAGAAGAATATTATATTTTCACAGTTGGAGAATTATGTCTTTGAAATACCTTGAATTATCTGCAAGTGATAAAAGCATCGGGTATCAGACTCAAAAGAGTGATATCGATCCATCCCTAAACATAATGTATGCATCAAAATAGTAAGGAGTCCAAGATGGGAAGAGCTAGCGCTGATACATTTTGGAAACCCTCTCTTCTAAAACTGACTCAGCCCACTGCCTGATTTTGAAAAATGCCAAGAATCTGGATGAGAACTGAGTGAGGGAGACGAGGAGGAAGGGAGACACACGTATCACTATCTAAATTTCAATTACTGCTCAAATAAAATGTTATTTTATAACATAGGAATAATATGCCTATTATTTTGTGATTGTGGTACACCACAATGTCCAAAGCAATCAAAAGGACAAAGGAATATAATAGTGTGAGGAAATTTAAGGAATTAACAATTTGTTTAAGACAACGATACAAACAAACAAAAAAACAGTCCAACATCAGTCAATAGGTTTCTTTCAGTTATTATTTCAATTTATAGACTCAAGTCCACAAGATCAATAGGTTCCAAAATGTGTTTTGACATTTTCAAAAGATGAATGTGACATTTTTTTTTACCATATTAGTTTTGTTTTTCTACAAAATAATACTTTACAGTGTAAAATCTAAATACTTTTGGAAATTTAAGGATTTTTTTCTTTCAGATTCTCCCTCTGTAGAGGTGGCCACATAGAGGAGCCACATGTTTGATTTGGCAGATTTTACTCTTCCTTAAGTAACTCTTTATTTTATTCAAGTTTGGAACCGGCACTGAACGGGCCCTCACAGTAGCTTCCACTCTGGAGCTGTCCCTGATGGTGTCCTGGTGACCAGGGGCAACCCTTGGCCATGAGTCAATAATTGATTTCTCAGTCATAGGGCTCTAATCTCGTGGTGCAGCGCAAGGGGGCGCCCGCAGTGGTAATTTCATCCTGCGCATGGTAATTTGGCAATTTGGTAGACCGAGGTCAGATCAAGGCAGTTGGCACGCGTAATAGGATTTAATTAACGCAGTTGAAACGGTGATGCAAACTAACGACTTCACATCTCTCTCAGCCAACCACAAACAGCCTCAGCATCTTTGCATTATTTGTGGCATGTTGCGTACTACACAACATAGCACGCAACACGCAAGCTGAGCAGCAGAGCGCACAGGTGTGGAGAGAACACCTGTCTGCACAGCTCTGTCCTTAAATGTTCCCATTTATATATTTTTGGGACACAATTTACTCAATCATAATGATCATAATACAGTTGGTTAAGACAAGTTCAGTGACAAGGGCCAGACCACAAGCTTGGAAATGCGTCCTTTATACACAGGTACTTCTGATTTCAACCCCGTTACATACAGTATTTGTATGTTATCTGTGCATACTACTCATCTTTATTACATAGGTTACTAAACATGAGTGTTTTTATCAGTGGAAAAATATGTTTACCTTACTGTCTGTGAAGATTCAGGTCATGGTTTTCTTGTCTTCTTCAGTTTGAACTGAAGAAGCCTCTTGGATGAGAGGTGAAACATCTTCAAGAATTTCAACTAAGTCCAGTTGCCTTTTTTTACTACACTTTTGGATGTTTACCTTACTCATAATGCCAACCTCAAATGCACCAAAGCCATCGATACTTATGGCTGAGAGGGTGGAGGACGCAGTGTCCTCCGCCAAGCTCATGGCCATCCCTGGAGCTTTTGTTTGGCCCTTCTTCTTACATCATTAAACCAATTTTTTTTTACACTGGGCAACGGTTTTTAGTCTGACAGGACAAACCTGATTAATTAATATTGGTAACATTTTGCATCATCAGCGGCCACATGTCTTGGACACAAGAGAGGGGCAGAGCTGCTCACTGATCTGATCACCTGATCAACTCACCACCTGATCTGTGGTGAGTTGGGTCCGATGGTGGGGAAGGATGCCGGTCAGGCCTGGCAGACCCAAACATATTGTGAGGGTCTGCTGGGAACATCTGGTGGAGTCTCCTATTGGAAAGTATTTAAACTCCCACCCCAGCAGAGCTGTGACCATGTCTCGAGGGAGGTGGCAGACATTGAGTCTGAATGGGCTATGTTTCGTCCCTCCACTGTTGAGATGGCTGGCTGGAGCTGCATAAGGTGGTCGGTGACTGTTATGGCTGCAACCCATGAAACCCGCTGGTGGACTCTGGCTGTAAGGTATACCATCAAGCTGAAGAAGGAGTCCTATTGGGCCTTTTAGGCTCGTGGGACTCTGGAGGCAGCTGGTAGATACCGGCAGGCCAAGCGGAATGCAGCTTCGGCGGTTGCTGAGGCAAAAACTTGGACATGGGAGTTCAGTGAGACCATAGAAATAATTGACCTCGACTTAGAACGTTGTGGGTTGGTGGCAGGATTACTTCAAAGACATCCTCAATCCCACAAACAAGTCTTCTGTGAGGAAGCAGAATCTGAGGAATAAGGAATGGACTCTCCTATCTCTGGGGCTAAGTTTGCCAAGGTGGTTAAAAAGCTCCACGTTGGCAGGGCCCCAGAGGTGAATGTAGGGCTGTCTTGGCTAACATGCCTCCCAGCGGAATCACACTCCTCAGCCTCCCAGGTAAGGTCTACTTGGTAGTCTTGGAGAGGACAGTCCGTCAGATAGTCGAATCTTGGATTCAGAAGCAACAGTGTGGTTTTCGTTCAGTCATGGAATAGTGGACCAGCTCTACACTCTCGGCAGGGTTCTGGAGGGTGCATGGGAGTTCAACCAATCAGTCTGCATGTGCTTTGTGGACTTGGAGAAGACATTCAACCATGCACCTTGGGGAGTCCTGCGGGGAGCACTCCAGGAGTATGGGGCCCCAGAACCCTTTATAAGGGTCATGTGGTCTCTGTAGGACCAGTGGCAGAGCTTGGTCTGCATTGCTGGCAGTAAGTCAGATCTGTTTCCAGTGAGGGATGGACTCCAACAGGGCTGCTCTTAAAAGTTATGGACAGAATTTCTAGACTCAGCCAGGGCGTTGAGGAGGTCTGGTTTGGTGGGCTAAGGATTGGTTTTCTCCTTTTTGCAGATGACGTGGTCCTGCTTGCCTCCTCAGGCTGTGATCTTCAGCTCTCACTGGAACAGATCGAAGCTAGATGTCCAGCAGATGGGAGGAGAATCAGCATCTCCAAATCTGAGACCATGGTCCTAAAAGGGTGGAGTGCTCTCTCTGGGTCGGGGAAAAGATCTTGGGGTCTTGTTCAGTGAGGGAAGTCAGGGAAGAATGGACAGGAGATCAACAGGCGAATCAGTGCAGTGTCCGCAGTAATCCAGGCTCTGCATCGGTCTACCAAGGTGAAGAAGGAGCTGAGCCAATCAATGTTCCTACTCGTTACCATAGGCGATATGGTAACGAGCTGAATGAAAATGAGACTGTGGATACAAATGGCCGAAATGAGTTTCTTCCGCAAGGTGTCTGGGCTCTCCCTTAGAGATAGGGTGCGAAGCGAGAAGGGCTCAGAGTACACTGCTCCTCCACAGTGAGAGGAGCCAGATGGGGTGGCTCAGGCATCTGTTTGGATGCCTCCTGGATGCCTCCCTAATGAGGTGTTTCGAGAGGAGGCCCCAGGAACAACCCAGGACTCGCTGGAGAGACTATGTCTCTCAGCTGGCCTGAGAACACCTCAGGATTCCCCCAGAAGAGCTAGACAAAGTGACCAGGGAAGTCTGGGGTTCTCTGCTTAAGCTGCTGCCCCTGCAACCTGACCACAGATAAGCAGCAGGAAATGGATGGATAGATGGATGGTTTTATGTCTCACATATTTGCGTGGCAACAGATACCTGCACATTGTTAGAACTCCCACAATGGCATGTAGGTGTCTTCAGAATGGGACTGTGATCAAATATGTGAGGTATTGCAAAGACTGGAGAATGGGGCCTGAAAATGTTTCCATCAAAATGTAATGCAATAAAAAATCTTTGACAGCTTTGCAAACGTTTGAGCGCACTGGCTGATTTGAAGTTGATAAATCATCTTGGAAGGGTAAAATCACCAGAAATGACTACAAAATTCTAAATGGCTTACTTCCTGTTGGGTGTATGATATGACTCCAACATTTTTATTCATTTATTTATTTATTTTGAAAAAAAAAAATTAGATCCTGTACATTAACGCAATCCTCCACATGAAGGTCATGGGGAGCTAGAACAAATTTCAGCGGACGTACAGCAAAAGATGGGGACGGGGTCACACTCTGGACATCTCATCAACCATTCACTTTCATTCACAGAGAGGCCCTTGGCCGAGCCGGGATTTGAACCTTTGACCTTCTTGCTGTGAGTCAACAATGCTAGCCACTCCTCTCACATGCCTGATACTGTATATACCGTATACCAACCAAATGCTTGTCCTTGTACAGCAAATGGTTGGCAAGGGCAGATTTTACGGGGGCACTGATGAGCCATTTTTTTTTCCAAAACCCCTGGCCAAAAACAACAAAGTATGTGATACTTCTTGGAGGCAAATACTATTTATGTGCTATTGTCTCAGTGAGCTTTTATCACCATGAGCCCAGGAAATACAACAAACTTTAATTAATGAATGTACTCATGAAAATAGTACCCCAATCAATTCCTGGTTGAGTGCTTTAATGGCATTTGTTGACAGTGTGTTTGGATTCCACTGGATCAAAAATCAAAATTCACAAATCTAACTCACCACCAGTTTTAAATTCTTGACGCTCTAGACCCTACATACATTTTATGATAACCATAAGAAACTGAGGGTATTGCCCATCCTAACACGGATTACAGATTACACAGTGGGATTATTTCACACCTAATCTGCACGTGAAGTATCAAGCACTATTTAATCCTGCTCTCATACAGGACATTACCATAGTTGAGGTGACATAATCTAGACATAATCTGGCTGTAATCTAGAAATTATCACCATTTTCAACAACAGCCTTCCTTCCCTAAAGACCAGGGAAGAGGGACCATCATTTACATGTTTAGATTATCATATAGTCAAATTATGCATTACTATATTAATAGAGCTCCTACTATTGAATGCTCGCCCTCACTGAAAATATGACTGCCTGCAGGGACACAACATATTTTAACAAAAGGCTCACCTATACATGCTTATACTGTATCTATATACTGTTATGCAGCCTTTACACTTCCCAAATGAGGCAGCAGTAGACCAGCAGCTCTTGTCTCCCCATCAGCTAAAAACTAAAAGTTGTAGTACAATGAGGGAAAGCAATGAGCATGATTCTTATGAGAGCATATACTTGAGCTGATGTGATATGCTGTGATATTAAGCGCGTGGCTAAAATCCACCTTTCGAGTGCCTGCTCTTAGCCATGTTCTCAGCTGGTTTCCAGTGCTGATGGTGCACACAGCAATGTCAGTGCTGACCATGTATCATACAATCGCAGGTCCAAAAAAAGCTGAAACATCCCTTTAAAGCTGCTGTCAAGGAAATCCCTTGGTTCAAATTTGTGTTAAAAAGTTCTATATACTGACAACTCTGATAAGATAAGTCAATCTTAAGGGTCTGCTCATAGTTTTTGCTTGATTTGCAACATTTCCACTGAGGGCATGTGTGCAGGCTTAGTAGAACAACCAATAGGAGCACTTCTCTCTCTCTCTCTCTCTCACTGAACTTTCCCATGATTGGTCTTTGAAACTGAAGCAAGCAATACTTTGTGAGTGCTTTCAACATTCTAACCCTACAGCAGTGGTCTCCAACCTTTTTTCTTCTGAGAGCTACTTTGGCAAAATGAAATTGGACCAAGAGCTACTTGTGTTTTTTAACATTTATTCTCAGAGCTTATTTCATCCCAATCAAACTGAATGAGCTTGTTTTGCCTGAACATTTACAAAATATTAGTGTCCACAACACACATTTTGCAATAATAGAACAAAATAGTATTAAAATCACCTGGAAAGGGACTGCAAGCTACACTGAAAAAAGTAATTTGGATTTACTTAATTTAAATGTGTGCATCGGTCCCACATGATAGCAATGTGGCGAACTGACATAATTTTCTTTTTCCCCCTCAATCAATTACTGTTTGTGAAAACAAAATGTTTTATTTACATTAGACTGATTATTACGAATTACAGCATGTTGATTCATCATATTATTGGTCAGTTACCTTAACTTCAATTTATCCCAAAATATTAAAGTTATTTCATCATCTCCAGGATAACCAATTTATACCTTAACTCCAACTTAATTTTTAATGGTAATATTATTCCAAAGAACTCTGTTACGTTAAAGCAATTTAATCATGTCTCTGTTACCTGAATTAGGTCCTTAAATCTAACTTGATTTATCAAGGTTCTGTTTGTGTTCCAATACAAATAAATGTGAAGTGATGTGAAATATGCACTGACAAATGGCAGAGTCAGAGTTCTGTACTCGTGTTCTTACATTGAGTCACTCTTTGAAACTTTGAAAAGCACAAAATGTATCCAAAATGAATACAAGCAAGAATACTGTATTAAGTGCAATGTATTCACAGCACATCACAGTGGATTTAAAAGTGCAAATATAAAGTTTCCCTGTGGCCCAGAAAAAAACATGATACAAATTGATACATGAAGCTATACAATTAAGCTGGAAAGAAAAACTGATATTAAATTGTACCCCAATCGTTTGTACTTCATCAAGAAAAGAACTAACAATTTCTTTCCATATAAAAGTAAAAAAAGAGAAAAAGGAGGCCAGATGACACAGCACAACAAAGATGCTTTTGGAGACAATTTAATTTCAGGTTTTTTTCAGTCATGCCACAGCATCACTCTTTTTTAATAAATAGCTTGTTAGAAGGTTTATCTCATCTAGTTCCATAATCTTTAAATAGTCTGAACAACATAACAGCTAATGCTACAAAACAGCAAATACATGCAGAAATGCTTTATGTTGACCTAGAGTAGCAAAATAACATAGTTACAAATCCTCAAATCTGTCTTTGCAAGGAATTCATAACAAATCATGTCAACTTACTACAATGAATTTAACAGGGAAAAAAGGTCTTAGCTACAGAAGCCAAAAGCAGACACGTTTGCTACTATACTTCTCAATCCATTAGCAAGATTACAAAGACAGGACTAGGTCTAGGGCTGCAACTATGATTAATCAACGGATTAATCTGTCAACAACAAGCAAGCCTAAAGTCATGTTACATTGTTGTTAATTTACCAGGCACTCAGATTTACCACCACATTTATCTCATAATCACTTTCAGCCTAGTAGAATAAGAGAAGAGTGGAGGAGGAGGGGCAAAATAAGCGGACCATGCACATACCACATATTCCTGGACAAGGTTTTCTGGATCTTCACCCATGTAGATGCAGACTCCCTTAATGACACACTCCACACTCCAGACCAGCATCTACAGCATCACACTTAAATAAAAATAAATAGACAAATTCTTATTAGTGTCTCAATTCGGCCTTTGTACTTAAAAAAATAAATAAATATTGCCCCTGTGGAGTGGATGTTACTTTAATGGACAATAAGGGCATTCCATGTCTTAAATGTGCATGGACAGTGAAAATATGTTCACGGAAAACGAGAACTAAACAAAGTGTGGATGCTAATAATTACTACATTTTAAGGTGAAGACATGTTTTAAAGTTAGGTTGAGGTAAGGTTAAGGTTAAGGTTAGGGTTAGGACACTAGTAAGTAGTAGTAATTAGTAGTTATGGTTAAGATGTCTCCAGGAAATTAGTGTAAGTCAGTGCAATGTCCTCTGAAGTCATGGAAACCAGCGTGTGTCTGCAACTGTGTTCGTATATTCGCTGCAGTAAATCACACTGTGCTGCCGATTACTTTGTAGATTACTTTGTAGAAAAGGTAACTCATCCACAGAGTACTTCAAATGCAGATGTACAGTATGCGGCTCAAAAAAGTAATTCAAGTACCAACACTATCATTAATGAAAAAACAAACAAACAAAAATCTTTAATAGCAAAGGTCATTTTAAGTTGAAAGCAATTGGCATTTTTCCATAGCACTGAATACACTGCGTTTCTCTGAAGTAAAGCAAAGGGATCACTTGTCCAGCTGTGGTTTAATAGAATAAGAAATAAGTTACACTGTTACTGTTTGAACAAAGCTGAGATGTGCATTGCAAAAAGAATCATTTCAAAAACTGTGTCTTTGTTTTCAGGTACAAAGCTGGAGAACATGTTGTATTTGTGCATGTCTTTTTGGGGATTAGCTCTTTGTGCCCTCTGAACCTTTGCATTCCTCCTCTCTACGCACAACTGTTACTGCCCCACCAGGTCAACACATCCGAAAACAAAAATGCCTTGCTCAGTGGTTTCTTTTGACAGTAAAACGCTTACAGGCAGGCCAGTGGGGCCGGCGGTGTTTCGAGGCGGTGCAATGACCCGGTGGCTTTGGCACAGGCTGACTATGATGACGAGAGGCTTTCTTTTGTGCTGTGAGCCTGGATGTTTGGCCTTTGCCAGGGTATAAAAGCTCGGGTCGGGCAGTGAAGGCACCAGCACGAGCAAGCCTCCCTCACACCGCACTGCAAGCTATACTGACGCAGGTAAGGGCACACAGACACAGACATACACACCTGCGAGTCTATTGTGGTCCACATTGGGAACAACCACATGTCAACAAGAGCCAGGGTCACTCCCTTTTCCTTCACACCCAGGCAAAGCACCCTCAGCCCGGGGAAAGACCCAATCACAAGTCCAGAGCCCAAATGAGCCTCCCACATGTGCAGCAGACTTGTTCTTTAGTCCAAATCCCCAAACAAATATAGTTTCATTTCCATTTGTAGTTGGAACTTGGATTTCCAACTGGGAAAGCTGGAGCAAGCTCCCTAACCCCGACATGGTATTTCAAGATGACTGCCAGCATTGCAGCTTTCACCATTAATAGTGCTTCTGTTGTATTTGTTTCACAGTAAATCAGTGGTACATGCAGTACTTTCATTTTTAATAGACTGTGTCGCTATCTTGTTTGTGTGCTTGAAATACCACGTCGAGCATTGATATCAACTGATTTTGCTGACAATGGCTCGCCCCCGGACACAATGTGATGCATTCTGAGTTAATGGAATGCAGCAACATTGCAATCTGCCCCCTCCTGACAATATTCCCACCTCAACTCAGGTGAGCTCCACGTCACCCTTCCTTCCTTTCTATCTACATTTACCTTTCCGTCTTACCTCATCTCGCCCAGACTCTCCTGAAGCATCTCACCATGTCTCAGACCGCCAAGTCTGCCTCCAGCCAGGGTACCGACGCCAAGGACAAGGGAGTTCCCGCTCCAGCTGCTTCCAGCAAGGCCACCAAGACTGGAGAGCCTGGCATGGGGTCGTACAGAGTAAGTTACAGCCTTCCCACAAAATCTGGTATCTTTTATTTAAGTCTGGTCACTCAAAATTACATTGAAAATGAATGCCCGTGTGTATCTCTGCAGATAGTGCTGCTCTCATGTGGTCAAATGCTGGGTCAGGACCCATTGATGGGTTGCAGGATATGTTTTTTGGGTCCCTTAACAAAATTGCAGAATTTCTCCAACTTGAATACTTATTTGTGTATGTTTTCAATAACATGCATTAAATAAAGTGCTGTAAATTAGATGCTGCATTATACATACATTTGCCGTTGTTATATAGTGATTTTGGTCACAATACCTGTACCAAATCTGTAATGTCTGTTTCTAGAGTTTTGTCAGTGCTGTAGTCTGTGGGAAGTTAGTCCCACATTGCTGTAGCTGTGGCAAAAGACAAAGTGGATAGTTAGTAAAGGGAACCTTTAAAGGTTAGTGCATAACTTTGGGATTATTTACCTTAGTTCTATATATTATCCATACATTACATACTGTATATCCTAAATATTAGTTCAATAGCAATATTTCTTTTGTAAATATATGCAACTATTTTTTTTAAAAGGTGTACATGGTTGAAAGTAGTTGTTTTGGTGCTTTAACAACCTTTTTAAAAGGATCCATTTTAATCAGATAGAGTGTTTTCAATTTTACTTTTATTATATTTTTCTATAAAATATATATATATATATCAAACATTTAAAATGTTATGCTGATGCTGATACACATGGATATGCTTGTATAGAATTATTAACCGTTTCAGTCCATGGTTTTTTATACATTTATATTAGTGTATATAATTTCCTTGTCACTGAAATGGAGAGGACATGTACGTGTATGGTAATATACAGTAATACCAACAGTATTTTATGTTTTTCGAGTATGAATAACCACTCTTTACGTGACAGTTTTGCTATTAAAACATGAACACATCTACGAGGAGAAATTTGGGGTCAAGTCCCCATGGGGGGCTCGTACAGCATACAGACTTGCAATTCTTTTAAACATATGTCTTGGAATTGTCTGGTTTACTTTTTCAAAATTACACGAGCTGTTACAGTAAATATAGACAGAAACAAATTAGGTCTAATCAAAATATTTGAAATCGGGTTATACAGTTGGGGACCCATTTAGACAAAAATAGGAAACATCAGACTTCAGAAAAACAGGGGTCCCACCCACAGACCCTACTCTGACCCGGCTCTCCCTGCTGAACCACAGCTGGACATGATGATTGCTGATGTGTATCTCCGTTCAGATCATGCTGTTCGACCAGGAGAACTTCCAGGGCAGGATGATGGAGGTCCAGAACGAGTGCATGAATGTCTGTGACCGCGGCATGGATAGAGTGCGGAGCATCATTGTGGAGTGCGGCCCGTAAGTGGACACACACATAAACACACACCGCTCTGTCTGTCATATGTATGTATCACCTGTATCACCTCTCCTCTAATCCTGCTCTCCTGTCCTCTCCTCTGTGTCCTCTCCCCTGTGTCCTCTCCTCTGTGTCCTCTCCCCTGTGTCCTCTCCCCTATGTCCTCTCCCCTGTGTCCTCTCCTCTGTGTCCTCTCCCCTGTGTCCTCTCCCCTGTGTCCTCTCCTCTGTGTCCTCTCCCCTGTGTCCTCTCCCCTGTGTCCTCTCCCCTATGTCCTCTCCCCTGTGTCCTCTCCCCTGTGTCCTCTCCCCTGTGTCCTCTCCCCTGTGTCCTCTCCCCTGTGTCCTCTCCTCTGTGTCCTCTCCCCTGTGTCCCCCTGTCCCTGGCGGCCCCTTCTTCTCCAGCTTTGTTGCCTTTGAGCAGACTAACTTCCGTGGGGAGATGTTCATCCTGGAGAAGGGAGAGTATCCTCGCTGGGATACCTGGAGCAACTCCTATCGCAGCGACTGCCTCATGTCTTTCAGACCCATCCGCATGGTATGTGTGACTGTACAATACTGTAAACAGCATCAACGGACAGAGAGACAAACGTTGTTAATCTCCAAACTTGGAAAAATATTAGAATGCAACTGAATAAAGTTATCAACATTCTTTACAGAAGAAGATAAACAGAAACTATGTGGTGGAAGGAATTCAATTAAGATTAAAATAATGTCAGCAGGAGTAGAACATTACCAGAAACCCAAACTGTAAGACAGAAGCGATTGTGACAACTATAGATACAGCTGCCCATTATTATTTTACTAAAGTGTATGTATGCATTGTTAATAAGTTTTCTTATTCATTGATGTTATGTCTAGTAAAATGGGAAAAATAAGTGAAAAGTTTAAAACTTCTTTTTACAGTGTTTACAGGAATATATCAGACAAAGAAAAAAAATCTTTATTTTTTTTTAAAAGGATCCATAAATGGCTTGATATTAGAAATTACAGATTTTAATTATTACATTATCAAGTCATTCCTGGTGAATATTCCAGGAAAAGCCAGGTACTAAAATTAAATGAACTAACTAGAAAATTGTTTCATCTCCAAAAGCAGCTCTAGATAAGATAAGATAAGATAAGATAAGATAAGATAAGATAAGATAAGATAAGATAAGATAAGATAAGATAAGATAAGATAAGATAAGACAATCCTTCATTTGTCCCACAAAGTGGAAATTTTACTGTCACAGCAGCAGAGACAATCAAGGTAAAGGTAATAAATAATAAATGTGAATCATCTATAAATGTATAATATGGAAAAATATTAACTATTAAGATTAATAAAATACAATAGAATATGTAGTATAGACATTTTGTGACCAGAATCTACAGCACGAACTCCCATACAAGGGATGGGAGGATATATGATTTTTTCACAAGTCGTAAAATGCCCCTGCAGTACGTTGATCACGATGAATTTCCATTTTTCGTGAAAAGGGGAAATTGTTACCATTCACAAAAAATGCTGCCTAGCTTGTGCATATGCATTCCTACTGATTCATTTGAAGTGCCACGAGGCAGAGTCAGTATCTTTCCAGTCAATCCAGGGTTGAACGACTAAAAACTATATCATATTCTTGTTTTTCACCTTTTTTTTTTTTTTTTTATTTAGATGAAAACATCACCAACTCCACTGCAACTAGACCAAATGATGTTGAGATATTTAATTTGGCCACAGAGGCAGAGGAGGAATAGTGTATTATTATAATAGTCGTGGACCATATGCATAGAGTTCAACACGACAATGAAAAAAACAAAAACAAAACTTAAATATGACAACATTATGTACAGTTATTGAGACAAAAAGGGCTAACTCTTGATGCTGCATGACATCAATGAATCCCTGCAGGACAGTCTGGAGCACAAGATCTGCCTGTACGAGCTCTCTGACTTCAAGGGCAACAAGATGGAGATCCAGGAGGATGACGTGCCCACCCTCTGGGCACACGGCTTCTGTGACAGAGTGGGCAGCGTGAGGGTGCCAGGAGGAGCGTGAGTAAACACACACACACACGCACTCACACACACACTTTAGTGGCTTCAGCTGCTGGGGTTAAATATGAAAGATCTCAGTGGAGAATGAGGAGTTACAGGCAACACGACTCTGAGGAAAGTCTTGCAATAAAAGCCTGGGAGCAAACCTGTCCGCCTCTTTTTCATATGTAACTAAAGAGGAGGCTCTGTACTGTAAATATTGTTTTAGACAGAGGTGGCCTCCAGCATTAACACGACACAGTAGGTGTTCACAAAAACATAGCTTGACATGTTCTAAGGGTAGAAGAGAGCCTGGAGAGGTGGAGGTCTGCACTGGAGAGAAGCGGAATGGAGGGTAGAGGGAGCAGAGCTGGAGGTGGCAGAGCAGACGCTGAGATGCTGCTGGGAGTGACCAGGTTGTACAGGATTTGAAATGAACCTATTTGAGAGACAATTCAGGTTGAATGGCTCGGAGATACAGCGAGGGAGTGAAGGTCGAGATGGTTTGGGCACATGCAGTGGAGGAATAGCGATTATATTGGACAAAGAGCTGCCAGGAAGATGGAATTGAGGAAGACCACAGAGAACGTTCATGCATGTTGTGAAAGGAGGACAGCTCTAGTAACAGAGGACACAAGAGAGAGGACAAGATGGAGGCAGATGATCCGCTCCCGGGAACCGTAAAGGGAAAAGCCGAAAAGATAGTAGTACTGAATATACCAAAAATCTCTGCAAAGCTGTAGAACCTTCTACAGCCTTCTCCAGAAAAACCTACAGAACCTCAGTGACTGACCACTAAATCTTACAGAATCACTACAACATTCTAGATTAAAGACACAATAAACACAAAAGACCCTATAGGCTAGTACACCAGGACAAAGACACATTAAAGGGCTAATTCGTTTTTGTTTTTTGTTTTTTGTTTTTTTAATTGTGATTGCCACTTAACAAAAGGCTCATTCAATAATTCCTTCCTGCTTAATTGCCCAGTATGTAAAATTTGGGTTCATTTATTTTCATTTGACAGAAATTCAAGATAAAATAATCATACTCCATTTCTATAAGTGTAGAATCACTCGATTGTATAAATTGTTGTTTTTCATTACCACAGAATGAGCCTTTTAGGTTTATGTCAGGAGCTGGGTCAGCTTTACAGAGGCAGCCATTTTGTACCACCACATTTTTACAGTAGCTCACAATGGACAAACGAAACATCTTTTCAGTTTTGACACTAACTGAAGGCTACATAGGTAAGGGACATTCAGCTGCAACATAGTACTTCACTAATATACTGTATAATTTGATGCATTATGCATTAAAATGTTTACACTACACCTTGCCTTTTGATGTTAAGTTTGTGTCTCTCCTCAAACCAAAGCCCATACTGAAAATGTGTGAATTTACATCACGGCACACAGGAGCTGTTGATCCAATGCTGCCTCCTTCAGGAACTTTAGATGTCTCATTTGGTAACTCTGACGTTTGAAATCCTTTTGGATTCACCTAAGTGACACAAATGTCCCACATTAGGCAGCAGTAAACCAGCAGCTCCTGTGTCTTTGCAAGCTAAAAACAACGATTTTCTCCTTGGACTTTTGGTAGATTGAGTGGTTACACGCAGTTTTCGGCAAGGCTGTCTGAGAGCCAGATAAAGTGGCAAATATATTAACTAAATATCAAAGACTAAGGCTGCATCCATGTTGCTGTGTTTTCATTTAAAAATGGCAGTTGTGAACCAAATAAGGCAGCAGTAGACCAACAACTCCTTTGTCCCCTCAACCTAAAAACATAGATTTTCTCCATGGTGCAGCTGGGAGCATTTTATACTATTGCTTAAAAGTCAATATAAACCAGGAGTTCAGCTACAAAACTAAGAGATCTAGAAACATGTGAGGTATATTTACAGTGAAAGTCAATATTAACTCTCCTCTCTCTTACAGGTGGGTGGGTTACCAGTATCCTGGATACAGAGGCTACCAGTACCTGTTTGAGTGTGGTGACTACAGACACTACAACGACTTCTGCGCCTACCAGCCCCAGATCCAGTCCATGCGTCGCATCAGGGACATGCAGTTCCACCAAAGAGGATGCTTCACCTTCACCTCTGCCAGCAAGTGAATGGCACCTGCTGGTCACTGGGTGCTGCTGTCATAATCGCTGCAGCCCTCTCAGCTTTTTATTTCTGCAAAACACCCACACTCTCTATATTCACCACCATCGATGCTCCACCCTAAAGGAAAGACAGAATGGGGGAAAATACACTGGACAACTTTAAATGACTTTTTATGGTGCTAAAAATAAATGTGGAAAAACCCGAAACCTCCCTGGCTGGATTACTTTCATTAATTTGACAATAACTACATCTCTTAGCTGTATTATAATGAAATGAAATTAGAGTTTAATTATGTTTGGCTTCTCAGGCAGATATACAATATTACTCTCTTTTTGAACAGCATTCTGGTGGCTACTGCTACTCCTTCTAAAATATGATGCATTTCTATTTGGAAAAGCTTTATCACAGAGAGTACTAGTAATCCAATTCTCGATAATAATGCATCAGAAACATGACACTGCAAATTCACTGTAAATTTGAATATGCATAGTTACGGGACATACCATACTTTTTTTTTTGCAAAACTTTAAATAACATTTTCATCTATAAGTGCCATATAAATATATATAATACAACATTTAAAAACAAATGATATCGTAACTATAGGCAAAGAAACGTATAGCATATTAACGTACAGTATTTTCAACAACAGAGGACTGTCGTAGACACTATACTTTATATATAATTTTATTCGGTCATTATTTTACAGATCAGCAATATATTTTTATTCACTAAAAATAACAGGAATAGACCCTTGGCCTAAATGCCTACTATTTTATTTTTTTGCAATATGTTCTGTAAAACCAAATGGATTTCACAATAGCTGATATCAGACAACATATAATAATAATAATAATAATAATACATTTTATCCAGTATAGCACCATCCACAGAAAAGAAATTCAAAAAGTACTTCCCAAGAATAAATCTTCAAAAAGAGGAAACATGCATATTTAAAATAAATAATAGAAACTGACAAAAAAAAAAAAACAAGCTATACAAATGGATTGAAACATATATTACAAAATGAAAAGGGCAAAATAATAATAATAATAAAAAACATAATACACAGGCACTAAAATAATTAAAGCTAACAAAAAGTCTAGTTTTAACAGGTGGGTCTTCAGGTGCTTTTTAAAACCAGCAACCACAACAACATCATCAACATTGATCATATGATATCAGAGTATCAGATGTACTATATATGGCAGGGCTGCTTGATTAATTGATTAGTTGTTTGCTTCAAAAAAAAAAAAAAAAAAAAAAAAAAAAAAATATTGAAATTGTGATTTTTTTCAAATTCAAAACTGAAAATTATTCAGTTTTAATTATTTCTTTGTTATATGAATAAAATATTGATATTTTAGAAGCTTAGCGATGTGAGAACTTGTTTAAATAATAATAAAAAAAACACTCACACCAATTAACTGATTATTGAAAGAGTTTATTATTGCAATTACTTTAATAATCAATTAATATGCAGTTAATCGGTGCAGCTCTATATGGATGTAACAGACCCCTGATGTGTTTGGGTGCCTGATCTTGTAGGTTAATAATGAGTATTTTATTGGTAGCCAGTGCAGTGACTCTAAGTGTAATTTTTGATTAGTTGCAGGTGTTTTAATGAAGTGTTACTTCATTAAATACAGAGGTGAAAAAGTCATTACAATAGTTCAGCCAGGACGATATGAAAACATGGATTATCATCTCAAATTGGAATGAGATACTAAAGATATTAGTTATTTCAGTGTTTATGCAACACGAATGTTTTGTTAGATTCATTTTATTTTTATTATCAAAATTAGGCTCAAGATTAGCATTAATATAGTAACATCCTATTTATACTCAGGTGAAGCAGCCTAGTGGTTATACTTTTTTGATTGATGTCCACTGTCTGCAACAAATGACAGAGGTGTGCAATGTTTTTTGCTTTTAGCTTGGACATTATAATGCTCCCAAGTTTAAATTTAAATGTTTTTCAAACTTCTTTATGGACAGACAACAACAAACGCTTGTTTAAGTGTACAGTACACAAATAGTTGTGTTGTGTCTCCTAATGTGTGGCATAATGCATAAACATTTTATGAATAGAATACATTAAATTGATGTTGAGGGGGAAAAAATATCTCAGTACATAAAGTTATTGAATTAATACCAGCTGCTGTCGTAAATCTAAACAAATGCCGGTGTCATGAATGAACTGTGATATTTTAAAAAGTGAACCATAAATGGCTTCCATTTAGCAAGTTTCCACCAGATCCACATGCTGCGTTCAAGGCACGTTTACACAAACATTGTATAACATTGAAAAATCATTTCATGGCTGCGTTTTTTTTTCTTTTTTTCACTAGACAACCAAATGTGTCGTATCACATTTACGCACAAATACAGCTGGAAGTGATTTAATTATGTCGAGCTAGTCACGTCGCGATGTTTGAACGAACAAGTTATTTCTTCAGAATTTCCAGACAGCACATGAAGGCAGCAGCGTGCTTTATTCTCCCTGCGTGTAAAGTGCTGTTAGGTGAGATAGTGTGGTGGAGGTTTTGGTGATTTGGCTTCACACCGAGGGGAAGGAACAATGGCTGCCCTTTTCACAGCACGTAGAGGTAAGAAGACGGAAAGAGGCGGTGTTATGCTGTTAACGTGCTGCTAAATTGAGACTTCAATTTAACAGCATGTTTGCAATGAAAAGACTCACAGTAACTTAGCGTAGCTTGCTACTGTACGTAACCCAACCGGCATATGTTGAGAGATTCTGGGCATTACACTGCAACTGACCTGCGCTTACCTAAAATCCAGTGTGTGCCACAGTCAGTTGTGTTGCATTGGAAACGTAGTAATGGCCTAAATCGTGACTGTTACCTACTTGGCTAAGTATCGCTAGCATGCTAGCTTGAACCAATATAAAAGCTTGTGTATGTGAGGGCAGTAACGACAGCTGCTTCATAAGTAGTCCCGCGGCTCTGCTTGTTCCTCTGACGTTTAATAACTTGTTATAAACGCTTACACCGAAGTGAAGGTGACTGATGTGGATGACCCCTCACCCACTTAACACACCAGCTTCTTACAGTGTCTGTGCTGCGTTCACTGACATTAGGGAGAAATTGCTATAAACCTGCTGTGGCAGTAAAGCAGGGAAATTATCAGTATTATTGCTTGGGCCACGTTGTTGGTGCGGTGGTGGTTAGCACTCATGCCCTTGCAGCAGGACTCGGGTTCGCGACTCTGTCGGAATAAGGGCCCTTTGGCATGGAGTTTGCATGTTCTCCCTGTGTGTGCGTGGGCTTTCTCCAGGTTCTCCGGCGTCCTCCCACAGTCCAAAATCATGCAGATTTTGGGATTAAGCCAGTTGGATACTCTAAATTGCCCGCGTGTATGGTTGTCCCCATGTGGCCCTGCGATGGACTGGCGACCTGCTCGGTGTGCACCCCGCCCTTCACCCCATGTCAGCTGGGATTAACAAGTGAGTGAGTGTTTTATTGTTGAGGCACGCCACCTGCTGGCTCCATGCGCCCACACCACCATCACAAGACGTTTATCAAGGAAAACAAACTTTAGCCATTTAACAAAAACGTCTCACTCTCTCGCATTTTATTCAAGACTGTGAACGCCTCACTCCAAAACTTGAGAGCTGCAGAGATGACTGAGGTTGTTGTAGCCTCTTTGAATGAGTCTATGAATGCATTAATGCAGAGGCCCCCCATTCAGTTACATTTCGCCCAACCCTTAATATCATGTTATAACGAAAATCTGACCGGCAACCTCCCCTAGCTTGAAAACATAACACGTTTACAAAGACATTCAGTGATAATTTTGCAATTATTACATGTATTACATTCAAGCTTGTTGTGTGTGTGTTCCTCTCACTCACTCACTCATTCATTTTATACCACTTTATCCTCCACATGAGGGTCGCGGGGGGCGCTGGTGCCTAACTTCAGCTGACATAGAGCGGGTCGCTAGTCCATCACAGGGCCACATAGAGACAGACAACCATTCACTCTCACATTCACCTTTAAGGCAATTTAGTGTGTCCAATCGGCCTAATCCCCAAATCTGCATGTTTTTGGACTGTGGGAGGAAACCAGAGAACCTAGGGAAAACCCACGCACACACGGGGAGAACATGCAAACTCCATGCAGAAAGGCCCTTGTTCCCACTGGGTCGTGAACCCAGGACTTCTTGTTGCAAGGGCAAGAGTGCTAACACCACTACACCAACCGTGTGGCCCCCATGTTATTATTATTATTATTTATTTATATAAACTTATTATTTATTTAACTCCTGTCTGATTTTGATATGAATACAAATTTTTTGCATTATAAATATGTTTTTATGGCATCACTCCACATCAAAACAAGCATCTTACTTTGAAATTCTGTGGACTGTCATCATGAATATCTATCTATCTATCTATCTATTTTCATATGGAATATTGTGTTATTATCTTAAGCTCTAATTGCCCACCCCATACTGAACAGGTGTTTGAACAGCAACTGCCCCCTCATGACCAGAAAAGACACTCATTGTCCCCCAGGTTATTTGAATTTGAGACCCCTGCATTAAAAGAAGAAAAAGGTCAATATAAATAGATTACCACTGCCACTTTTCCTTCATAGCAACTTTATTGTTTGTTTGTGTTAGCGTCCTACCCTTTACTTAGTGATTCAGGAGATCCGTCTGGATGGTGTGTCTGTCTGTCTCGTAGAGCAGTCGGACCAAATTTCAAAAAACCTAATTTAGGATCCATACCTATTAGATTAAAAAAAATTTTTTTGCCCCCATGGTTTATGAAAACAAAGGTGGTTCTGTTCATGCACTCAGTGAGACCTCACATGTTCAGAATCATCAATGCTGCTTACAGTTGTTGTAAACTGCTGTTGTTTGACATGCTGTTGTCACGCAAGGCCAAGTGTAAAACAGCCATTAGAAGAATGACAGGACATTGCCGCAAAACAGTATATGACAGGCACCTGCTGAAACACTATTACAATGACTAACATCTCATTTCCATGTGTACTTCTAAGACCTGTTTATAGTTTTCTCTCTCTCTCTCTCTCTCTTTCAGTTATGGGCTTGTGCCTCAGTGGACAGAGAAGAATGTCTCAGCTGGCAGAGTTACCAGAGACTCATCAGTTACTGAGACAGACTTGCAGAGACTACGCTGACAGAGAACTGGCCCCCATCGCTGCCGAAATGGACAAAGAGCATAGTTACCCAGCCAAACAAGTATGTAACAGTTCCATACCAAATAAATGGCCCTCCACAACTTGATATTTTTTAATAAACCATGTGAACTAGGTTTCAAGGAGCTGTATGTTAACTCTTTAATTAATCCATTACGTTTGATCAGAGATTAAGGAAACATGTAAGTATATATATCATGATACAAATCAAATCAATATTTCTGTGTGCGTGTATAAAAAAGTCAGTGATTTTCTGGGCTCCTGACAGACCCTTGCATGTTTCATCCAATGCCGCACTGACATTTCTGGATTCTGGAGCCATGGGGAAAGCAAAATAATTATTAAAAGATCTGTGGGAGAAGGTGGTTGAACTTTATAAAACAGGCAAAGGATATAAAAAGATATCCAAGGGATTAAGAATGCCAGTCAGCACTGGACTAAGATTTATTCCACATATTTTCTAACCAATATATATGTGTGTATATACTGTGTATGTGTATATATATATATATATATATATATATGTGTGTGTGTGTGTATATATGTGTGTATTTTTTTTGTTTTTTCCCCCAACCATTTTATTCATTTGCACCCTTCCCTTGGGGTACCAGAATAAAATGGTATGTACAGCTTATTGGGTGACAGAAAAATGTCAATTCGTTGCAGTTGGTGTAAATGTCCCATGGAATTCTATTCTCCAACAAAGCTTGACATCTTGTTAAGACAAACAGCATTGTTGTTGCACCAGTACGATATTACGCTACAGGGGCATTGGGCATAGGCCACACCCTGCCTACCAAGTAAAGGTACTCTCAGTTGAAGTACAAGCCTGGCCCAGGGCTTTACCATTTCAAACTGTATCATGCTGTACCAACCCAAACCGTACCATGATGGAAACACCGCAATATAGCCCCTTTTTAAATTGGATTACAAATTTATTTTATTCTTAAAAACTAGTAAGGCAGCTTGAAAACACTAAAGTGATGACAAACTGTTAAACAGTATAAATGAATGAATCATTCGTAGTCTTATCAAAAAATGTTCAGCAACAGTTTTGTAGTACAATGGGCGTATGAACAAACTATTTTACGTTACGTTAACGTTAATGCTTTGTACTTTCCCAGATCCAAGAGCTGGGGGCAATGGGGGTGATGGCCATGGAGGTGCCAGAGGAGCTAGGTGGTGCTGGGATGGACTACCTGGCGTACAGTCTGGCTATGGAGGAGATCAGCAGAGGCTGCGCTAGCACTGGAGTCATAGTCTCTGTGAACAATGTGGGTACAGCATGTTGGCATCCAGCAAAGTAAGTAAGTCATGTGGACTTGTGTCTGTACTCTGATTCCGGTTCTTTTCTCAGTCTCTCTACATCGGACCAATTCTGAAATTTGGTTCTGACGAACAGAAGAAACAGTGGATCACACCGTTCACCACCGGAGAGAAAGTGGGCTGTTTCGCGCTCAGTGAGCCAGGTAGGTACCCACATACAGGGAAATGTTCCTGTATTTTTGAGATTGGGATGTTTTATACAGTAATTTCCAAAGTATTCAACCTGGTTAGAACCACGTCTACTCCTCACATCTCTTTAACTAAAAGGATTAAAATGTCAGGTAACGGCAGTGACGCAGGCGCAGCCTCCACAGTAGCTCATCAGGAGGGAGACGAGTGGGTGCTGAACGGAACCAAAGCCTGGATCACCAACAGCTGGGATGCCTCTGCCACCATCGTGTTCGCCACCACCGACAAGAAACTGAAACATAAGGCATAACACGGCACATTCTAATGTCCAGATCAAAGTGAGGAAGAGCAGAGTGTTGACACTGTTGTGTTGCTGTCTATAGGGTATCAGTGCATTCCTGGTCCCCATGCCACACCCGGGGCTTTCTCTTGGGAAGAAGGAAGATAAGCTGGGCATCAGAGCCTCGTCCACTGCTAACATCATCCTGGAGGACTGCAGGATACCAGCGGGCAATTTGTTGGGTCCTCGTGGAGCAGGATTCAAGGTTGCAATGGTAATTTAAAGATTTAATGTACTGTTGCGCAATAACAGCATTAACATGGAGTCTGTTACTCTATGATAATGCTATCCTTAAAGGTAAAAGTCTTTTATGTAAAAAAAAAAAAAAAAAAAACAACTCTGAGTCACTCCACCTGCTCCTACACTACTGCCTTTGTTTTGCTAGCTAGCTGAGATGTCTTTATCCAGCAAATGTGTCTTACCTGGATGCATAAACACACAGAAAAGCTCACTCTTGCTCAGTCATTTTCTACCGCTTTATCCACTAAGGGTCGCGGGGGGCACTGGTGCCTATCTCCAGCTGACATAGGGCGAGAGGCAGGGTACACCCTGGACAGGTCGCCAGTCCATCACAGGGCCACATAGAGACAAACAACCATTCACTCTCCCATTCATACCTATGGGCAATTTTGAGTGTCCAATTGGCCTAATCACACAGAAAAGCTCTGACGCATTTACATTTGAGCATTTACATTTACTGATGAACTGTGAAGTTTGTGGACTCTGGGTAGACTAGACTGAATGAAGCTGAATTTTACATGATTTAAAACCTAATTTTTAAAACAGTCAACAACTTTTTTTAATCTAATTTACTAACACAATTTCCTGTGAGGTTGCAAAGTCGATAGTTACATTTTCACTAATGTAACTATCGAGATAGATAGGGCTGGGCTATATATCAATATTTGATCTATATGGTGACATAAGACAAGATATGGTCTTAGATTTCGGATATCGTCACATCACAATAAGGTAACTGTGATGACTTTTCCTGGTTTTAAAAGCTTGCATTGATAATCATTAGTATAATAAATAATTATATTTATTGATTATATTAAATACATTTGTGAAATATTCTCTTTATATTGAAATAATACACGGGAGCCGACAAAATTTTATTTGTAAAGTCACTCACACTCCTTTCATTTCAACCCTAAATAGAATATTTGACCATATTTATAGTCAGTTTCATTCTTTCTAACACACGTAAAGAAAAGGTCTTGATACAATATCTTGATATGTCGATATCCAAAATTTAAAACCATATCTTGTCTAATGCCACTATAGAGATATGTAGATATAATATCTCAATATATTGCCCAGCCATATATGTATATAAATGTCCACTGACAAAGTGTATGAAAAGAAGAGAGGGAGCAAACATTGGCTGGCATTTTTTATTATGCTTCCCTGTCCCGGGAGGAAAGTATCTGCACTGCCATGTCTGTCGTAAACTTCCCTCTTGCTTCCAGCCATCTGTATTTAATGGAGGCGTTTTTTTAGAGGGATAGTGCGGCTTTTTAAGTAAGGCAGCTAAGATGCTTTCTGGTCGCTTTGTGTCAAATTACTATAAGCTGCATTATCATATTTGTAAAGCCAGTATTTCAGACTTGCATGCATTTCTTTAATTTGGTAGCAACAGATAAATGGATCAATGCTGGCAACAGGAAGTTTGTCAACAGACAATGGCTAATATCATGTAATATCCTCAAACTCCTCCGCATCAGTCACAGGTAAAAACACATACATCAGTCAGTGTGTTTTTACCTTGCCTTTATTAATGACAACCTACGATTTTTGAGAACACGTATCTTAAAGTCGCAGAAACTAAACCATCGATTTGTATTGAGTGCTATGGAAATATGCATTTAACTTATACTTATGTTTTTCCTGTGTCGTAGCAAACATTGGACAGCGGACGTATTGGTATTGCAGCTCAGGCTCTTGGTATTGCTCAGGCATCTCTGGACTGTGCTGCAGACTACGCACAAAAGCGCATGGCATTCGGAGCCCCCATAGGCAAACTGCAGGCCATACAGGTAATAAACTGTACAATGACTGTACAAGGTACAGTCATTGTACAGCAACCTGCTGAGATTTGGAAACTGCACAACTAACTTCAGTATAAATATGTCAAAAAAGGGCACAAGATAATTTGGATTATTGATCTAATTTGGAGGAAATACTGTTAAGTAAAGTCATGAGTGTCTGTAATAATCTATCAGAATGTAGCAGAAATTATGATAAATCTGTTTACCATAATTTCAGGATCTTTTAATCTGTACTTTGTCTCCTGTTTAAGCAACTCGACAAGATGGCAAATTGTATTTGAAAGGTTCCCAGAGCAAAAGGTGATGGTGTTCTCCAGTCATAATATAAAAGCATGAAAATATTAGTCTAAAGCAAATGCGTAGATTCTCCTCTTCACTCATTATGTCAGACAATAGTGACATGTGAAAAACGTAAAGACTGAAGACACTTTTTTTTGCCATCGTTAGTACAACTCAAACGCTGTAATGACATAAAAACCCCGGTTCACTCATGAGTAAGCTGCACCTGCTACTGCGCTACCTTCTTTGGTTTGTTAACCAGCTGAGATGCCTTTGTCCTGAAAATGTGTCTTACCTCGATTCAAAATACACAGAAAAACTCTGACACTTTTTTTTTTTTAGAAAATTACTAATGATGAGGTAATGAAGTAGAGAGAGAGCGCAGAAAGAGAAGCAGACTCCTGCTGTGAGGCTGCAGTAACCACTGATGTAGACAGACTGTACCTAAACTAGCTCTGTGTCTGTGTACAGTACAGTGGTACACTAGGACAAACTGGTGAACGTTTTACTTTTCTTTAAAGTTTGATACCTCTGTGTTTATGTTAATATTATGTACAAACACAAAGGCAACATTAAGCTTCATGTGTTTGGCTCCTCCATTGGACATGTCCCCACCATTTTAGAGCAGAGAATGTTTCAAACACGGCAATTTTGTGTCCCTGTTAGATAAAAAATAAACATTTTCTGTTTGGACTTTGGTGCAAATTTGCAAGCGGTTTACAAACTTCAGTTTTCATTCGGAAAAGGGTAAAAGTGGGAAAAAAAAGCAGTGAACATATTGATACTAAAGAGAGAGACAGAATCATTTATCAATATCTCCTGATTAATGTTCTATCAAACTATGTTTCAGTTCAAACTGGCTGACATGGCTGTCGCAGTAGAGAGTGCTCGTCTCCTCACGTGGAAGGCCGCACTTCTTAGAGATTCAAATAAACCCTTCACTAAGGTACAAAGCAGCTACCTGTGGTGCCTCAGATTGTTGTTACCTCCCTGCAGTGGAACACAGTAAATGACCCTCTGCTCTTCTTCTGGCAGGAAGCAGCCATGGCTAAACTGGCAGCATCTGAAGCTGCCACTTTCTGCTCTCATCAGGTAAGAAACTAGACACCACGAGGAAGATACTGAATAAATCCTCAACATTCTTATCGTATTGGTCTGCACTTCTCAATCAGGCGATCCAGGTTCTAGGTGGGATGGGCTACGTGACGGACATGCCGGCTGAGAGACACTATAGAGATGCACGCATCACTGAGATCTACGAGGGAACCAGTGAGATCCAGAGACTGGTCATCGGCAACCAGTTACTGAAGGAATACCAGTTATAAACACAACTGTCAGAACCTTTGGTGCCATAAGATGTTTGTTTTTTTTCCCACATCAAACCACAGACGAGAAGCAGCCAGAGTGAGATATCATGCACGAGTATTGTAATTATTTGAGCATTTTATTTTTATTTCAAGACTAATATTGGACTTTATAGAAGATATGGATGATTTTACATGACTCTTACCTCATTGCTGACAATAGGACAAATTACATGAACGTTTATCTAAGTTCCAATTAGGTTCTTATATATTTTTACAAAGACACATTTTGTCATTTTGCCTCTTCACACCACCACAATTAATATGAAATGAAACAATCAAGATCTGATGAAAGTGTGGACTCTTGGCTTTAATTTGAGGGATTGAACAAATAAAAGTGCATTAACCTTTAAGAAATTATTATTATTTTTATACATTGTTGTCCATTATAAGGGCCTCCTAAATAATAGGACAAATTCAAATCATGATAAATGAAAGGCTTGTTTTAATACTTGGTTGATCCTTTGCAGTCAATGACTGCCTGAAGTCTGCAATCACTAAAAGCCAAGTTTCCTCTGTCTATACTAAGGCTATAAACACAAACAACTTGAATTCAATTTCTGCTTTTAAGCCCTTCACATGTTACACACTGGATCTTAAAAGGGATATTTCACATTTTTTGTGTGTGTGTGTTTGGCATCATGTGTGCCTCTAGTGTGCTTCAAAGAACCACGCTGAGACACGGACCCTCACCTTGTCACCAACAAATAATGTTAGGAGTCTGTTTTCCATCCTCATCTACTGTATGTTTGTATAGATGGAAGGTTTAATCAGCAGGGGGCGATGCTGTGTCTCCATGTTGTGACAGATTCATGAGTAAGTGACTTCAGACTTGAACTGTGACATGTAACGTAACTGCCTCACACACAAACACACACACACCTGTGGTGCCTCTGTGATATGTACATAATTTATGGTAAAATATTGTGTCCAAATGATAATAAAAACACAATGGCGAAATTTGGTAGTTGCTACTGATGAATTAATGTCAATAGTAAGTCAAGTCAAATTTATTTATACAGCCCAACCTCACAAACACTATTTGCCGCAAATTGTTTTACAGTCTGTACAGCAAGTGACACCCTCTATACTTAGACCCTCACATTGAGTGAGAAAAAGTCCACAAAATCCTTGTACAGGGAAAAAATGGGAGTAACCTAAGGAAGAGACACAGAGGAGGGATCCCTCTTCCGGGATGGACAGACATGCAGTAGGTGTGACATGTACAGAGACAAAGCATCACATTTTTACAAAGAGAGGAAAGAAAAGAAGATAAATACCAGGAGCATTTCAAATATCAATAACGTTAACAACAATTACAATCATGATCTCATCCAGGATGTGACACATTTATGTCCGATATAGTTCATAGTTCATATATAGTTCATATAGATCATCATCTGTTAATGACTCTTTCTCTCAAACAATCTGTTATTTGTGGGAAATCATAATCATAAATTGGACTTTTCAGTTAATCCACTGAAAAAAAAATCTTTCACCAAGTCTATTATATTTATTACCTTGCACCATCTTTTTAATTGCAATGTTATGTTTTCTTTGTCTTGTAGTAGTAAAGTGAATAATTTGCATGTTGTACTCCTTGTCACTTTGGGCTTCAGGGACAAACAATTTGGCAATACACAAAAACTCAAAGAAGTTACAAATCTCTTTTTCATGTTTGTCGTGACGTGAGCGTGACAAACCGAATGAGCATTTTGCTCATCAAAAATGATCTCATCTTGAGAATCTTCAGAATCAAGTCCAGTTTTGTACCCACTTACTGTGAAAAAGACTCTAATGATGCTTCAAACCATCTTTATTAATAAGTACCAAAATGCTGCATTTCACCTTAAAAGCAAATGAATAAATAGAGCACTGAATCCAGAGGCTATTATTATCATATTATTATTATTATTATTACTACACAGTCACGCTGTTTACAGCTCACTTTCCCCTCCGCATGACTGTTTCTTCCGTCATCTGCCACAGAGGAAATCATGTCTTGAACATTTCTGATGTGTTTAATACTGAATGTTGTGGACATTTTTTTTGGATACATTAAACTTTATTGTCCAGATTGTTGAGTATATTATCTTTGGCGCCACAGAAAACAATGACTTATAATAACTTTTAAGTAATAGGCAATTAAACACAGTTGAACAGATAAGATCAGGGTATTGGAGGAAAAATGGGTGGATGGAGGTGATGAGTGGTTCTTTGTCTTTTAAAACACGTGGCTTCCAGCTGGGACACATGGGAAAATGGTTTTGGTCACTTAACAAAAGACTCACTCAATAATATCAACATCTGCATGAGCTTATATTTTAATCTTAAGTTTGCCACTTCATCTTATTGTTAGGCTGCCTTTTTAGCTAGAAACGTAGTTTATAAACTGCTCACTCTTTTGCACAAAAGTCTATAAAGAAAATCAGCATATTTTCGTGTGGAGGTGAATAAGCTTAAGTGAATCACTAACTGAAACGATCCTTTCGTCTCCACTGTGTGTGCCAGGCACAGCGTTACAAATAAATAATGAAGGGAAACATTTCTGTGGTTATTTAGTACAAGATTGAAGTATTTTGGTGTGCTGCACTCTGATCTTGCCCCCTTTCATAGTTTATATTGTTGAAACCTACAATACAACAAACAGTGTGCGGAGACCTTCCAGGTCTGCAAGGAAACACTATGTGCACTGGACCATCAGATGATTCCTTCACTGAACGTACTGCAAATGAATCAGCAAGCCAGTGCACTGAACGTGCGCCCTGTGACTCAGCAGCTTAAACTGTCCGAATCAGCCTCAGCAAATCCGAGAACGATGCCGAACCTTTAAAAGACTAAAATCCTGGGAAAATACGTTAATCTCCAACATTTGACAAGGACATTTCTAAAAGCTCAGTATTTAACAGAGGAGCCTGGTGTGTTTAGCAACAGCACTGCTGAAAGCCAGTGAGTCGTCAGAATCACAACCCGTTCAGCTGTATTTCAGTTCAGTGACTGTGTCAGATGGAGTCTGTGCTCCGGACATGTAGGGATTACTGAGCGATTCAGCAAACAACTCTTTTGAATGAAATGATTCGAATGATTCAGTGCAAAGAAAAGAACCGTTTCCGTGCTGGCAGCAACACATCTCTCTTCTTTTGTTGCCTCTGTTTCAACCTTTTTTGAGCTGCGTCACTGCCATCAAATTCAAAATGAGCTAATATTTTTCATGAAATAGTAAAAAGTCTCAGGTTCAACATCTGATATGTTGTTTATGTTCTTTTGGGAATAAAATGTGTTTTACACAGTGTCCCAATTTTTCTAGAATTGGGGTTGTAATAAAAAAACAAACAAAAATGGTTCTGGCCAGGGGGCAGCTTAATCCTGGTTCAAGCCTGGTTTTCCTGAAACCTGAGGGATTTCTCTTGCTGTGAATTTGCATTCTGTGCCCCCCTCCTTCCCTAACTCTGCTGTTATTCCTGTATATGTCTGTGTGTGTCTGTGTGCACACTCTTCTTTGTGTTTTTCCCAATAAGGGCAATGATTGCTCGGCTCAGGCCCAATTTTGGGCTAAGCTTCCTGAAGCTGGAGTTGCACCCTGCTTTACTAATTGTGCTGGTCCTGGTGATAGTCCGCAGGGTGCATTGTTCGAAGAGGCCCTCAGTGCTTCTGCACAAGTTGTTTACCGCCCTGTCGAGCCAAGGACTTGATTATTTTGACGTCATTTTTCTTGTTTGTTTTCTTTTTCTCACACACAAACTTTGTGGGTGAGGACTTTGTACACTGGGAATCACAGGATTTGGGACATGCACGTGCATCTTGAGTGAATATGCAGGTACACACGTTTCTGTCACATGTCACTTTTTCCAAAAAATCAAGTCTGAGCTACTGTAATATTAACATGACACTGTATTCCTTCAAAGATATTGGATATTCCTCATGCCTACACACAGACACAAATGCAACGTTAGTATATTTCATCTGAGGTTGAACACTTGATGGTTCCATTTGTAGTTGGAACTCCGAATTTTCCTATTGGCTGTTTCACTACATCTACTCTGCATACCGGCCCATTTACTGCAATTATCACTAAATCAACGCTGACACCAATATCCTGTAAGAAACATATGCACAACTGAAGAACATAAAACCATTCTTTTACAATTTATAATAAAACTCAGCCAGATTATTAAATGCTTTTGTCTATAGATTTGAAAAGCTTCATGTTTGGAAAAATTAATAATGTGCCTTTAAACTTGTTTAAAAAACGTCTCAAGTTAAAAAATACAAAGAACCAATTAGAATCAGTTTTTCCAGTTCATACACTGTAGGTTATTGACAAAATAAAAACGGTTTCAGTTTCTTTTCCAAACAAAGTGACTAAGCTTATTCATAATGCTAATTAAGTCAAATTTTGAAAAGTAGATAACACTTTAATCCCCTTTATATATGTGCCTGTGATTAATATACCAGCAGGCCTGTTTTTATAACTGGTAAACATGATAATCCAGCTTTAAATAAAAAAAGGAACATAGATAATGAACGACAAGGACAAACAGTGATATATTTTTTTATTAGAAAAACTTTTCTATTCAGAAAAATGACACGAAGCTCAGAACACTGTACATGTATTCAAATGCCAGTTCCCTGCTTTGATCACAGTATGACTGCACACTGGTGTGACGGGCTTCACTGCTGCTCGTCCACTGTCGGAACCAGCCTCTAAAGCCGCACTCGTCAAAGGTGAGAGAAAAGAACATTTAAACAAGAACAACAAAACACTCTGTACAACAAAGCTACGCAGATACACGCAGCACCAAAGCTGATGCGCACAACGACAACACCAGTGGTTTCAGCCTCCAAACTAAACTGCGCCTCTTGTTATGAAAGCCTGAATTTGTTCATTAGCTGCTCAAATTTTAAACTGATACATTAAAACTGTTTTTTGAAAAAGATGTGTTAGCAAAGGAGTCCTACCAAGATTATTTCCCTGAGAACAACATGACAATAAAGTGTTTATTTAGTCAGTTACAAAGAGAATTAAAATTCATGTTCACTTTTCATTGTTCTCTGAAGCTTTTGTATTTTGTTTTTGTTGTTTTTTTTTAAAGAAAATACACGCTTTTATATTGTACACTTCATCAACATTTTAATACATGAATCTGGAGACTTTTCATGGACCTTCATTTGCAAAACCACAGGCAAAAATCACAGCTGCTGCTTAGGAAAACGAAATCACATGCAGCTTTTTCTTAGAAGCTTCATCAGTTATACCTGCAACGTGCTTATATGTCTTCATATACGCACCACTTCAGTGTACCACACCATAGTATCAACCTGCCTCCTTATAGGCACACACCATTTCAGACTTTAAAGGGATAGTTCTTTTTTTACGTATGAAGTACAGACACACTGTCAGCTCTCACAAAACATGGCTGCCTGCGTGGACACCAGGAAAAAAAACAAAAACAAACATTTTTAGCCACTTATATAGGCCAACATAATCCTAACAATGTGTCTGCTGCTTTATCTTACCATTAGACAACCTTTTGCAGCTGCTGCACCAAAGCCCATAAAGAATATCAACATTTTGTTTGATACATTTGTGGTTAGGTAAATCCAAACCAAGGATTTCAAACACTGAAGTCACATGTGAACTTACAGAAGTGAATCAACAACTTCTTTCCCTTTTTCTCTTTCTTTTTTTCTCTATGGGCTTTGGTGCAGTCAGTTCCTAATTACAAAAGGATGTGTCATTGTGAGATAACGTGGCAAATCTGATACTGTAAAATGTAATTAATGACAAGCCATATTTTCACGCTGGACCTCAGTGAAGAAGTAGTGCACACTTCAGTCTGCTTGCTACCTCACAAAAGAAGGGACTATCCCTTTAACGGCAGGAAGGATGGACATCTCATTTCATCTCAGCCCCAAAACAAAGCAGTCCAAAACGTTTGAGCTTATACATAATGCTTCTTATCAAAGTCTCCGTTGACTGTGATGGACTTGGTGGGAGAGTATTTGATGGGGTACGAGCCTCGGACCACCTGAGAGAAGGAGCAGCACAGCAGGGTTCCGCCCAGCAGCAGCAGCGCCGTGGCCGCCCAGCCCACGTAGATGGCAGCGCCGATCTCCCTCTTCTTGGACGGAGGCACCTGCGGGTTGTGGAAGTCCACGATGATGTTGTTGGCCATCCAGCAGAGCGGCACCAGCACGAACAGGCCGCTGATGATGTAGATGACGCCGCCGGCGTTCACCACCCGCGCCTTCACCGTCTCCTCCTTGATGCAGTTGGTGCACTGCGCCCCGGCCACGGTCACCGCGAGGCCGACGATGCCCAGGACCGCGGAGATGATGCTGAGCGCCCGCGCCGTCTGCAGGTCCCGCGTCAGAGCCAGCACCGAGTCGTGGACTTTGCACTGCATCTGGCCGGTGCTCTGCACCACGCAGGACATCCACAGACCGTCCCAGATGGTCTGAGCCACCACGATGTTGGAGTCGATGAAGGCGGTCACCTTCCACATGGGCAGCCCGCAGGCCACCATCACCAGCAGGGAGCCCGCGACGCACAGCGCCAGGCCAAGGCCTTCCAGACACGCGGCCAGCATGACTCTGCCGTGGTTCAGCCCGATGGTCCTGATGAGACAGCTGAGGGAACACTAGTGGGAGTGGATGCTCTGCGCTCTGAGTGCGTGTGTGTGTCCGTGTGTCTGCTCTGTGCGAGCTTTACATCTGTGACCTCCACCACTCCGTTGCTGTCGCTGCACCTCCATCAAAACAAAACACAGCAACTTTGGACCAATCAGCAGCACAAAGCATCTTCAGCTCAGCCAATGAGGGGCGTGTGCGTGCGTGTGTGTGTGGGGGGGCTCTTCCTGTAATTCATAGTGTGTGGGAGAGGGTGGGAAACACAGACGTGAAGTTTAGCAGAAATTCCAACTTCCAAGTAATTGTTTGGGAAAATAATCCCACATGTAATGTGTAATGTATAATGTAATTCACACACACGAATACGTGAAAATGCACGTTTATTACTTATTGCTTCTGCTGTGTTTGCTGCTGTAACAAAGTATCTATCCAGTATATAGTACTGTTAATACCCTTATCACGTGGGATTAAGAGGTAGACAATGGATGGATATACAGTATATAGATTGGTACCTACACAGTATATTGAGTAATATGTGAAACATGTGTACATTTAGTATAAGCAAAGGAAATGCATTTAGTATAAGCAAATTTCTGATACATAGAAACAATGAAAAGATGGTACTTAATGATGGATTGAATATTATTGTTATTATTAAAAATTAGGTAACTTATAAATTATTGTTAAAAATCAATTATCATTAAATGAGAATTACTAATTACCTAATGCTTAGTTACTGATGACCTCATTTCATTGAGTTATCATCAACTCATCAATCGCAAATGATTACAGACTCAATAACTGAACATTAGCTAATAAGTTAATCAATAGAAAATGATTACCTAATAATTAGTAAAATGTTAGCTATTATAAATTCAGTGTACCTATTTTATATCCCATTCTTGTGCTTAAATTTAAATATTTGTCTTACTTTGACCCATTTGCTGCTGCAACAAGCAAATTTTACCCATCATGTGATAAACAAAATCATATTTATTATAACGCAATCCAATCAAAACTGATAACATTAATTATAAACTCACATTTCTATACATAATAACAGAACGTATAGAACTATGTGGTGCCATTTACGAGCTCCCGTCAAAAGCCTGACTGCAGTATTCTGAACAATCCACAGACAATTTACAGAGCCCTTGTTAAAACACATAAAAAGGGTGTTGCAGCAATCTAGATGAAGCAAAACCATGAAGAATCACCTCCAGATCTCAGCTTAATGCAATATTCTTAAGTTTTCCTCAAGAGAAAGAAGTAGTTTTTGACCTATTGTTTTGAATGTTCTCCGAAGACATTGATTTGTCAAACAACACCACAAGGTTTCTACTGCTCGACTGGACTATGGAGCTCAGAGACCCAAGGTGTCGCTTGATATGAGGAATCTCCAAAATGTGACAGCACCATTTCCTGTGTCACTTCTGTCACATGTTTTTTTTTTTTCGTGACACAAAATCAAGCTGTACTCATGCTCACTGCTCATTTTCTGATATTTTTTTCTTTTGGATTTGGACACACAGTCCTCTCTACACAGGAAGTACTGTGTGCACAGGACAGGGGGTCCATGTTGAATTGCTCCATTGTGCTCTGACCATGTTGTTGAAAATTGCCCTCAACTCCACACTACCTGGACATGTGGCCGCACGGGACCTAACATATACATCCTATACATCATGCGGAGTCAACAGAGAGATGACGGAAGCTGGATTTTCTGTACAGAATTAAATCAGTCCAGAGATGTTTTGGATGTTTCTCTGGCCAGAGGATCATTACAACTTATTGTTTGAGCCTTTCAGGTTGGATCACAGTGGCAACTAACCTGCATTTGGCTATTTCAGTAAATTAAATTGGACAAAATACTAAAAACACTTTAAATGATGTGAAGTACCATGATAAAACTAAGGTATTAAACATACAGAACAATCGACCCAAGTAGTGTTGCCTTGTAAACAAATTTCATTGAGAAAATCAGCAATTTTACATCATAGCACAGGAGTTGTTGATCCACTACTGCCTTTATCAGCCAATTCAGATGTGTGTGTTTTTTTTGTTTTTAGATTCTGGTGTTTGAAATCCTTCTTTCAGATTTACCTAAGTGACACAATCTTACCAAACAAGGGAGGAACTGACCACCAGTTCCTGTGACCCCGTGAGCTAAAATCACTGGTTTTGTCCATGGACTTTGGTGTGAAAGAGTGAGCCAAAAGGTGGTTTAATGGCAAGCTAAAGCAACAAACACATTCTGAAAACATCGTAGACTCAGACAGGTGTGGACTTCATCCGATGAGCCTTTCATTAAGTGGCTTAAATTTGGTGTTCCTGTGTTCCCACTGGGAGCCAAGTTTTCAGTGAGGCCAAGCATCCCTGTTGCTGTGCTTGGGGAGTGCACTGTGAAATCATCACCATGAGTCACATACAGCTACACTTTGAAGATCTGAGACACAGATGAATGTGTCATATTTGTGCGTGTCACTCTGAAAATGTGTTTAGTCATAAAAGCTGATGCCCAGAGGCCAAACAGGAATTTTTTTGGTTTTGTTTCAAATTTGAATGAGATGATGTCTCAAACTTTGTTTTAATTTAATCTTCTTGATGGAAAATCAGTTTGAAAACAACATCCTGTGCAGCCATTAGCATAGTAGTGCGTGATTATGTTGGTGTGCAGTTTGTTTTTGTATTTACTGCAAACACAGCGATGCGTGTAGATAAAAAGCCAGACCACACCTGCTGTAATTACCCTACTAATTTAGAAGGTACATAATCTTAGTGTTTCTCATTTAGTCATGATGTTGCTCTGCACAGACTGAGGGACTGAGTGAGAGCGCTGGTATCAGGGGCTGCCTGAGACTGACCCATCTGGATGCCACCACAGATAAACAAAAACAGGGCGGAGGAAGAGCTGGCTGCCAAGATAAAGTCTAAAATAAGCACAAAAAGAACAACACCCCCTCCCCCATTTGTCTTTTTTCCCCCAAATGTAAATGTCTTTAACTACACATTAACATAAATCCAACATACTCTAGCGAATTTCAAATAAAAACATGAAAAAAATAAATTAATCTATCTAATTGCTCAGTATTGTATGTATGGGATTTTCAGGTGAAGGACAGAGATAACAGGTGTCACTGCAGCATGGACGTCAGCATGCTGACAAACAACATTCCTGCCATGAAACACAATCAGCTCTATGTCTGGCAAGCTCGTTATGTCACGTGCACGCAGCCACACGCACGCAAAAGGAGCATAATTATGTCACGTAATAGGCGAATGGATCATAAATGGTGCTTTCCTGTTGGCTTAATAACACAAATGCAGCAGTCTTAATTACTGTGAGGACTGTGGTCCCTGCCAGCAGAATGAAAGCTCTGTGTGCATGTGCTGTACACTGACGGTGTAGAGCAGCCAGATGTTTCCTCGTCTCTATCCAAAGCTCTGTGTTTACTTCCAGCTTACTGTGAGACCCAAACACAGATTTATTGTCAACACAGTGAAGATCAGCTCTAAAAAAAAAAAAAAAAAAAAAAAAAGAAAGAAAAAAGGGAACATTACGTAAAGCTGCAGTGCGTAACTTTTGGTGATTTATTTTGTTGTTGCTTGTCAGCCTGTGTTTGTTTTTTTTGTGAACAGAAACAATGGAACATTCTTTTTTTATAGTGCATCCTTCATCTTAAAACTGGCTCTGTCAATCAATACTATCAGATCTGACTGAGGCAGCGTTAGTGTACAGAAGCATTTACCCCATCACACTGCTAAATGGTGGGTTTTTGGGCAGAGGAATTCACATTTGAAAGTGTTAGTGGGCACTTCTCTGTGTTTTCAGTCAACCTGTGTGCAGCCATCTTGCTTTACTATTGCAACATAGCTCTTGACATAAAAAAAAATACAGCCCACAGCTCAGCAACAATTCCACTGCTCTGCGGTTTGATTAATTTGAGATCATAATAATTTAGCTTAAACTCCACCTCAGTTGACAAGAGTTGAACTTGGCTTAGCCGGAGTCAGCTCCACTTTACTAATGTCAGATTTACTTTGTGCTAGTTGCGTAACTAAACTCGACTTTTCAAAACTGCTTGCTCAAGCGCAGGTAAACAGGGAAGCCCTTTTTTTCTCAAAAGTGGCTGAAGTGTTTATTGTGACACTTTAGTGATGTTTAGATACGGGAAGGACACGGGGACACACCAAAAAACATCAGAAATTTGATTTTCCAGTGAATGTCCACTTTAAAGCCTGGTCCTGGTTTAATCTAAGATCTATTTCTGAAACCAGCCCAACAGACTGTACACTGACTGTGAATGGTATCCCATATTCAGGAACTCTACAACTGTTGTATATTTGCCCCTGGTCTCTCTCCTCTGTCCACCATTTTCCTCTCACACCAACCGGCCGAGGCAGATGACCGCACATCTCTGAGTCTGGTTCTGTCAGAGATTTCTTCCTGTTAAAAGAGAGTTTTTTCTCTTCACTGATGCCTAGTGTTTGCTCATTGTGTGAACTGCTGGGTTTCTTTTCTCTCTGTAATATTGTAAAGGTTTTGGACTTATTATGTACAGGGCCTTGAGATAATGTATGTTGTGGTTTGGCGCTATACGAATAAAATTGAATTGTTTTCCTTTGTCTCTATAGTTGCTTTTGTTCTATGGTGTTTCCCTGGAGCTGATGTCTGTGACGGTGGCTGACAAACAGCTGCTGCCAGGTGACGTGTGATCAGTGGGTGGGGGAGCTCAGATCCAACAGTGTTAGGATGTCCTGTCTCTTATCACTTCCCTTCCACTTCATTGTTTCTGCGAACCACCAGGAACTCTCTCCTCCTCCTTTTCCACATCAACTACTTTTATTATCCACTTTGTATCACCTGCTGAGACTGTGTGGCATTTGATCAAGTCTGAGGCCTTGGCATTTTGTTATGTAACATTTGTGCAATATCAATACCTAGTGTGTGGGCCAGAGCCAGAATGCAATCAAACCCATTATTCATTCATTTAAAGTTATTAAAATGTTCAAGGCTCATGAGAAGATATCACCTTCTAACATAAAGAGGAATTTAAAAAAAAAAGAGAAAGTTATTATAACTCAAAAAGACAAAACCCTAAATTTAGAACGCAATTTATGGAAAACTATGTCACAGTTAAATGTATCAATTTATGGAATAAGTGAATGACAACATCAAAAATTCCACATCAAATCATATTTTAAAAATCTATTATGTTTAGTCTTTTGGAAAAATATAACAAAATGTTATGTACTATGTATGTATATATACAGTATAGTGTATATATACAGTACATCAATAGATGGACAAATAGAAACTTTATTAATCCTGTACGGAACCAGGGATAATGTATACACACACACACACACACACACACACACACACATATATATATATATATATAATGCCTTGAGATAATGTATATTGTGATTTGGCGCTATACCAATAAAACTGAATTGAATTTTTTTCTGAGCAGTCAACTCCTCAAACCCCCAAAGAGACTGTGTCCAACCCACTCAAATTAAAGAAATTGGTAATAAATAGAAGAGGAGTTTAACATTCCAACCTACTTAAAATCAACAACAATAATAAAACAGATTCTAAAAATCCCACTTTTACAAGTGGACTATAAGATCACCTTCCTCAAAATCTGTTTTAATTAATGATCTAATCATTGATAATCATATTGATTTACTATGCCTAACTGAGACTATATGTCAGTTTAAATGAGTCAACACCACCCACACGCAGAAGCTCAGGCCGAGGAGGAGGAGGAGATGCAGGAATTTTTAATACTAGTCTATTAATTAACCCCAAGCCCAAACCTGAATACTTATCTTTTGAAAGTCTTATCCTCAGTCTATCTAATCCTAGTTTAAAATCACAGAAACCAGTTCTGATAGTCACTGTTTATCATCCACCTGCACCTTATACAGAGTTTCTGTCAGAGTTCTCTGAATTCTTAACTGAGTAAGTGCTAAGGATAAAATCATAATTGTGGGGTATTTCAACATCCATGTAGATGTTGAAAGTGATAGTCTTAATTCTGCATTGAATTCACTGTTAGAGTCAATTGGTTTCACTCAACATGTGAATAAACCCACCCACCGCCTTAGTCACACCCTTGATCTTGTGTTCACTTATGGCATAGATATAGAAAACTTAAATATTTCTCCCCAAAACCCCCTCTTAACTGGCCATTATTTAATCACATTTAATTGCACAATAACTAACTATAATAACTTTAAAAAAAATACCACTACAGTCGGTGCCAGTCGGTACTTTGAAAGAGACAGTGCAGCCATTATTTAACTCCGTCCACCTGAAGTTAACAGTTATGATTTTACACCCACTTTCATTGATAATCTTGCTTCACTGCACACTACATTAGATAGTGTTGCCCTTCCCAAAAAGAGTTATAATAACTGAGGTTATTATACTTGGCCCTAAACAAACTTTCTGACCATATTGTCACTTTAGATGACCTTGGAGTTATTTTGACCATTTGATAATGTAAAGTAGTTAGTTAGTAGTAGTAGTTAAGTAGATAATGTAAAAAATTCATAGCGTAACAAACAGGAAAACATTTCTGTGATTATTTAATGTAAGATTTAATTATATTTATAAGTGCAACACTCTGATACCTTTCATTTCTGCTGCTTATTTGTTGAAACTTACAATACATGAACTATTTAATCAGCTGATTCGTTTACTTACTGAAATAGTCAGCAGTAAATGCCACGTACCAGTTCACTGACCGAATTTAAGACTTGAGTGAATCAGCAGTTGAAAAATGTGTTAATCCCCAACAGTTATCAAGGAAATTTTTAAAATCTTACTATTATTTAACAGAGGAGGCTGGTGTATTTAGCGACAGCCCTACCTAAAGCCGGCGACAGTGAACTGAATCACAACCCATTCAGCTCTCAGTTCCTTTCATAGTGAGGAAACAGTACGTTAACCAGATCTTCATTTAATGAGTCAGCACCTCGCCACTTAAGTACTGGTAAACTGACTGAGCTTAATATGTGCGCTTAATATCAGAGGCTTAAACTGTCAGAATCAGCAAATCCAGAAACAATGCTGATTCATGCCGAACTGTAGATCACTTTAAAAGAACCAAAACCCCCGAAAAGATGTGTTAATCTTAACATTTAACAGTGGAGTCTAGTGTATTTAGCGACAGCACTGCCGACAGCTGGCGACAGTGAGATGAATCACAAGCCATTCAGCTGTGCATCAGTTCAGAGAATGAGTCAGACATAGTCTGTCCTCTGGTCATGCAGGAAGAATTGAACGAGTTGGCGGATGAATCTTTTGAATGTATCTTTTTAATGAACAAATTGGAAAGATTCAGTACACCTACACACGATTGTTCCCATCACTAAAGACCATTTGACATTATACCCACTCACATATAATCATTGTTGACAGTACAGCAGCTTCACTGTGTACCACATTAGATTAGTGTTACCCCTCTGAAAAAGAAAGCGGTGAATCAGAGGAGAGTTGTCAGGGTCTGATTTCCTGTCTTTAATTTTGTTAATTTTTTGATTTGGTTTTTTGGTTGTTTTCTGTTTTTTTCCAGGAGTCTGGCAGGCATCTGGGTGGATCCACTAATCACGCACCTGCAACTCATCTCCTCATCTGGTGACAGCTTTATAAGCCCTGGTTTCCTCGTCCACAGTTGCCAGCGTGTCTCGTAATGTTACCGTTTCCTGGGTTAAGTGGACTCTGCCCAGCCAGCCTGCCAGTTCCTCCATCCTTAGCTTGTTTAGTTCCCTGTTTTGTTTTGTGATCTTTTGTAAATAAATGTTGTCATTCCTTTTTCAGCTTTTAGGTTTAGGTATTGCAGCTTACAAAAAGCCCTTCATAAAGCTAGAGCTGCCTATTATTCATCTTTAATTGAAGAAAATAAGAATAATCAAAAGTTTTTTTTCAGCACTGTAGCTAGGTTGAAACAGAGTCACTGCTTTACTGAGCAGTGACACTGAACAGTGAATTCATGAATTTCTTTGTAAATAAAAATTAGAAAAAAAAATAATTCACCTCCTCCTCCAGTGGTATTGATTATCCCCCCCCCCCCCCCCCNATCCCCCCCCCCCCCCCCCGACACTGAGTGAATGAGTATCATTATCCCAACCATCAACCTGTTAGTTAGATTCTATCCTCAACAAACTGTTTAAAGATGTTTTTCCATTAAATAATTGCCCCATATTAATTAAAATGAATGAATGAATGGATATGCACCCCAAACGTTTAAAGTTACAGTTATTAACCCCCTTCTCAAAAAAGCTAACCTCCACCCTGATGTTTTAGTCAATTATCGACCAATATCAAATCTTCCATTTGTTTCTAAAATACTAGAAAAGGCAACTGCAAATCAGCTATGTAAATATCTGTGTAGTAATAGCCTGATTGTAGATTTCTAGTCAGGATTTAAATTACACCATAGCACAGAAACAGCACTTGTTGACCCCCTTTTGGCCTCAGATAATCGTCTAGTCACTCACACTTACTCTCTCACACTCAGGGTATGAATATGAGTTTATTACATGCCATTAACCTTGTTCTTTCTCTATTATTATCATTATTATTATACTATAATTATAGTTGATATCAGTATAATTTTTTTATCAATGATCTCTGCTGCTGCTTGCATAATTGACACTGTAGTTCTATAAACATGACAAAACTGATTCTAAACTTGATACAACTGTTGTATATTTGCTCCTGGTCTCTCTCTTCTGTTTCTCCCTCACCTCCCTCTTTTTTCTCTCCCCCTTTCTGTCTCCCACCTCTCCTCTCTTTTTAGCTGGTCGTCACATCACTTTTTCAGTTGTTAAGAACTGGTTTTAAGGTTAGAGTTAGAGAATTGGGTCAGCCTGAGGCCAGTTAGAGCATTAGGTTGATGAGTTTTGTGAAAGGGGGGAAGATGCTCCAAGATTCTTTCTTCTTTCTGCCCCATTCAAATCAGAAAATAGTATTCATGTTTATGTTCAAATATTTTATTTTTCTATGAACGAAATGAACTCATCTGATCGAATCTAATGTTACTAACGAGTGTAATAAAAAGTTACAAAAATGTATTATACAAAATTTAAACAAAGAGGAACCAGTCTGTGAATAAGAATAATTAAACAAGAAGGCTGAGGCTGGCCGGCTGGCAAGGCGAAGTTTAGGATCAGGTAAACTAGAAAAAAGAGAAAAAAAGCAAACGAGGAAAAGAGACTACACTAGAACTAAGCACATGGTGCAGGGTGACGAGGAGTTTACCAGACCTTTGTGATGATACGCACAGATGCAAAGGGACCGGAAACCCAGGCTTAAATAGTCTGCGCTCTGATGAGGAGATAAGGAACAGCTGTGAGCCATGCAGCCAGCCTCCTACAAATGAAAAGGTGCCCAAACAAACTAGGGAGAGACAGAAAGTTAACACTAAATAAAACAGGAATCCAATCAAACCAAAAACTCCACCAGCCAGGAGACAGATCATGACAGTACATAGAAGTTGGGCCGGGATGGAGGGCACCACGACCTCCTCCTCCTGTGATGCGAACAGCAGGGGCTGGTATCCGTAGCTGGCCATAAAGGGGGTCATGCCCGTGGAGGAGTTCATCAGGGAATTGTGGGCATATTTCACCCAGGGAAGATGAATACTCCATGAAACAGGGTGTCTGGCAGTAACACAGCAAAGGGCTGCGTCCAGGTCCTGATTGGCCTTTTCTGATTGTCCAATGGACTGGGGCTGATAGCCAGAAGAAAGGCTGGGGGAAGCACCCACTGCCTGGCAAAACACCCGCCACACCTGAGAGGAGAACTGGGGACCTCGGTCGGAAACAATGTCCTGGGGGATGCCATGGATGTGAAAAACATGTTGAACCAGAACAGCAGTTTCAAATGCAGAGGGAGGTTTGGGTAATGGGATAAAATGTACACTCGGAAAATCTGTCCACAATGTTGAGAATGACAGTGAGCCCGTTAGAAGGGGGAAGTCCGGTAATGAAGTCCACAGAAATATGCGAGTGAAAAGGAGGACGAGTGGGCAGCAAATCCGGACAGAGAATGCTGGAGGCGTGTGGCTGGCTGGGGAAAGACCTGCCTGACAGCTCGGCATTCTCTGTTCTTCTCCCTCATCCGGTTATCTATCCGGATAGCCAAGCTGATAAGAGCTGGCTAATTCCGGCCACTCTCTGCTGCTAGTATACAGAAGTACAATTTTTTGCCTTGGTTTAAAGACAGTAAACAGTTAGCATTCTTTGAGTCTTAAATGCCGTGTCAAACACCTTAACCATTTCGGAAAAAAGTAAGTCACAGGAATGAATGATGATGTTTCCCATAGACCATTTAACCTTTGGGCCGGTTTACCCCTGACCCCAAATTATTACCAAAAGCTTACCGGCTTTTTAAAGATCACATGTAAAATAACTGTAATAAATGTAAACCACTATGTATCATAACAGTGGGAAAAGATTTATCGGCCTGAGACTTGAATGTCCTGTTGCTGCAGGCCTTAAATGTCCACTCTGACTCCCCTTCTTCTGGTGACTAATTCCACCTGCTCGAACAAACAGCGGACGTGACACCATTCATTCAGTCTTCCTGTTTGAGTCCAGCTTCACACTTTGATCATGAGGCTGCTTCTGCTTCTTTGACTTTTTTGAACGACAAATTGTTCAGTTCATCCAATGACTAACTCATTGAGTGGTAATCATGTTCCTCCTGGGGCTGCAACTAACAATTATGTTGGTAGTCAAAGAACTTTATCTGTTAAGTTTGTTTAGGGCGGCTGGAGAGGGAACAGGAAATGTATTAATCCATGATGGCAGTGTAGGTCCTTTTCAACTCAGAAGGTGATGGGTTCAGTCCCCAGCTCCTTTAGTCTATGTACCAATGTGCCCCTGGGCAAGACACTTAACGTTCAACAGGGTATTAATGGGTATGTATGACATATGAATATGGGAGTGAATGGGCAAAAATCTAGTGTAAAGCAACTTTGAGTGGAACACTTGAAAAGTGCTATATATAAAAAGACATTTTACAATTTATGGACCTTCAGATCTGAGGTGTCAGATGTCATTAGGGTTGCATTGTTTTTAGGAAAATAATACAAATACTTTGCATTAATAAGAATTACTTGTTTTTTAATTGGAGGATTAGTCCACGTAAAGGTCAGTGTATAGCAAAAGCGTGTGTGTGTGTGTGTGTGCGTTGGTGACATTACAAACAACAATTTATGTCACTGAACATGGAGGTTAATCAGTTTTTCAATATGCTGCCTCCAGGCAATACACTGTCAACAATACCCTAATGTTCTAATTACACTATGTCCCAGAATTTCTGTTTGCACATGACCTCAGAATGCTCTGTGCCTCCCTGAGCACAACTGTACGTGTGACCTAAAATGACCACTATCATTTTTTAAAGATATATTATATAATTTGGTTTACCCTCATTAAAATGTCTCAAAACAACTAGAAAAATGACACATATACATCCCCATTTCCAAAAAGTCGGGACGCTATGTAAAATGTGAATAAAAACAGAATGCAATGATTTGCAAACATCATAAACCCATATTTTATTTCCAATAGAACATAAACAACATTTGAGATGTTAATACAGACATTTCATGAAAAATACTAGCTCATTTTGAATCTGATGTAACATAGGCAACAAAAGGCTGGAAAAGTAAAAGGATGTCCAAAAATTATTCTTTCAATTTTCAGCATCTGATATGTTGTTTATGTTCTATTGGAAATAAAATATGGGTTTATGAGATGTGCAAATCATTGACATCTATAATTATAGTATAGTATAGTATAGTATAGTATAGTATAGTATAGTATAGTATAGTATAGTATAGTATAGTATAGTATAGTATAGTCCAATGGACATAACAAGCTCCTACATTGTACATTTTAAGTCCTATTGTAATGACATAGCTAATTTCAGTATATGCCCAAAAAAAGTGTTTGTTTTTTTTAGTTTTAGCTGGAATAATTATTCATTTTACACTTAAATCACGTTGATTTAGGTGCTATTTATAACGTATTAATACTTATAGATTTCCTTATTACACTTCCACATTAGATCTTCCACAACTGAGCTGGAAAAATTGTGGATGAAAGGAGAAATGTATTTCTTCACTTAGTGCAAGAAGTAAATAATAAAGGTACAGTGAGACAAATTTAGCAATGTTTATTGGTGAAGTTGCATGTCGACCCAGCTCCTGATATACAGTAAACATAAAAGGCTCATTCTGAGGTAACAAAAAACAAAAGAAATCATGCAATCTGGCAATTGCAACGCACTGGACCTTTAATGAAATAACAGATGGAAGCAGAAATTAAATGCCACCCTGTATTAACAGGGACTGACACTATTTGTGTCACCAGCTTGTTGTAGTGACCCACTTTGCTGCTTATTTCAGTGAAGTAATATTTTATATTTGCTAAATAATGGCAACACATACAGGAAATGCACTAAACCCAGAGAATGTAATAATAGATACATAGTACATTAAATACTTCAATTTCAGAACAAATTTTTATGCCTTCATAATACATTTCCAGTGGACTATTCCTTCTATCTCTAACCCACTTCCTCCTCTGTCCCTCAGCTGTATTGGAATGGACTTGTTTGATTTCCGGAGTTGATTTTCCCGCCTTATCTCTACCATCAGCTCATTTCCTGTGTGTAACAGCCACAATTTCCTGTCTCTGTGGAGCACAATCAGAGAGATAACACTCAAACTTATTTGTCTTTGCCTCTCTCTCTCTCGGTATATATATATATATATATATATATATATATATATAGAGTATTTTTTTTTCCTGCCTCTGTCTGTTCCTCTGTGTCTTCACTCTCTTTTCACTTATTCCTGCCACTCTGACCCCCACACAGCCTTCAGACAAGCCACTGAGCAGCACAGCTGAAATAATCTACCAACACTGCCCATAAATCTTTGATCATTTTGATTTTTGGGACTCCACATTTTTTTTGCGCCTTCCACAAAGTGTTGTTTTTGTGAGCCGTAAAAACAAACTTTTCCTCCGGCTTCAAATCTCAACTCTGCCCCCATTGTTCCTCTGCCACTGACAGTGAGAGAGAGGGCCTGTCCCAGAACAATGAGCGCTTCCTCTCGTGTGGTGGCATGCTTGAAATCCAGCGAGGAATCAACACTGAGCACATGTGATGGGCCATTGTGTGTCGCCAAGCTGCGGGTTCTTCCTGCATGAGCCTGTTTCCGAGCTGAAGTCACTGTGTGACCCTGAGCTGTATCTCTCTCTCTTTTTTTCTCTCTTTCACACACAAGCAGGTTTTCACATGACCGTTGCCCAGAGGTTACAGTCACTGAAGCCCAGACAAAGTGTTTTATTTTAGAGTATCTTCATTATGCACTTATGCCTGGGAACTGAAATGTGTGTTTCTCTGTAAAACACGCATGGCTGATTCTCGAAGCTTCAACTGAAAGGCTTCTCCCGTGGAAATTGCCGGAAAATGGACGCGGACAGTTTCTCAGAAAGTGACGCAAGTCGTTTATTTCAGTGATTGAAAACAGCTGAGATTTGAAATGGCAGCGTCCATCAACAATGCATGGAATTACGTCCTTAAACATTCTCGTCATTTAAAGGGACAATCAGATTTACTGTACATCATGACTGTGACAACTGAACATGGAATACTTTGAACTAGGAAAGCATCAAAATTGATACCATTGCTATTCACAAAACTACTCCAATACTGCACCTGATATTGCTTTATGTATTTTCATTGATTATGTTTTTTTGTGTGTACTGAGAACAATGTCGACACGACATACTATAAGATAAGAAAAAAGAGGACAAAAGTCAAGGCAAGTCAGTTTTATTTATGTAACCCATCACCAGCACAATTGGCCTTGAAGGACTACAGCCTGTACAGCGAGTGACACCCTCTATCCTTATCGCACTTTTCCACTGCACAGTTCCAACATGTCTTGGCACGGCTCGATTCTACAGTTCTACAGGTTTTTTTTTTTTTTGCTTTTCCACTAGGGATCCTACCTGGCACTTTTTTTAGTACCTGTTCTGACGAGCAGAGCCAATACTAACTGTGACATGGAAAGACTGGCGCGACGTTTGACACAGGAATCAAACCGAACAATGCCGAACTGTAGATCTGTTATAAAAATTAAAAAAATACTGAAAAAAAGTCTTAATCTCCAACTATTAACAAGAAAATTTCCTACATGTTAATATTTAACAGAGGAGTCTGCTGTATTTAGCGACAGCACTGCTGAAAGCCGCCGATCATGAGTCGAATCACAACCTGTTCAGCCATATTTTAGTTTAGTGACTGTGTCAGACACAGTCTGTCCTCCGGTCATGCAGGAAGTACTGAACGATTCTGTGAACAAATCACGTCAAGGAGGTGCTATAGCAAAAAAAAAAAAAAAAAAAATTACGTACGATACCAAACCGAGTAGAGTCGAGCTGTGACGTGCCGAGCTGCCCTGGAACTGTATAGTGGAAAAAACTCATCAAAAAAGAAGAGCAACAGAGGAGGGATCCCTCTTTCAGGACGAACAGACGTGCAGTAGGCGTCACATGTACAGAGACAAGTTCCACAAATTACAAAAAAAACATCACATTTACAAACAGATGAAAGAGAAGAAGACAGAGACCAGGAGAATTAAAAAAAAAATCAATCAATCAATCAATAACATTAATGACAATTTTTAACATCACTATTATCTTTATCATCTCTTCCAGGGTGTGACATGTCTCCTGATCCAGCACCATCTGGGGTTGGTTCCAGCTCCTCATGTGACTCAGAAAAAGATAAGCTGTTGCTGAAGGGCGAGTGAGGATAATATTAATGTGAGCAGTAATGACTAGCTATATAATATATACAGTAGTAATAGAGTGGACAGTAACCTGTGCTCTGTAAGACTGTCAAGAGGAGAAGAAAAGTAAAGTAAAAGTGCAAAAACAATCAAACATAAAAAAATCTTAAACAGAAAAAATGTGTTTTGTTTCTTACATGGTCACCTATGTTGCAAAGTCCAGTACATCTAATAGCTGAACAAGTGAACAGAGCAGTGGAAAAAGTGCAGTGACACACAATTATTGCGCATTTGTATTCAATTAAACAAACTAATTGCAAGAGGGGAAAAAATAATCCAAGAAAAAAAATGAACAGAAAAATAGAAAAAGAACTGAGGAGCTGAACACTGGGAGCAGGAAGAACCATCAGAAAACATGGAAGGACCAAGTTCGGGGAAAACAGGACAGCACACAAATACCCAACCAAGTAAAACAGGGAAATTATCAGAAAATGCAAATTCTAAAAAAATAAAAATCTAAAAGTGACACATTAACATGCAGCATAATTACCTTCAGAGTTATGTGACACAAACAAAAAATCAAAGTCAAATTAAATTCATTTAAATTAAAGTATGTGAATAAACTGATATCAAACATCAGTTATACCCCTCTGTCATTGGAGTTTAATAGCAACATCTGAGGAACCATTGACAACAACTAATTGAATAATGTTGCATCTTTCAGGTCTTCTCGTGCAGTTATTTAATTCGTCCATCCATATAAGCTAAGACCATGTTATTTCCCATACGATCGTCTTTTGTTCGTTTTAAGAAACGTCTTCATACACGCCAACATGACTGTAGTGGATAAAAAGCTGACACCATACAGTCAAACTGTGATGCTGTTGCAGACCGGCTAACCAAACATTAAAAAGAGCGTTGCTTGAAGCCTCTTGTTTAACACTAAACACAAAAAAGTGGCCCTTTCACCCTCCCTGACTGTCCCTCGCGAGTTTAATGAGAAATTAGAAAATAAAAGTAATGAACAGGGATCTAGAGTGTGATGTGCAACCAACATTTCTATAAACTAGAGGGTCTTTGCAATCATGGCTTGGAAATCATGGATTGAAAACAAATAAGATACCATCATTGTCTCATGTTAATTAAATACTTTGATCATTTAATTGTTCCTCAGCCTCTTTGTAAGCACATCCAGAGACTTAAGAGCTGCAGCACATCCACTAGAGCAGCATCAAACCTGCATGCATATCTAGTCATTTGATTTAAGTTTGAATGTACTGTTTTTAAATGTGGTTTTTATTGTATGTTTTATATTTGGTTAAATTTTCTATTATTACCACCTCTTTCAATTCTTAAAAGTCATAAAAGCCTTTCTAGCGACAAGTACCGCCAATGTTGTTGTATCTGTCCCTAGATACAACAACATAAACCATAAGTAAAAAAAATAAAACTCACTGTCATGTGCATGGCCCTTAGTGTGATTGCTGAGGTCACAGCGATCCTGGGGCTCATGGGTTTTGGGTCATGGTGGAAGGGAAGTTCCCCCATTGTCCCCACCTCACCACCCATGTAGCCAGCACAGGAAAGAGTCAGTTATGGCACCCTGGTCCTGCCTCCACTCCCACACTCTTCTCATTGTTTCTCTGCTGTCTCCTCCTCTTCTTCCTCAGGACAATTCTCACCACAACTCAATCACTATCTTTCACCCATGAAAGCATTTCTTCCCCTGACACCTGTGCTTCAGGGCACAGGGCCGGTGGTATGTGTGTGCGTGTGTGTGTGTGTGTGTGTGTGCGTGTGTGTGTGCGTGTGTGTTTGAGGTATTACTCATTTTGTGGTGACCTAAATCTGTGACAAAAATCAAATATAGGTTATAAGTATAACATTCCATAATACAAATTATTAAGATTTAAGTTGAGGTGAAGACATGTTTAAAGTTAGGATGATGATAGGGTTTTTTTTTGTTTGTTTGTTTGTTTTTTAAAAAGGGGTGATGTTAGGGTTAGGCCAGTAGTAGTTAGGGTTAAGTTTAGAGGTAAGTCTCCAGGAAATTGATGTAAGTCAATGTAATGTTCATCTGGTGTCATGTGACGTGGACAGACTGCGGACCGCTGATTGATCAGAGTGTCATTACTGGAAGAGTCATGAGTGCAACCAGTGACCAACACAAGAATCAAGGCCGCCATTTTTAAAAACTGGCAAGAGCTTTTCAGCGAGCATACATGGCTGCTGTCCACAAAAATGCACTCTGGCCCGTGGATGAGGTGCAGACATTCCTATGCAGTTCCGGCTGTTTCATGCAGAGGTGCTATGATGACCCCGCCCACAATGAGGATGTGCTATGGAGTAATGGAAAACAACGTGTCTGAGTACAGTTGAGTCAGGTTTAGCTTACAGCTAGAATTGTATAATGGAAAAGTGCCATTAGGCAAAGTTCTTGCTTAATGGAGGCCATGTTCCCTCTGCAGCCTGCATGGACAAACCAGCCAGAGGGTGTCAGCATTAAGTGTGCAAAACATAGACGAACTACAGTATGTCATTTCTGGTATGTGAAGGCCTTCGTAGTTTCTTGAAGAACATGAGAAAACAGGACCACAGAGTGCTCCATTTTTTACAATCTGCAGTCTCACCACTGGATGTCAGTAGACCTGTAATTTTCAGACTTCACTTTTCATTTAAAATGAATCAGTTGCCTTGATTCTTTAAGTGTAATTTTTTTTATTTTGTATAATAATAATAATAATACCAGTAATAATAATAATAAAGGTGTATAATAATATAATAACAAAGAGAAAAATAAAACAAAACAAAAAATCTAAATAAAAAGAACATGTCCAAAAAAGAAGGGGGTAGGATAGAATAAGCTTTTTCTTATTACCCCGCATAATCATCACTTTACTTCCATGAGTTGATTTCCACCTTATTTACAGATTGCCACATATATATAAATGCACATATAGTCTTATGTTTATTTTTTTTCATGTTTCATCTTATATTTTATAGTTTTTTTCTATTGTAATGCAATATTTTCCAAAGTTTCTGTCATCGCATTTATACACGAGAGCTCAAAATGCTTTCACGCTCAAACAAAAGAGTAAGATAAAAATGAATAAATAAAACCAGATAAAAATAAAATAAACATTTTGAATAATATAAATTATATTATTATAGTAAAATTATTGTTAACATCGTTATAAGAAATATATGTGATAACGTAATCCTTCTTATTGCTGTTATTATTAGTAGTAGTAGTAGAACAAGACTGATGTTCTTGGACAGACACAGAATAACACTGCCACCCCGTGGTGACTCGCGTGTACTGCAGACACTTTGCTCACCAACAGGAGGAGAACAGTGCGCGCGCATGTCAACTCAGAGTGCGTCGTGTGGAACGATGGATGCGGTGAAACGTGCGTGTGTGTGACTTGGATCCATCTCTACGTCCTTCAGCTGCCCACTGCGCTCAGACAGACAGACAGACAGACAGACCGACAGACCAGAGTGTGGCTTAGTGTTGTTCCGTGTGCGCTCTCTACTGCTGCAGGGCTCGAGCCGCCTCTCTCTCTCTCTCTCTCTCTCTCTCTCTCAGTGAAGATGACGGCCAACAGCAGGTACAGGAGTCGCGCGCCCCTTGCAGGTGAGTGGGTCTTCACTAACAGCTGCCACATCAGCTACTGCTTCATGGATTAATCATTTATTAAATGATGGTGAGGAAATCCACTCTGTTTGTCTCTTGAATGTCTTCTGCTCTGTCCTCCTGCCTGACCCGTGTCTCCTGGAATCTGTCCCCAGATGATGGAGAGGTGAGAGATTACGCAGCATCCTGAGTGTGTGTGTGTGTGCGCGCGCGCGCGTGTGTGCTACAGGTATTACTTCAGTTGTGGGGAACTGAATCTGTTTACACAGTCACATTATGGGGACGGATGCTTGGAATGCAGCTGATAAAACCTGTCAACCTCGGCGTGACTCTCTGTTCCCCACTATAGCTTTTATGACTGTTGCCACATTCCAACACTTAACACACAATAGTTTCTTTAGAAAAGCAAGATGACGGTGAATGGCTAGAATATGGGCCTAGAACTCACGGCTTTACTGCTGCTGACTTGACGGCCAAGAAAATTTTTCATTGTCTTGTCATGTCGTCCTCACAGTGGCATCTCTGTCACTCACGGCAGAAGCTCAGTTCATGTCTGTTTTTGAGCTTTAGATCATAACCACTGGTGTCTCACTCTCACTCACTCACTCACTCACTCACTCACTCATCTTCTACCGCTTAATCCTCCACATGAGGGTCGCAGGGGGCGCTGGTGCCTAACTCCAGCTGACATAGGGCTAGAGGCAGGGTACACCCTGGACAGGTCGCCAGTCCATCGCAGGGGCCACAAAGAGACAGACAACCATTCACTCTCACATTCATACCTATGGGCAATTTAGAGTGTCCAATTGGCCTAATCCCCAAATCTGCATGTTTTTGGACTGTGGGAGGAAGCCAGAGAACCCAGTGAGAACCCACGCACACACGGGGAGAACATGCAAACTCCTTGCAGAAAGGCCCTTGTTCTGACCGGGTCACATACCCGGGTAAGAGGCAAGAGTGCTAACCACTACACCAACCGTGTGGCCCTCCACTGGTGTCTCATATCTTTAATTTAATGCGTTTTTTCAAAAACATTTGCAAACCTTTTGAAAGTGAATGTTTATGTGTGATTGGGGAAAACAGCACTTTTTTTTTTAACGTTTAACATATCACGGTGTGACCACGAAGGTGCTGTTTTACATCACGTGTGAGACCTATATTTACTACAAAAAGGGTGAATGGCAAAAGGTAGTAAAGCAGCTTTGAGTGGTCATCAATACTAGAAGAGCGCTACAGTATATAAATACAAACCGTCACCGCCAAGAAAATCACCAGGCGCAATTCTGAGATCAGAGTTTTAGGGGTGCACCCACTTAGCCCTAACCCCCACCCCCCCCCCCCTTTCTGGGATACTGTGTGAATGAAAAGAAACCACAAATCTGAGAAAACTAACTTTACTTCTGAGTCATAACTTTGTATGTATAAACAATAGATTAAAACTAAATAAAAAGGACAGCAGAAAAGATCTGTTTTTAGAAAATGTGTGGTGGATTTACTGCTCTTCTTATCTGTATGCTAAACAGAAGTTGCACACTGGAGCTTTAAAGTTAGGATTAAGATGTGAATTGTGGTTAGGTTAAAGTTAGGCAGGTTATAGTAAAACACTGACCTTGTCAGGACCACTAGTCCTTATGAGACCAAACCTGGTTTTTAATAAGGCGCCTAATTTCTGAGGAAATATTTAAGTTTAGGGCTAAGATTTTAATTGTGGTAAAGTTAGGTTTAGGATAAGTCATTAATTGGTTATGGTTAGGGATAAGGCTTTGTTTAGGCTATCCAAATGAAGGGAAGTCAATGCAAAGTAGCTGCAAAAAGAAAAACAGCTGCACAAACCTAATCTCATATGGACCAAAACCTCCTCAGATGTTTGTGACGTTTTTGTAAACCACTTACAGTCCATTGAGAAAATCAGCTATTTTAATTGCAGTAAAGCAAGAGTTGATTAACACTTAAGTTAATTTGTCTTATGTCAAATTTTTGGTGTTTGTGCTCATAATGTAAGTAATCGGTAACAATAAGAATTAATTGAACGTGGATGCGGCATCTCTTAATGTATATTTCTCTGCTAATCCCGCTATAAACCCCCTTGTCTTTGGCCAGGTCATTGGCTACTGTATCCCTCAGAGCTAAAATCACCACAATTTGATGCCACATAATTGTACTACAATTAAGTAGCAAACAATTTATTAAGATGTCATAGACATAAGCAGGTCTTTTAACAGGAAAATGTTAGAAAATGTGTCTTTGCAACAGAACATATTTAGCTCACATCCTCCACTATGAATGCCTTTATTTGGTGATATGCTGCATACTGTATCTCCCACAATCCCACATTTTCACCACGGTCTTGCTTCACAGTTTAATGTTTTCTTGTCTCGCTGAACGGCAGCGCTGAGGCTGAGTCAGAGCAGTGAGCTGTTAGATCCAGCAGTCTGGATCTGTATTTCTACAGAATACTGGGTGTGTGCGTGCGTGTAGGTGTGACACAGAGACATACGCATGGACAAAATGTCACTGGGGCAAACACGCGCACACACACACATGCAGACCCGACACACTAAGTACATCCTAATGATTCACTCTACATTACATTTGGCACAAAATTCTGCTGTATTCTCAAGTGTAAAAATAGAATGCATGATGGGATCTGCACTTTTTTATTTATTTCTTTTTTGATCAGTCTGCCTTACATCATCACACACCATCTGCCTTCTTCAAGTCTCTGTACTCTGTTCCCTTCATTATAAGATCCAGTGTGTAACATTTGAACATACTACCCATAATTATGTTTGTATAAGTGTAAAAGTAATCCCTTTTAAATTAAATTACATATTTTTAATTTTCTGTAGCCTTAAAATATGTTATATGTTATATGTTATTTACTTTATATACTGTAAGGGTCTTGATGAAAGAGGACGGACAGTTTGTTTCTTACCACCATTTTTCTGCAGCAGCGTAACGTGACAAACTAGGCAGAGCTGACATTTTACATTTTGCAGCAACATGTTACAACATCCCTTCTGCGCTGGTTTTGTGCGCAGAATACATGTAGAGTGTTAACAAAGGCTAGCCCACGATGTGGCCGCGTTTTTGTCTAATCATCTCAAATGGAACATGGTGAATTCGGGTTGACATCACTCCCATTTTAAGTTCCAACGTAAATGCACCACACAATAGAACTTTTTTTTCTTTTGGGTTTGTGTGGACGAAACTCAACGTTAAACCTTCTTACTTGTAATCCTGCCTATTTCACTTTAATTGACAAATGGACAGATTGTCCCTACCAATATTAGACATAGGGAAATTTGTATATGTGAGAGCGAGAGTGCACGAGCACACTTTATGGGCACCAGCACCACTTCCAGCATGCGCCTCAAAATCAAACTGCTGATTTAAGCCGTAATCAGCCAGAACATCCTAATATTCTGATATATTTAAACATGTCTGAGGTAAAAAAAAAAAGTATCTAAAATATATTTTATTCATAAACATAGTTGTAGTTGGAGAACTAACAGTAGTATTATTTTGTGATTTTGTTTTTTTTCAGTTCTAGTTTTGTGTTGTACCAGTTCATTAGTTTTGTGATTATTTACGACTTTTGATGGATCCTCCAGGTAATATTTTAAATATTTAATTTAATACTGGAGTAAATGTAGATGACGCTGGTGTGTGACGTATCTCAGACCTAGAAACAGACAAATAAGGAATAGATTAACAGCAACATTATATGTATATGTATATGTAAGTCAAGTGAACCAGTGCAGTCAACACTATAATTGTTAATGAATGATAATTAATTAAGATCATTTTGGACTTGAAATATTAGAACTAACAGTTAAAAAAAACTTGGTCAAGCTTCTTAACTCTTCTCTTTAATCCACAAATTAAAAATATGAAGAATGTATTGAAATTACTTAGTAAGTCCCTGTCAATATTAAATGACAAAAAGCTAAAATATTCATAATTATACCTTATTTTTCTATTATTTTTGTGTAGTTAATTTTATTAAATTATTCTCTTTTTTTCCCTTTTTTTTGATTGGTTTACAATCTTGCAAGCTCCACCTGTTGTAATAAAGTCTGCCGCTGGCGTGCAAAGATTTCTGGGATAGCCTCCCCCGTGAAGGATACACAGGCCATTTCTCAAGCTGTGTCTCATTCTAGGGGCTGGAATTTCTGTCTTACTAATCACTCAATTAAAAAGCCATATAAACACATACACAAAAATATAGATAACAGATTTCTACATCATAAACAGAGCACAAACATCCTTCGGAAAGTCCACATGCACTGTCCCAAACACAGATGTAACACAGGAAGCATGATGTGACCCACACATACTGTATCAACTAATTGGTTAAACATCGCTGCCATTTGAGACAAGTACCATGATCAAACTACTATGGTCAAGTCGTGGTAATTAACACCATTTCATCTCATAAAAACACAATTAATACAAAGCCCATCGCCACGGGAAAAACACCATCGCTTTCCAATTGATGTTTCACAGAACCATGGTGTTGTGGTTCTGTGAAACATAACACCACGCACCAGTTCAACAAAATTCAACACATTTTGATCAGATGGCGACATTTTCATACAAAAAAAAGAAAAAAGACAATGTAAACATCTGATGAAGACGTTTATAGATTGCAGATCCGCAACACCAACAACCTCCCACCACTTTACCATTTGTCCCAATGAAGCTGCTCGCCCAGCGCATACGCTGAAAAATGTTCTTACTTCCGGGTTTATTTAAAAAAGGAAGTTGATTAAATTAAAAAACAGACGAACAAACAAACAAACAAAAAAACTGTTCCATTACATACTAAGTACAATTTTTTTAGTTGTCGTCGCTTTGCTGTGCTTTGTCATATGCTTTGTGTCCATAATGTTTTAATATGGTTTCCTGACAGTAGTGCCGTTCCCGCGGTGCCACATGGACACACATCGGCCTGCTCGTACACAGCAGTGACGTCACTTCACTCTGAGAGATACGATTTTTCCTGAGCTTTTTATGGCCTTTAGGAAGATTTTACAAATATGAAACTCCAGGAATTAAAAATATTGAATATGCAGATGTCTCGAGGTGTCCTGTCCACAGTTTTTTTTCTTCAGTATCGCCTTAGTACTATACAGTGATTGTCAGGAGCTCGTCTTCCTCGTCTCTTTTTCCATTCATCCAAAGGCACTTTCTCTGTGTGCTGTCTCTCCCGATGTTCTCTTCTCCCCTCCCCCCTCCACCAGTGCCAGTGGCTGTTTGCCACACTGCATTATGAATCCTTGGAGAAGCCGACAACATGCTCTCTCTCCACCACACTCTCTTTACCACTTCAATAAAACATGAAGTGAATCATGGAAATGTCCTACGAACACAGCTGCTGAACCACAAAGGGGCAGATTTCACCTGATGTGTGTGTGCCTGGTATTCCTTATGTCATGGGGACCTAAATCATATTATGGGGACATATTATGGGGTCCCCATAAGGTAAATTACTACATTTTAAAGGTGACATAGAATGGTCTTTTTGAACCAAAAACTGAGATTACTGATGTCTACTTAGATAAATTAAATAATATTTATGGTCAAAAAGTTTATAGTCTCTTCAGATTAAGCCAGTTTATTGCTGCCAGCCTCTGAACAGGCACTGTGTTTCTGAGCTAATGCCCGCCTCCCAGAACACTGAGTCTCTTGTGATTGGCCAGCTACCAAGTGCATTCCCACTCGCTCACTCACTCAACAGCTGACTGACTGTTCCGCGGTGCTTCTTCTTCTTCAGGTTAGATGTTCACCCCCACGACTGGGAGTAGCTGTTGGGGGAGGGTTCGTTGCACGGCAAATGTGCCGGTTACGTAACTAAACTCAATTTTTCAAAACCGCTTGCCCGAGCGCAGGTAAACAGAGAAGCCCTTCTTTCTCAGAAGTGGCTGAAGTGTTTATTGTGACATTTTAGTGATGTTTAGATATGGGAAGGACACAGGGACACACAAAAAAACCATCAGAAATTTGATTTTCCAGTGAAAGTTCTCTTTAAGTTGAAGACATGTTTTAAAGTTAGGATGAGGGTTAGGTTTAGGTTAGGGTTAGGGCACTAGTAGTTAAGGATAAGGTTAGAGTAAATCTCCAGGAAGTTAATCTTAGTAAGTGCAATGTCCTCTGAAGTCATCGAAACCAGTGTGCGTGTGTGTGTGTGCATTCACTGGCTGCTGCTGATGCAACACGGTGTTTCTGCTTCTGTGCGACTGTTTCCAGGAAAAGGAGTACGTTGGTTTTGCGACGCTGCCCAACCAGGTGCATAAGAAGTCTGTGAAAAAAGGATTTGACTTCACCCTCATGGTGGCAGGTGAGAGTGGTGTTGAAATATTTCGGAGTTAATGACAGATAGTTAGCACTGACTGTTGTGTGTTCCCCTGTACCAAAAGCCAGCTTAAGCATGGGCGCTTGCTCTCACTTATTCAATTCAGTTAAATGTACGTATTCAGTCTAATTTCAGATTGAGCAAATCTTCATGCAGAATCTGTTTTATCAGTTTATCTTCAATTTTAAAATTTATTGTGTTTCCAATTTTTTAATAAATAACAAGGATTTGTATTTATATAGCCCTTTTCTAGTATTGATGATCACTCAAAGTTCCTTTACACTACAGTTTTGCCATTCACACCTATTCATTCACACATTCATACAGCACATCTACAGTATGTGCAGCACATTTTGTATCACACATCTTTCACACACTGTTGGCACAGCCATCAGGAGCAACGTGTAGTTAAGTATCTTGACCAAGGACACATTGGCAAGTAGACTGTGGTAGTTGGGAATCAAACCCTAAACCTTCACAGCGAAACACAACTTGCTCAAAATGATCAAACCAGTTTTTCCTTCCCTGCACATTCTATTTAACTTGGAACTCAGAGTTGAGGGGCTCTCATTTTGTAGACCAGGCCAGGTGCAGCGCAGCGCAGAGAGGAAAACTGATGTTCTGGTCCAGGAGGTCCAAGCTCGTAGTGGCCAAATACTGTATATGATCCCATGAGCAGACCTCCACAGGCTGATGATGCAAAAGGAGCCAAAACGAGGTTACCAATTTTATTATTAGAAGAAGACTAGTTCAATTAATTAATAAAAATTGATGTTAACACCATTTTGTTTCATGAGTAATTTTATGTATCTTTAATGTGATTGAGTTAATTGTGGCCAAAAATATATAAACGCAAACATTTAAGGACAGAGCTGTGCAGCAGGTGGTCTGTCCTCACCCGTGCGCTCTCTGCCTGCATGTTGCGTGCTGTTGTGTAGTATGCAACATGCACTGTGCGCCAGTCAGCCAAATTACCACTAGACTAGACGCGCAGTGGTAATTTCGTCCGGTGCAACACCGTGCACAGCGAATTTGGCAATTTGGTAGACCAGGTACGCAGAAATGGGTGTGTCGGCTCAGAAGGGGAGGTGTTGACAGATTCAGCTTGGTGCAGTGACAATTTCGTGCCAAATGGCTGCGCTGATGGTGTGCTGAAGGCTTGCCAGCTCCAACCTGGTCACTCTCGGCACAAGGCGAAGCGGTCTACTGGTAATTTGGCTGACTGGCGCACGGTGTGCACATGTCGCCAAAACCACACAGGCAGGTTTACAGAATGTCAGGCACATTTCAATGCAGTTAATATTCACAACAACCACTATTTAATGTAACCGTCTGAATCAGCATATAGTTTATATCTATATTAACTGTCCCGTCACATCTGATATCAGATCAAAGGCGGTTGGCACGTGTAATGGGATCTCATTAACGCCGCTGAAACGGTGATGCAAACTATCGACTTCACAATTCTCTCAGCCAACCACAAACAGCTTTGGCATCGACTTCTCTCATCTCATAAAATTCAGTGCATTCTTTGTGGCATGTTGCATGCTACACAACATAGCATGCAACATGCAGGTAGAGCAGCACAGCGCACGGGAGTGGAGAGACCACCTGCTGCACAGCTCTGTCCTTAACCGTTTCCGTTTATACATTTTTGGCCACAATTTACTCAATCACATTAAAGATACATAAAATTACTCATGAAACAAATGGTAAAAGTGGTCTCATTCTAATAATAATATTGGTAACCTCATTTTGGCTCCTTTTGCATCATTTGGTCATCATTTTGCATAATTGCGCGGGCATTTGCACTGCAAATCACGACGTGATGTTTTTTGTGACATTTGACCAAAGGGAGTTGCCACACATAGCTCCCCAATATGGCAGATCCCTCTGCATATGCACAGTGCAAATCGGGCAGCAATGCAAATCAGGTAGTGACAAAGGCATGACTAAGGATTTTCTTGGTTGATCATTGGTCATCATTTTAGGCCAATCATCAGCACATTGAAGATTTTATTTTAAATTTAGTTTTTTGAGTCTGAGAAAGGATGTTTTAACTAATACTTTAACACTGTTCTATATTACAGATATATACAAATATACATTAAATTAACCCTTGATTACAGTAATTAACAGCCAACATTAACAAATGTGCCATGCATGAAGCAAACCTGTGGAGCGCAGTAGTGACTTTGAATGGATTGGAACAATCGGCAAAGAGGATCTGAACATTTTGTTGAATGTACATACATTAGAACATAATACTAACTTTTAATAAGCACACAGATTATAATGAACTTTTGAATTATTAATTTTACAAGGGAGCACAGTAGCAAATATCAATCAACCAGCTAGTAGACTTAAAATTTTGTTGATTTTAAACAGGGTACTTCACCCTGTAACACCACCACAATAAATTATAAATTCTTACAGTAAGAACTTTTACAATGGCATGGGGGTGGAGCCTGCCACTCATTAGACAAATCAATAAAAGTATAACATCATCACATCACACAACTTAGCAACTCGCACATCAACAGAAATTATATTAAAAAGTATGTAAAAAAAAAAAAAAAGCAAATTGCCTGCAGAGCTTGCATGTCACCTTGGGCTCACCCTTCACGCTCTCAAAATGTTTCCAAACTTTGGACTTCTTACCCAACATACTATTTGATAAACTTTGTAGTCACCATCGAATCAGCTGTAAACACTGAAGTGACTTCTGTCAAACTACACATCCTTTTTCTGCCAGACATGGTTCAGCCATATAGGTTTGGATTTTATTTTGACAAGACGCAGCTTCCAATAGTTTCCAGTATTTTTATTTTTTTTCCACAGGAACTGAACGACCAGTGAAATCTTGCCGACTAATGATTATTCTGGTCCCGGTTTGGTTGACCATAAGTAGGCAGCCCTATCATTCACACTGTATAGGGTATTGAATAGGCCAGAAATAAATACTGCTTTGGCATATATAGGAATACAGTGGGAAAATGTATTATAGCAATTTTAAACCACTGAAAATATAATTAATGTCATGTGCAGCTAAAAAAATGGGATGGACTTTAATATTCAGTTGATTATAAAAACTTGATCAGTTATATTAATCATATTTTTTAACAAAAAAATACAAAACTGAATGTTTTATCAGTGATTGTATTAATGGAAAGAAAAATTCTTATCTAATGTCTAATTTGTGGTGCATCTACAGTACTACCACAGGGTGGCAGCAGCAGCAAGTACAGTATATGGTGTGTGGACAGCATGAGTGAAATTTGTGAGGTTTCTGATGGTTCAGTAATTGTGTGACAAGAGTTTGAAATGGCAACCCTGACTAGAAACATGTTTTAATTGGCCCTGCTCACTGCACACTGTGTAAATCACCTTCTGGGCCCCGTGTCTCTATTGACTATTTTGTGGGAGCCCCTGTACCAAAAAGTAGCTTAAGTCTGCTTTCTTTCACTCTCTCAATTACTAGATGCAAGTATTCAGTCTAATGTCAGATTGAGCAAATCTTCATACAGAAACAATTTATCAGCTTATCTCTAGCTTTAAACTCTATCATGCAAAATTCTGTGCTGATGTTTCCAGATTTAAATATTGCCAGTGTTTTATTGTATAGTTTTACAAAGTTGTATTCTTGTTTTTCTTTTTTGTAATTGTTTTATGAAGCACTTTGTCACTTTACACTGTGCTTTACTAAATAAACTTGACTTATTTACTTAGATCAAGTCAAACCTTGTCACACCCATCAGGATGTCCACGCTTGAGGGCAGTTTTACCACTGCACCACAGTTTTCACTATTTTCCCTGTGGAAATGTCTCTATAAAAATGTAATCTTCACCATAAAAATGAGTCATGTAAACTCACACTGGTAATATTTCATATTGATTCAAATCCAAGAGTTTATTATTCAGAGTGAAGGGAACAGAGACATCACTCTTCTCTACACAGTTCCACAAGAGACTGTGCACAAATACTGTGTTGTAGAACTCCCAAATTAATCATAAGTCAGCCATCCATTCAAAGGCTTTACATGTGTCCCTACACATTTGTTTTTTTAACTGAGATATTTGATTCACATGGATGCTAAGATTAGATTTCAGATACTCCTGAATTAATAGTGTTTATATATATATATATATATATATATATATATAGGTTTTTTTTTCTATTCCATAAGAATATGTTTTTGACTTTATCTGGACCACATCGAAGAAGAAAGAAAATTATGAATTTTTTGTGGGGACACAGGAGCTGCTGGTCTACTGCTGCAATCTTTGGGAATTCAAACAAATGATTACAAACATCAGTGTCACAATTTAACTAATTTAGACTAAGTAATGGAGGCAACAGTGGATCAACAGCTCCTGTGTGATGTAAAATCAACAACTTTATCCACAGAGTTTGATGTGGCAGAGTGAGAGGTTTGCAAAGTAACACAGACATTAGTTTTCTGTTACAAATGTGCTCTAACGGGGAACTTCCCACCACTGTCTCTGTCTGTGTGTTACAGGTGAGTCAGGTCTGGGTAAATCCACCCTGGTGAACAGCCTGTTCCTCACTGATTTGCACAAAGACCGAAAACTACTCAATGCTGAAGGTGAGTCACTGGCCAATCAGATGTCTTCATAGCTGGCTCCTTCTTCCTCTTCTGCTTTCAGATTAGACTGTTGATTGTTAAATGTGTCTGTGTGTTTGCTATTTCAGAACGTATCAGTCAGACAGTTGAGATCACAAAGCACACGGTGGACATTGAGGAGAAGGGGGTAAAGCTGAAACTGACCATTGTGGACACGGTGGGTTTTGGAGATGCGGTCAACAACACTGAGTGGTAGGTGTTTACTCTGCTACTGCTGATGTTTTCAGAAAAGAGGTTCCACAAACTCATTAGTTTCATATGATTACAAGTATACATAAGAATTGATTAACCTGTAATGTTATAATAGTGTAGTTATTTTGTTTTATAGAATTAATTTATACATCATAGTGTACAATGTATAAAAATGCAAGTTATCCATTTTAAGGAAATTTCAAAATCCCCTCCCCAAGCCACTCCAGCATGGGCTGTAAGTCAGGATCTTTTTGGTTGTGTGAGCTCCTTCTCCCTCTCCTCCCGCCTCTGGACAGCGGGAAAGTGCATCAGTGTTGGAGTGTTGTGCCCCTGCCCTGTAGGCCACAGGGAAATTGAAGGCTTGCAGTTCCTCTAGTCAGCAAGCCACTCCCTGAATAACATCAACCATTGCAAGGCAGAATGGTCAGTTCTAATAATGAAGGGTAAACCACACAGGTAATATCTGAAGTATCTCGCCGCCATCACGACAGCCAGGAGCTCCCTTCGGGTTACGCATTCCTTTCTCTTCACCGGGTCACCTCTACTTTTTGTCATTTTAAATAATCATTTCTTCAGGCTGGCATTTTATAGTTGCAACCACAAAAACTAACCACTACCAAAAATCCCTAAACAACGACAGCACCTTTTTTGATTAACCATTTGTGTCATGTTTTCATGTCTGGTCTGGGTTGCCTGCCTGCCTTAATAACTTCCTGCTTTTATTTTGTGTGTTTGCTCTACTTCCTGGGAGAATGTATCTGCTTTTCTTTCTAGGGACTGGCTGGCAGGTGAGGCGGAGCCTTCAATCAACAGGGCTGTTTCCTAACCCTCATCAGATGACTTCCTATTTATACCTTGGTTTCCTGCGTCCTGGTGTCAGGGCGTCTTCATTGTATAACCGGTAACCTGCGACTTGTCGCTGCTCTCTTAGCGCTCCTTAGTCGCTCACACTTTTTTGTTATCGGCATTACTTATGCTCGCTTTTTGTTCTTCTTCCTCAGTTATCGCCTGAGCTCCGCCTTGCCAGCCGGCCAGCTTCAGCCCCTTTTGTTTGCCTCCCTGGACTGGTATTTTGGGTTTAGATTTTTGTAAATAAAACCTTGTTATTCCTTTTTTCATTCCGCTTCCACATCTAGTCCTTCTTCCCTTTTTATTGAGTTTTTGAAAATCATGACAATTTTATTTATTTATTTATTTCTACTAGAAATTTTATTGATTTGATCATCATTGTCTTGTACACAAGCCACACAGGGGCGCTGACACAACACTTAATGAGACTTTTTTCTTGTCTTCTGACATTGATAACTCCTGTCCTGTCCTCTCTGTTGTCTGTTTTTATATACTTCTAAGTTACATGTATCTATCATTCGGGGGACATTTGTAATTGAATTACTCTCCGGAATAAATGAAGTTGTTTGAATCTTAATATATTCATGTTATTCTATTATTCTTATCTTGCTATGTAGATTTGCTGCAGCACTTTCAAGGTGAAAACCCTCTTCTTCACTTCTTTTTAGTGCTAGACCTGATGTCATGATGTGAAGTTTTTATAAAAACACTTAAATATGTTTGTGTGTGGTAGCTGGAGGCCTGTCGCAGACTACATCAACCAACAGTTTGAACAGTACTTTAGGGACGAGAGTGGACTGAACAGAAAGAACATCCAGGACAACAGGGTGCACTGCTGCCTCTATTTCATCCCTCCGTTTGGACACGGGTAATTAGCACATCTCACATGTACGTGTTGTATTAACTGTATATCTGTGTGTACATTGAAATGTTCAGTAAAGCTCACAGGCTCCCACAGGCTTCGCCCGGTGGATGTAGAGTTCATGAAGGCCCTGCAGGACAAGGTTAATGTGGTTCCTCTCATCTCGAAAGCAGACTGCCTTACTCCCACTGAGATAAAAAAACTTAAGGAGCAGGTAGGACCACATGTGATTCTCCCCTCACTACTGTCCACACATAGCAAAAACCCTAAGTCAGCATAGAAATGAGCAGCGGTATTTCTATGCTGAGTTATCCTCAACCACGGGCCTACCTGTGTGGAGTTTACATGTTCTCCCCCTCTCTGTGTTCTGTGTAGGTACTCCGGCTTTCCAAAACCATGCAAAATATGAAACTAACCATAGGTGTGAGTGTGAGAGTGAATGGTTGTACATCCGTTGCCCTTCAATGAACTGGCAACCTGTTGAAGGTGTGACCCTGCCTTTCACCCTATGTCAGCTGGGATTAACTCCAGCTACATTCAACATTCCATTTACATTGATCACTAGTTAAAGATGAATGAAATGAGGAGTAATAAAGAGGTGGTTCAGTGAACAGTTGTTTCTCTGCGAGTCCTACAAATGATAAATTAAATTAAAACTATTCACATGTTAGAACAAATCAGTTATTTAGTGAAATACTAGGGCTTTGCTGAGCAACAGGCATATGACAAATCAGCTGATTCAATATGCAAAGGTAGCACACGTGCGGCAGCATAATATCACACGTGCAAGTGGGTATGAGCAATCGAGCAAAATTGTTATATGACATCTACCATTATCACTCATATCCGTATACACGGTTGCTGTGAGTATCCAACTGTAGGGTGTTGATGCTGCTACTGCTGGGAAGTAGCCTGAGACATGGATGACTTGACTTCACAAAAACATGCCTGCTAGCAGAGACACAAGGAAAACATACATATGTGTGTGTGTGTGTGTACATTTGCAGACTCTCAGTGGTTCTTTAGCCCTAATAGGTGCAGCTCTCTGGCCCCTTAAGTCTGTGATATATTGAAAATATGTTTGCAAGATGTTAAAACAGATTAACAACCTCTATTTAAACATTTAAGGTGCAGTGTGACACACTCTGTCTGACAAGAAAAAACAAATAATGTAAACATAGTATGTTTGGGAAAAATACTTACTCACCTATCATTAATTGCCTTAAGGCAGCAGTTCGAACATTGTACGGGGAGAGGGCAGTCAATTTTCTGGGCAGTAATGACGACCTGCTGGAGCAACTAGAATATAACACATATAAACAGTTTGTCAGCACACTCTTTGAGTAGAAAGAGACGAGCAGTTTCTCAGTGAGGTGGTTGTTCCTGAGAAGTCTCAGGAAGTAAAGATGAGTGCTGTGGTGTATGTGCTCCAGGCCACCGTACACCTACAGGTCCCTGTACACCGACCCATGATGTTTATAGCTTAATATTGTATGCCCTCTTGGGGACAGAACTCATAACAACCACATATAATAATAAGGAATAAAATAAAATTCAAATGGGATTATAGAGGAAGATTGACAGACTTAGTTTGGACTAACAAACAAAAACACAGTGCAATCCATCTCACAGTCCATCTTACCATTCTTTGTTTCTTTTTCAGTAACATAAAACCAATAAGTCTATTTTCTTCTCCTTATGTACATATAGTCAGACTGAGTAAGATGTCTGATTGCCTGTCAGATATGGCCTTAATTCGATTAAACTGTCCATGTACTCAGTATACATACTGAGTGTGTTGTCAGGATGCGAACCGGTGTGTCGGTGAATGAGATTCTGGCAGTGCTGGTTTGCTGCTGCCTCTTTTGGTAGATTTTTGTGAAATCCAAACACCCAAGACTCGAATAACACTTTGAGCTCACTGATGGCGACAGCGGTGGATCAATAACAGGGACAGAGCAGGGACAGAGTGGTTTACAAAGCAGCACAAATTTCAGTTTATTGAAAAAGGCTAGATATGATACAGATTTTATTTGAATACCCCTCACCTCACTGTTCCTTTCCAAGTACCTTCAAGAACCTATGTAGCCTTCAGTTAGCAAAAGGCTCAAAAGATGTTTAATTTGTCCACTGTTGGCTATTGTAAAAACATGTCCAAAATGTCCATCTCTGTAGAGTTGACCCAGTTTCTGTTATGAATTAAAAAAAAAAACCTTATTAAAAAGCAACAATTTATAAAATCAGGAGATTGCACACAACAAAAAATTAAGTATAATTATTTCGAAGATAAAAATTAACATCTGCAGCGCAGGTTGACTGCTCAAACCTGTGACAACTGACGGTATGATTGATGGTGACTGATTTGCAGAGGGACTTCAGATACAACATAAATAAATATAAACGTAACATAAAGAGCAATCTATCTTTTAATCCTGCTCTCAGACCGAAGTGAGTATTGCAGTATTTTTTTCCATAAACATTGAACTATTCTTTTAAAATTGTGTTTCATTTATTCCCAAAAATTTTGTTTTCTCTTTAACCAAACCCTGTATTTGAAAGTGAATAGTGTGGATATATAAATTATATGGTGCCTTGAACTTGAGAATTAGATATGGACAGATACTTTCAGCTTTTAGTGCTGAATGACTCGGACATTTCCTCCACTGACTTTTATCATGTAGGGCAATTCTTTTTTTCTTGCTGAAGTCTGGCGCTCACTGACTGTTGTTGTGTGTATGTGTGTATACTGGTATTTTCTATGTTGTGGGGACCAAACTCTGTTTACACAGTCACATTATGGGGACAAAAATCAAGTTCCCATAACGTTAATGAGTACATTTTAAGGAGAAGTCATGTTTTAAAGTTAGGCTGAGGGTAAGGTTAGGTTAATGTGTTAGGGTCAGTGTTAGGGTTAGGGCACTAGTAATTATGGTTAAGGTTAGAGTAAGTCTCCAGGAAATGAATTTAAGTCAATGCAATGTCCTCTGAAGTCATGGAAACCTGTGTGTGTGTGTGCTTCCAGCTAAGAGAGGAGATTGATAGATATGGGATAAAGATCTACCAGTTTCCTGTCTGTGACTCTGATGAAGATGAAGAGTTCAAGCGGCAAGATAAAGAGCTGAAGGTAAGTTCTTTGGGTCCATCTACACTTGGAACCTTTTTACTCACAGCCGCATTCGACTTGTTTGTTTTCTTTCATGATTTTAAATGTCACTTTTTCAAACAGCTAGTTTTGAGTCATTTTGGAGTCTTTATCAACTAATGAAACTCTATATCACGGAAATGTCAGACCATCGTTAACCCTGGATTTATCTCTCTGCTTATCTGAAGCCTTTGTAGCTAAAGAACGAGTTTATTTAGATGTTCTTCATTTAGAAACCTAGAGTGACACAGCAACCGTTTTTTTTTTTTATTGATGGAACGGATCTTAGCCTAGCATCCGTTGCTGGACACTAGCTGACGTTAGCTAATGTTTCTGCCTCTCCAGTCGAACCAGACCGGACTCGTTTTTTCTTCCTCGCCTTACCACTGTTTAGAATCATTAATTTGCACCTTGGTTACCAACGGCTGGATGTTGTTGAATGTTAGCACACCAGCTAGTTTTTGACAACTGTTAGCACACCAGCTAACCTAGATTCTCCACTCCTGCCATTCATTAACTGCGCAAAATGGAAGCTAACGCCCCTCGCACAAGAAGTAGTGAAGACTCCAGGGCCCCATCTCTGACGTTGCGGGAACAAGATATCGAGCAAGGATCTACACCAGGTCTGTTTGAGATTCTTAGGGCTGGAATATGCCCAGCAGGCTATCTATGTTCCGGGCTTCTATCAACACTGTGCTTTGTTCATCCTGAAGTGTCTCCACAGACAACTGACACGCCAAGCCAGCCTGTCTGATAATGACCCCTTCCTCCCAACCTGCCACCAAGTTGTTGAGCCCACAGAGGAGGAGGGAAACGTGTCGGAGGTAACGCCGGTGGCTAACACTGACTGAAGCTCCCAGTCTGAGCTAGATCTGGCTGTCCCTTACGAGGAAGATGTATTAGAACTGGACTACGGGGAAGATGATGATGAAACCTTAGATAGCCTTATTTCAGAGGATGATGAGGACAAGGATTTATTTGCCCATGGGGCTGCAAAGCCTGTGGTCTGTGTCACTAATGGGGACAGAGATGAGAGTAGCCAGCTTCTCCTCTCCCCACTGATCTGCTGGCTGTGTGCTAATGCGCTGCGGAAAGATTGGACATCCTAGAGACTACCAGAGCCCGTTACAAGGGCAAGGTGCTGCCTCCGGCAAAAGTTTTTCCCCATCTTCCCAGAACTGTTAATTGAGATGGTACACCTGTTGAAAGACCATCCATATAGCAGCAGAAAGCCAATACCTGGCATTGTTTCCCTTGACTGTGTCGCAATGGAGCGCCTGGGTCTCTTGCGTATGCCTCTGATGGAGTCACTGGTAGCGGCACATCTGCACCCTGGTCTGCCTACTGTTTCATCCCGGAGCCCCACACTGCCATCTATTTTCAGACAGCTCTGAGAGCGAAGACTTATGAAGCAGCAGCGCTTTCGGCCAGGGCACTTAAAGTCAGGGGGAGATATGTGCAGCGGAAAACCTTCGCACAGGTGGCTTCTCAGCATTTTAAAATTCCAAAGCGCCCGACTTCTTAGCCAGCCCCATCTCCCTCCAACAATCAGAGTACCAGATGTGTCCAGAAAGAGCCCGGTTCCAGCTGCAGCTCCGCCGGTTCAACACGCCCCAGGATCTGGTACCCAGGCCAGAAAAAGTAAGAGGGCAGTCTTACAGCCCTGCTTTCCACAGCTGGCTGTTCTCCATTCACCAGCCCTACCTGTTTGGGCCCTCCAGAACCTCAACCCCTGGCCGTCACGGACTGTGACATAACATGACTGGAGGAAAAGAGGCATCATAGCAGAGGGTTTAGCTGTTGCCCCTCTCTCATGTCCACAAGCACATGCACATGATTTCAGCAAAATGAAAATAATTGTTCCGCTGTCACAGCCAGGCCAAAGGCCGAGGGCGCAGTCTGGAAAAAGACAAAACAAAAAATAAACAAATTGTCAATGAGCAGCACGGTTTCTGTACCCGCTGCCCTCTAACAAAAAGGAGCTAAACAAAACCAAAAAAGCCAGGAGACAGAATATGACAGGTGGCATATATCAACTGTTAGGGGGGTCTGCACTCCCATCAACCAGACATGTTGGCACGCAGACTGATTCTATGAAGCAGCAAGCATCTCCTCTCCCTTGAGAGCGACACATGTTCCAGGAGCTCTGAACACAGGAGTGGACCTGTTGTCCAGTGGCGTGCCGACATATGGGGAATGGACTCTGCACCCAGAGGTCATGGCGTAGGTTTGGGCCGGCTATAGTCAGGCCATTCATTCATTTAGGATCTCATCATTCCAACTTCTAATACATACCAATTCAATGCAATGTGCCAGATTGGCTTCAGGTCAGACAGGAGGCAACAAGCCCACCACAATTTCTTCAGGGTTTTGATGGGTTACATTAACTTGGTGGCACTGGTCCTTTAAAGCTCATATAGAATTATCTTTATGAACCAAAAGTCGAGATTACTGATGTCTACTATAATATTTATGGTCAAAAACCTCATAGTCTCTTCAGATTAAGCCAGTTTATTGCTGCTCTCTGCCAGCATTTGAACAGGCACTCTGTTTCTGAACTAATGCCCACCCCCAGAAACCAGTGAGTGCATTCCCACTCGCTTGTGATTGGCCAGCTACCAGCTGACTGACTGCACCACGGTACTTCTTCTTCTTCTGCAGATTGAATGTTCACACCCACAACCAGGGGTAGCTGTTGGGGGAGGGCGACAAATGTGCTAGTTACATAACTAAACTCGACTTTTCAAAACTGCTGGTAAACAGAGAAGGTCATCTTTCTCAGAAGTGGCTGAAGTGTTTATTGTGATACTTTAGTGATGTTTAGATACAGGAAGGAAATGGGGACACACCAAAATACATCAGAAATTTGATTTTCCAGTGAATGTCCTCTTTAATTGCTCTAATACCTGTGTATGTATGGTGTGTTGTGTTGCAGGAGAGCACTCCATTTGCAGTGATCGGCAGCAACACTGTGGTAGAAGCCCGAGGTCAGAGGGTTAGAGGGAGGCTCTACCCATGGGGCATTGTAGAGGGTAAGATTCTCTCCACTGGATTCAATATGATCGTGCCCAGCCCCCCTGCAGCAGGTCTAACATTTCAGTTACATATGTTTTTGTCAGTAATGTGGCATCCATCTTTTCTTATGTGCAGTTGAAAACCTGTCCCACTGCGACTTTGTGAAGCTGAGGACCATGCTGATCAGAACCCACATGCACGACCTGAAGGACATCACCAATGACTGTCACTATGAGAACTACAGAGATCAGATCATCCAGACCATGACCAGGTATGTGAGTCTGTGTATCACTCACTCACTCACTCACTCACTCACTCACTCACTCACTCACTCACTCACTCACTCACTCACTCACTCATCTTTTACTTCCTTGTCCTCCACATGAGGGTCGTGGCAGGCACTGGTGCCTAATCCCAGTTTACATAGGGCGAAAGGTGGGGTACACCCTGGACAGGTCACCAATCACAGGGCTGCATAGAGAGAAACAACCATTCAATCTCACATTCACACCTATGGGCAATTTACAGTGTCCAATTGGCCTAAATCCAAATTTGCATGTTTTTGGACTGTGGGAGGAAGCTGGAGAACCTGGAGAAAACCCACACCTACACGCAAACTCCATGCAGAAAGGCCGTTGTTCTGAACAGGTCACAAATCTGGGTCTTCTTGCTGCAAAGGCAAGAGTACTAATCACGATACCAACCGTGTGGCCCATATGTTTCGGTCAATCAAACTTTATTTAATATAGCACTTTTTATACATAAAGTAAGTATAACTTTTTTTCCACCATGATATAATAAGGTCAATGTATGCCACATGCGGTACACAAGCTCAACCAGAAATAATAGTCCCAGTTTGTTTTAAGAATTTATTTATATATTTTTTATTATCATTAAAGATACACATTTTCATGGACATTCTTTTTTATTATACTTATTGTACTCTACAATACTTTTTTTTATTGGAGAACATATTATCTTAGGGCCACATGGTGGATAGCAAGAAGGTCACTGTTTTTGGGTTTCGGATCTTGATTGATCACGGACCTGGACATCCTAAATTGACAGTAGGTGTAAATGAGAGGGTGAATAGTTGTTAATGTGTTGGCCCTGCGATGGACTGTTGGACTGTCCACTGTGTGCCCTACCTTTCACCCTATGTCAGCTGGGATTGGCTTCCTGCAATCCTCTTGTGGAGGATAAAGCAATAGAAAATGAATGAATGAATGAATGAATGAGTGAACACTCTCACTCATTTTCTACCACTTTATCCACCACTGAGGGTTGCCTATGCCAAACTCCAGCTGACATAGGGCGAGAGAAAGTACACCCTGGACAGGTCATTCACTCTCACATTCACACAGTGTCCAATTGGCCTAATCCCCAAATCAGCATGTTGTTGGACTGTGGGAGGAAGCTGGAGTACCCTTTTGAGAACCCACACACACGTGGGGAGAACATGCAAACTCCATGTAGAAGGGTCCATGTTCCGACCGGGTCGCAAACCCGGGACCTCTTGCTGCAAAGGCAAGAGTGCTAACCACTACACCATGAATGAACATATCATCTTCAAAAAAGGTATCTAATATTATGCAATGGCAATGTTAATCTCTGATGTTACAGTAAGATGAATGCAGAGAATCAGGTGGAGAGCCCCATCCCCATCCTACCGCTGTCCACACCTGACGTGGAGACAGAAAAACTCATCAAAATGAAAGATGAAGAAGTGAGTGCAAAAACCTTTCCTGTCTGTGTCACAACCATGATGCTTATGTGAACTGATGAGGCTTGTGTAAATATGTTCACCATATGTTCTAACCCTGTCTCACGCAGCTGAAGAGAATGCAACAGATGCTTCAGAAGATGCAACAGCAGATGCACGAGCAGGACTTGTGACTCCTGACCCCTTGTGTATATTTGTGTGCTAACTTCTGTATAAGCATATCACACAGAAATAAATAGTGAATGGAAAAAAAAAATGAATCAACAAATACAAATATAATTTTATTTCTTTATGTATTTATTCATTTATTGATTCTTTTTTTAATTTACCTATAGATTTGTCATTTTGTTTGTCCCACTAAGACAGCAGCACAAATAAAAACCTTCAAAGCTCTTGTCTGCACTGTTTAGAGTCTTTAACCACAAATTTGTATTGCAGCTTGGTTTCCATGTATTGCACTGTACAATCAGAAATGCAAAAACGATTCCACATGTAAAATGCTAATTGAATTTTGTTGAGCTTGTGTACATAATATTAAGATTTCAAACAAGCAATTATAGTGATATTTCAGGTTTTGTATAATTACTGACACATAGTCAGCACAAAGTCCCTAGACAAAAGCAGAGATTGTACAGCACAGTACACAGAAGTAGTTCATTCACTGTTGCCTCCATCAGTAAGTTTAAATGTTTTGTTTTAGCAAAATTGGTGTGTGAAATCCTTTTTTAGTGTGTGTCACAGATTTACCTCTGTGACACCAATATGGCAGAACTAGTGCTGCTTTGTCCCCACAGTCTTCACAAACACTGATTTTCCATTTGTACTTTGTACAAACTTCTACAGAAAAGGCTTTCTGTATATTGTAAGCGGTGAGCAAATAAGATATACTAGACTTAAGCGGTCATTGATTTTATAAGGTGATTCTTCTCATGTGGATTGTAAAAGTGAAACTCAACCATAAAATAAAGGGAGGAGAAAACAAAACTTATTTTCACAGACAATTTTCACGCGGTCAGCTGCACTACGCATCCATAGCTTGTTCTGTGTTGTCTGTTTGGTCACAGCATTTCTTTCTCTGTCTCTCTGCTTCTACAGTCAGACTGACTCTCCCCCACAATAAATGCAACTCAACAAAGCTCACTTGTGTGCCAGAACTGATTGTTGTAGTGGATTTACAGCATCACTTATAGGCCTGGCAAGTGTACTTGAGTTTTGAGTTATTCTGAGGAGTTTCCTGTGGATGGAGACATTTCCTGAAACGATGCTGTGTTTACGGGAAAAAAGACAAAAATATTCTTTACATTTGGTTCCATTTCTGTGTGGAACCAAATTGGCTAGTTTGGTTTTAAGGACCCCATTAGCACGTTCCACTACACCTTGACTTTGTGGATGATAAACAGTACCAAAATGATGTTTATGCCAAAGTACTCTTCTGTTTCAAATATTTTTATTAGAGCACATCACAACAATGTTATATTGTCTACATCATATACAAGAGTACAGAAATAGGGGCTCAATCTATTGGCCAAAATTTTAGAAAATAATTTACCATCTTGGTTTAACAGAGAAATAGGGCAAAAAGAGCCAACCTCTTCTGGGTCCTTACCCTTTTTATGTATCACTGTAATAACCACTTCTGTTAAAGTAGGAGGTAGGACCCCGTCCACATGGGCTTGAGTGAACACCCTATGTAGATATGGGCACAGGGTTTCAATAAACTTTTTATACAGCTCACCTGGAAGGCCATCAGGGCCTGGGGCTTTATTGCTTTTAAGTGAGGAGATAGCTTTTTTAACTTCTTCAACAGAAATTTCAGAGTTCAGCTGAGCTGCCTCATTTTCATCTAGTTGGGAGAGATTGCATTTATTTAAGAAATCTTGCATAGCTGTATAGTCTGTATCGTTTTTGGAAGTGTACAGATTTTTGTAAAATTGGTGAAATCGATCATTGATGTCCTTGGGTTTAATCAGAATCTCACCTTTATCAGATTTAATTTTATGTATTGTGCGATCATTTTCCTGTTTTCTCAGTTGCCGGGCTAAGAGTCTATGTGGCTTGTCATTAGACTCAAAATTATTTTGTTTAGTATATAAAAATGCCTTACTAATCTTTGCCGAGAGTATCTTATTATATTTATATATTAAGGCTGAAATTGTTTTTATGCAAGTGCACTGGAGGGAGTTTTGGCATTTTCTTTATCCAGGAAGTTATTTTGGTTGTCTAGTTCAAGTTATCTAGCTTTGTTCAGTTTCCTTCTAGATGCTTCAAATGAAATGATAGAGCCTCTAATAAATGCTTTGAATGGCTCCCATAAAACAGAGGGGGTGGTTTCTGAATTATCATTAATATCAAAATAGAGGGATACCTGAGATTTTAAATAATCACAGAACTCTTTTTCGGTTAGTAAAAGAGGGTTTAGCCTCCAGTTTGACTGTGGCTTCACTATGTTTTGAATATTCAGAGTACACATAAGGGGACTATGATCTGAGATCAAAATGTTGTGGTATTTCGTATTTACAGCATATGGTGTTAGTTTTACATCTATGAGAAAATAATCTATCCTGCTGTAAGAGTTATGTGTTGCCGAATAGAAGGAATAATCCCTACCAGTCGGATTGGCTAATCTCCAAACATCAGACAGATTGTTGATAAATGTATTAAGAAAGACACTTGAATTACTCTTCTCTGCTCTGCGAGTGGAAGATCTATCTAGGTACGGATCTAATACGCAATTGAAGTCCCCTGCAATAATCAAATTCGATTGGGATAAATCTGGTATAAGAGAGAATGCCTTCTGAAAAAATGACGGATAGTCTATATTCGGAGCGTATATGTTCATCTAGGTGAGAGGCGTAGAATATATTTAACCAGTTAGAATCATAAACTGACCTTCCTTATCAGATATTGTATCTTTGTGAATGAAGGGAACGCCTTTCTTTATCATGATTGCTGTACCTCTTGCTTGAAAATTAAATGATGAGTGGTATACATTATTGATCCATTTACACCTTAATCTGATATGAAAGTCTTTTTTCAAATGAGTTTCTTGTAAGATTTTACAACAAACTCAAGATTTTTGCAAAGATTTTAGCTCTTTTAATTGGGTTAAGTCCACACATTCCAGCTAGCTAGGTTTCGACCCCTCCTGCCTTCTCTTGTATTCAGAAGATAATACTAAACAAACGTATGGCACGAAAGTACTTCCCTGAGCTGTTACTGTCAACTCTTGTTAACCTTAGCAACTAAAGCATCTCAAATAGCTCGTCAATTTAATTTGAATTAAACAAAACAAAAACATTGTCGTTGACAGGTGTCAGGTAAAACGATGTGTGGTCTAACGCACAGTCTCACCATATTTTGAAGGATTGACCCCGTATGTGTAACTGCTCACAATCCATCTAGTTGGGCCACCTGGTGTGTCTATTCCTCTGTCATTGTCTACTGTGGCTGTCCAAAGTGTTTCCCGGCATAATCTTGAGCTTCCTTCGGGTCGATGAACGACATTTTCACTCCTCCGTGTGTCACCATCAGCCTGGCAGTCTGTATCTGACGTCTGGTCTTCCTCGCAACATTTCTCTAACTTTAGTGAACGCAGCTCTCTGTCTGACCACAGAAGGAGGGAAGTCAGGAAATATGTGTATTTTCCGCCCCTGGAATTCCAGCTTACTCTTTTCCATGGCCCTACGTAGTATTTCTTCACGGACGTGATAGTAGTGAAGTCTTAAGATGAAGGGTTGTGGGGGGTCCTCTGGTCTTGGTTTCTGGCGGTTTATTCTATGTACGCGATCTACCAGTGGTTGCTCCGGCAGAGACAGCACTTCGGTTAGGAGTTGTGAGATGAACTCTCTGAGCCGTGGTCCCTCTTTTCCCTCCAGTACTCCTATAATCCTAATATTGTTCTGCCTGGAGCACACCTCGAGGTCCTCACATTTTTCACGGAGGTGTTTAACTTTAGTTGTCAGATGATTCACTGTAGTTGAAGTGTGGAGAGGATGTCAGAGTGGGATGAAGCGCTTTCTTCTAGCTCTTTTAGAGCGGTCTCGTGCACTGCTGATATGCCATTCAGCTCAGAAATAGATTTCTGAACGTTTTCATTAAGTGATGAAATCTCGCTCCTGATAGTAGCAGAAACATCTGTGATGCGGTCTTCTATGGTGGCACAAACCACTGATCTGATTCGGTTCACATCTGCACTTAAAGCAGCGATGGCTGCGAGCACTGACTTGTTAGAGGATTCATCCATAGTGCTGTCGTCAGCCTCCGGAGCCTCAGAGCAAGGTGCGCTCGTGGCTTCTGGGCCTGTCTCATGTGCCTCGCTCTTTTTGGCTTTTGGTTTAACCATTGTGAAAACCGAGTAGAATGTTTTGTTCTGGTGATTACCGCAGCGTTTATGTTCTTCACGAAGTGGGTACCATTCGGTGATTTTGCGTTTTTGCTCAGTTTTGAACGGATTTTTTGACGAGCTATCTGGAGGTGCATCTTAGCCTTCCATTGCTCGCTAGCTGAATAAATGCTAAGTTGTGGCTGACAGTCAGGAAGTGGTAGTGGTTGTTGCACTGTAGATGGCTCTGGTTGGACTGCCTTTTTTTCTCTTTGGCTCATGAATAGTCATTGATAAATGCCATGTATCACCCTCTATGTGAGCCCAACAGTTCTTCCTATGAAGTCCCATCCTCTCAGTTTTGTCTTGGAGTATTCTTAGTGAGCGAGAGCCCAGGACTGAGGCTGAGTAATCGTGACTGTGCCTGCCTTAGGTTGTCCCAAGATTTTGAGGTGGGATCTTACCTGTCATGGGCTATCCAGCCTTCCATACTCGCCTGACACAGAGTGGGCAAAGGTGCCACGAGGGGATGGACATGGTTGCGAAGGTTTGTTAGTAGTTTTAGTAACAAATGTAGTCACTTGAGTGGCAGTCCAGTTTACTGGAAGGCGGTCACGTATTGCATCAAAGATCTTGTTACTGCATTATCTAAAAGGTGTGTCATGGAGAAGTGTTTGGGTTTGAGCTACATTTTCAATTTCTTGTATATTTCTGTGCTCAACACCAGCCGCCGCATTAATTGTGTACAGAATAGAATGCTCACTGGTCTGGTTTCATCCTTCGCTGGCCAATAAGGCTTATCTCTCTCATGTTTAAGAAATTTATCCAGATTCCTCTTATTCAAATGTGGATATTTACGTTTTAATGGATCCACTAACTGTTTCTCCAAATGTTCCCATTTTTTACCAAATGTACCCATTTTATTATTTTGGTTAAATTAAATAGAATTAATAATGGTAATTATTTAGTTATTATTATTATTTTTTATTTATTAATTTTTTTTTTATTGTGAACAACGTGACAGAAATCTCTCCTCTGGAGCAAGTCCCTCGTTCCTGAAAGACAAGCTTCTAGGTCCAGACTATTTCTGGACCCGGTCTTTCACTTGGGGTCCTTCCCAGAACTTGGAAATCGTTTTAGATCTGCACATTAATTCACCTAACACCAAATCAGTGATTAATGCTGTGTTCTACTTCAACTGTCAACAGTTTACACCATTAGGTTTTAGGCTGTCCGCTGCTTCAAACACAACTCACTGCATTCACACTTCCCCTCCCTCTCTCTCTCTCTCTCTTTTTTTTAAGAAAAATAATCACTCACACTCACACAGCAATCATAAACAAAACATCACAATTTTTCCTGCCTATCAGACCCCTCGACCAGCCCTAGTGGTTTACTCCTTCGAGTAAACCTAACGTTTCTTGGCCAACACTCTTCAGCGAACCATATGTCCATGGCAATCTATTTCTTTAAGCAATACGACTCCTGATAACACACTCCAGTTGTCTCACTAATCAATTTGTACGTTTCTGGGAGTTTATTCCACTTTAGGCTTAATTTTAAAATCACCAATATGCAGTTGTTTTTTTTGAAAAGGTCACTGCTTGCTGCTTGCTTGTTTTTGAGCCGGCTCGCCCAGTGGAATTCACAGACAGAAACTTCTTCCCAATTCACCTCAAAACGGTGATCTTCTTTCCTCCCTGATCACGTCAGGGTCACCAACTTGTTGGACTTTCCGGTCCAGCTGGACCGCGGGATCCAACGACCCGGTGTGCGTGTTCGGGGAAAACACAATTAGTCAACAAAAACTAAGAACACCAACTTGGAGTGAAGTCAAACAGGAGCCTTTCATTTGTGCACACACTTACAGAGATCTCTGTGGCCTGACAGACAAGTCACCTCAATGGGATCGTGTCTCCCTCTCTGGCAGTCAGGGCAAACGGACCCCGAACAAGGAAGAGCAAAAACATATATATGTTGCTGTCGTCGCTCGTCGCTCTCAGTTCCCAGTAACTGTAAAAAATCCACTTTTAGTTGCCCAATCATACCATATGCGGAGTTATTTTGTAGATTTTGACTGCAAGGACAAAGCAAGATGTGTGTGTGCAGTACAGTATTTCACAATATTTTAACATGCACCAATTTGCAACATTGCTGTTTTGTCGGCATTTAAAAGTAGGAAGTTATCACTCATCCATTATTTTACGGCGGATAAACAAGCATCAAGATTTTTGATCTGGGAGTGATCGTTAGGGTTTACAGGCATATACATCTACGTATCATCCACATAACAGTGGAAATTAATTCCATACCTCCGAGTGATGCACCTGAGTGGTGAAACGTACAAAGAGAAAAGTAAAGGTCCAAAATTAAAGGACAGAACCTTGAGGGACTCAAGGTTCTGTCCTTTAATTTACTGTAGTAAATTTTATCCTTTAATTTACTGTAGTATATATAGATGTGTTTTTATTATAAAAAAGGCATTCTACCGGACAGATATGACTTAAACCAACTAACTTAAACCAACTGGACCAGAGATGCCAAAACTATTTTCAAGGCGGTCAAGAAGAATACTATGATCAAATGCCGCACTAAGAGGTGGAATTCGCATCAATGTTAAGAAGTAATTCATTTACCACTCTCATAAGTACCGTTTCTGTCAAATGGCGAGCCCTAAAGGCAGACTGGAAGGGTTCCAAAAGGTCATTATTTGCTAGATGTGTCATAAGTTGCTTGTATACAACCGTCTCCAGAACCTTTGAGAAGAAAGGGAGATTAGAGATTGGCCTGTAGTTACTTAAAACCTTTGGATCAAGATAGTTTTTCTTTAGAAGGGGTTTCACTATTGCAGTTTTAAAGCTAAAGGGAACCTCACCAGATCTAAGCGATAAATTAATGATATTCAGCATAACAGGTCCTAGAGATGGCCAAAGATCCTTGAACAGTTTAGCTGGAAGAGGATCCAATAGGCAGGTTGTAGGTTTGGATGCTAAGACAATTTTAGACAGTGACACAAGTGATGTTGTGTTAAAGTTATTAAGAAGAGTAATTGGCTGGGTACAGTGGATTGGTTGATGTACATCCATTCTCATACCTGTGGTAGAAGAAGTAGAAAGTAGTAGTAGAAGAAGTCTGATGTCCTCAATTTTATTATTAAAAATGTCTAAGAAGTTATTGGGAGAGAAGGGTGCAGAACAAACTGACTGTGGCTGCTGAGTAAGTTTAGAAATCAAAAAGTTCAAAAAGAAATCAAGGATTATGTTTGTTTCTATTAATTAACTTAGAGAAATATTGTGATTTGGCATTAGACACTGTCATGCCATTCCTGATTAAACACTTCTAATTTAGATATATGCCATTTACGCTCCGGTCGCCCACATGCTTGCTTCAAAGCACGTGTTTCGTCTGTATACCACGGTGAGGGACACTTGCGATATTTAGTTTATTAGAAACAGGAGCGACCATATCAAGGAGATTGGAGAGGGACTTATGGAGGTCCGTAGTGTAGCTGTCTAAAGACTCTGCAACTGTCATAAACGGTGTCAGAACTGCAGACAGGTGCTCATTAAGTGTAGCTATGGACGCTGCATCTATGCGACGTGATTTAGAAAGACCAGTGTTGAGAGTCTGTGGACAATTTAGTTTAGCTTTGAACGAGATTAAAAAGTGGTCGGACACAACAGACAATAATGAGGTAACATTTAAGGTCATAACCTCTATTCCGCATAAAAGAATAAGGTCTAGGGTGTTTCCACTTAAATGAGTAGGTTCACGTACAGATTGATGGAAGCCAATATTATCGATGAGGGCCAGAAATGCTTTAGCTAAGGAGTAGCTAAGGAGTGGATATTGAAATCACCGATAATTAAAATTTTATCATAGTGTGAGGTGAGATCTGAGATGAAGTCCTCAAATTCGTCTAAAAATTCAGAACAGGGTCCAGGTGGTCTGTAAATTACCACAATAATGAAGCCTGTATGCAGGACCAAAGAGGAAGAGGTGGAAGATCTCAACAGGAGAGCTTCAAATGAGTTAAATTTAAAACCTTTTTTGTGCTTACACTGAAAAAATAAATTACGGCAACACCACCCCCTTGTTTAGAGGCCCGAGAGATATTAGCATATTTGTAGTTGGTGAAGCTTCATTTAGAGGAAGAAATATATTCGGTTTCAACCAGGTTTCACATATACTAATCATGTCAAATTTGTGCTCAAGTATTAGATCATTCACGATCAAGGCTTTATTGGACAAGGACCTAATATTTATAAGACCAAACATTAAGGTTTTGTCTAGACTTTCAGCACCAGGAGCTCTCAGGTCAGGACTGTTGATGGACATTGTATTTATAGAAGTTAGACACCTTTTGGCATTGTGAGAAACTCCCCAATGTCTATATTTCTGAGGCAAACGGTATGTAGAGGTAATTACAGCAGGTATAGTGCTTTGTGCGATCAGATCAGGTGCTTTCTGTGACTTCTCACTACTCATACTGGTGTGAATAACAATTAAGTTTCTCTGGCTAAAATGATTGTTTTGGTGTAGCCTTTGTGGTGTAGTAATAGTTTCAATTTTATAAATTAAACTACCAGTCTGAACTACATTTTTTGCCTGTCTTATGTTAATTAATTTTTTATTATTAAATTATTTAAATTATTTGATTCCACACCCGCATTAGGTCTAGAGCTAGCAGGTTCTCTAATCACCTGCATCCTGTTGAGTGCTACTATACTTGTGTCAAGGCTGCTGTAAAGACTGATCTATATTTCTAGATAAAACAGCGGCGCCCACTCCAGTAGATTGAAGGCCATGCACTTTCAGCATGTGAGGTCAGCCCTCAGCATGTCATGGGTCCCGACATGAATTACAATGTGCCTAAAAGTGTTTTATGTTACAAGCCTTATCTACTTTACTACCCATGCAAGGAGAATTCCAGAAAGGCTCTTTCGTTTACAAGCAAGGATTGGGTGAAGTTCATCACTTTGTGAACAACTGCGTGACCAAATAGTTCAACAGTTTAAGAACGACATTTTTCAATGTACAGTTGCAAGGAATTTACAGTCCATAGTATTATCAAATGAATCCAACATCCAATGGCCATGATCTTCAATCCCTCAGGTGACACTCCATTATAAAGAATATTACCTTTTTACATGAGCTCAGGAACACTTGGGAAAACCATTGTCAGTTAACACTGTTCGTCGCTACATCTTCAAGTACAAGTTAAAACTCTACCATGCAAAGTGAAAGCCATATAATAACAGCGCCCAGAGCAGCAATCATGGGTAGCTTCTGTTGCCAATCCTTAAAACATGCGTTAAACTCCAACATTAAGCAAGTTAAAATTCTAAAATCTCACAGACACATGTAGTAATCCTGCTAATCTTTTTAATTAACTCTAATGATTCAGTACCCTGAAAAGAACTGCAATGCTCTTCACTAGCTTGTGTCATATACAAAATACAAAATGATGACACAGCAGTTTCGCGCAGCCATGTCCAATGAAGTAATGGAAAACAATGTGCCTGATATTAAACAATCAATTCAATTAATATTTTGCTTTAATGGCAACCATTTTTGTCATGACTCATTTCCTGTCTTTTATTTTAGAACACTGCATTTTTGTCTGTTAGGCATGCCATTTTTGTCCAGTATTGGCACTTTTTAATTTTGCTATTTCGAATACCAGCACTTTTATTTGCATACGAGCATTTCTCACAAGGTAATGGTACTCCGTTTATGAATGAATTTAGTGTTTAATCACACCCTCGATCTTGTGTTGACCTTTAGTGGTTTTACCTCATAACCCGCTACTTTCTAACTATTTTCTAATAATATCTCCTGACATCATGGCATAGTTTTAATATAAGCGAGGATATCTATCCTTACAATGACTTCCGACTTAAAGCGATGCAATGTAGTTTTTGCTCTCAGGGTCCCCCTATGGTTGGAAAACAGTACTGTCTGTTGCAACTGTCGTCAAAAATGTGCCATGGTAAAATGTAGATTTGTTGACAAACCAATGATACCGGAGAACTCTAGCCATGTCTTCAACAAGCATGTTAGTCATAACATGCTGGCGAGTGTAAGCAGGGCCAACATTCACCCTTGTCTGACATCTTATCCTATCACTCCCTTATTTTTTTTTCTTTGACTCCTGTGACAAAATCTTTAAACCCTTTGGTATCTGTGCTGTCTCTTCCATTTCCAATGAAAGAACAACTCCTGTGTAACTTTCACCCCCACATTTACAATAGCTTCGCTCGCTCGGAGCACTGTGATGTATGCAGTAAGCAGTTGAAGCAGTAGTTGGTTTCACTTTTGTTCTTGGAGTGACCGGAACCAAAAAGTTACATAATGCCATTGCAGGTGATGGAGACCCTCTCAGGCTCTGACAAGGGCGCTATTCAAACTGTTATAAGTAGACAATAAGTTCAAAATATATTTGGAGACATAATTCAAAGGTTGAAATACTACATGGCTTGAAATTAATAGTGCAGCAACTGCACTATGTGCAACACTAGATTCTTTTGCCCTTCTGAAAAGGCAGATGGTGAGTCAGAGAAGTTTAGACCCTTAGTATGACTACAAAACACATACATTAGAAAGAAAATGGCACTCCACATATCAGAAGTCCTACTTAGCCTGGAGGGATAGTCTAAGAATATTTAAGAAAGCCCTCCACAATGTTTCATCTTTGATTAAAGAAAACAAGAAGAATCATAGGTTTCTCTTTAGTACTGTAGCCAGGCTGACACAGAGTCATAGCTCTGTTGAACTGATCATCCCACTAAGACTAGGTAGTAATGACTTGGTGCCGTGCCAGTGGCAGCCTATCGTAGCAGCTCCTGGTACTTTGTAGTTTTTATTGAGTTTTTAGCTTGCTTTTTTATTTATTATTTGTACTCAGTGCTGTGGATAAACACTATCCACACAACAAGATGCTTCTCCACCAGTTTGGACAATTCCTAGTTACTTTGTTTGTACTTTGGTCTCTCCTGGTGACTGGAAGCCATACCTGTTCTACAGTCGGCATTGTTTACAGTAGAGACCAGCTGATCACCCTGCGGCCTAAAACCCTCTTAGCCAGGGAGAGACCAACAGTACTGGAGGAGCTAAGAAGGAGACGGCAAGGCTTCAGAGCGGAGGTTAAACGGAGAAGGAAGAGTAGGAAGAACCCCGCACCCTGGCGGTCATTACTGGAAACGTAATTTCCCTGGCAAATAAGATGGACGAGCTGGAAGTGCTCGCCAGGACGCAGAGGGAGTACAGCGAGTCCAGTATCATGTGTTTCACTGAAACGTGGCTACACAAGCAGATACCGGACTCCAGCGCCACCATCCCCAGCTTCCACACGGTCCGAGCCGACAGAGACACCACTGCAAGCAGCAAGAAGAAAGGGGGAGGACTCGCCAATGCTCGTAAACAACAGGTGGTGTCACCCCAGGCACATCTCCGTGAAAGACCGGTTCTGCAGCACAGACATCAAGCTCATTGTCATCGGACTGCGTCCATATTATTTGCCACGGGAGTTTACCAGTGTCTTCGCCATAACTGTCTACATTCCGCAATCTGGGAACGCCAACGCCGCGTGTGACGTCATCCATGCTACAACATTAAAGATGCAATCAGCTCCACTGCCCTCCCTCCCCTGGGCAGGTCAGACCACAACCTTGTCCTGCTCTCTCCATCATATAAGCCGGTGGTTCAGCAGCTTCCAGTGACAATGAGGGCTGTGAGGAAATGGTCTCCCGAGGCCATGGAATCACTGCAAGGTGCCCTGGAAGCTACTGACTGGGATGCACTGTACAAACAACACAGCAAGGACATTGATGGCATAACATAGCGTCTCTGATTACACTGGTTCTGCATGGACAACGCCTTCCCCACTAAAGAGGTCCGTTGTTACCCAAACAACAAACCCTGCTTCACCAGTGACCTAAAGGTCCTACTTAAGGAGAAAAAGAGGGCCTTCAGGTCAGGGGACCGAGCAGAACTCAAGCGTGTTCAGAGAGAAGTAAAACACAGCATCAGGGAGAGTAAGGTAAATTACAAGAGAAAACTGGAATTTGAACTGGAGAACAATAACACCAGATGTATGGAGAGGGATGAGAGAGATTACTGACTTCCAGAGGAGAGGTGAAGGAACAGCTGAGGGAAATGTACAATGTGTTCGAGTTCAACAGGTTTTTCAACAGGTATCGACTCCAGCTCCCCCCCCGGCTCCAGTCTGCGTTGGTGGTACAGACGTCGTAAAGGTGGAGACATACAAATACCTGGGTGTGGTGCTGGACAATAAACTCGAGTGGACCACAACACAGAGGCAGTCTACAAGAAGGGCCTGAGCCAGCTTTACTTCCTGAGGAGGCTCAGGTCCTTTAATATGTGCAACCGGATGCTCCAGATGTTCTATGAGTCTGTTGTTGCAAGCATCATCTTCTTCGCTGTGGTGTCCTGGGGTGCGGGCATCAAAGCAAAGGATGCAGACAGAATAAATAAACCCATTAAAAAGTTAGGGTCTGTTGTTGGCTCTAAGCTTGTCACCCTGGAAGAGGTGGCAGAAGACAGGATGCTGGCATAACTGCCGGTGATCATGGACAATGTCTCTCACCCCCTCCACAAAACTCTGGCCAAGCTTAAGAGCAGTTTCAGCAGCGGACTCATTCAACCCTGCTGCCTGCCTTAAAGAACGGCACAGGAAATCATTCCTACCTGATGCCATTAGACTGTACAATGCCTCACAGCAATGCCCATGCAATACACACACACAATTTAAATAATTATGTATGTTATAATAATAAGTTATTTAAAAGATCACTGTAAATAAAACTGTACCTTATCTCTCTTTATCTTGCACTTTAAAATCCACTAAGTTCCACTGCTTGGTATTTAATCTGATTCTTGGAACTGCTAAGCATTTTATTGTATATAGTGTATAGTAGTGCATATTGTGTATTGTACTGTTGTTAATATAAATATTGTGCATTTACTTATATCGGTAATATCAATATTTGCACTCACCTCTATGTAACCCAGGTCCCATGTAGTTAAGAGAAAAGCTAGAGTGGTTAATACAATAAGACTGGGCCAGGGCTTGGTAGGAAAATACAACTATTTTATATGCAACTTTAATTATGTATGTTACTTTAATAAGGACCACCACAACTGTACCTTAAATACAAAAACCTCACAGGAATTGATTTATATAAAATGAAATAAAGTTTAAATAGAAAAAATATTTCCTTAATTAAATAAATAAATAAATTATAAATAAAATTTACAGATTTTTTAAAATTGGTAATTCTCTTTTATGTTTCAAAACAAAACCGTTTGCTGCATACACTTGAAAAAGAAATAGGTACTCTTAAACTCCTTTGTTAAAAAAAAAAAATCTTTTGACTGTGAAAGAAAACACCTTTTGTTTCTATACTTGAAAAATAAGAAAATCTGATCAGAGGTGGAAGAAGTACTGAAAATTTGTAATTAAGTAAAAGTATCTTTACTTTGCTTAAATCTTACTCAAGTAAAAGTAAAAGTACCCATCTAAAAAGCTACTCAAGAAAAGTAAAAAGTACTTCATTTAAAATGTAATTTGAGTAAAAGTTACTTAGTTACTTTCAAGTATTTGATGTAAAAAGGATGAGTCATAAATCTAATCCAGCACAACTTGTTTTTAATCAACTTTAAGCGGTATAGAGTAAACTTTGTATAGACCACCCCATGAAACATTTTCTAGTAAAAAACATAAATTGCATATCCAAACTCAAAGTGTCCGGGACACTCACATTTTAAAGACAATTGAGCTTAATAACACGGTGCTCTTTACTTTTTTTTATGGAAAATATAATTGACAAATTAACTGCATAATGTTTACAACCTGTTGAGAGGTATATTGCACAAACTATGTTCAGACCACCTCAGGTTACAAATGCGAATTAATGCTGACAGCTCTGTCCGGCCGGGCAGGCACATTTTGCATTGCATTGTTACATTGTTCCCTTTTTTGCGTTTGAACGCAAATAGTTGTCCGAGGTTTGGTCACGGATTTCCTTCGCTTTCCTCTCGAGAAAATGTATCTTCTTCTTGAATAGGCCTATCGTCCAAGATTTCTATCTCTGGCTCGGCACCAGCCATCATCCAAACTATGGGATCCAAGGCTGAGGCTATGTAAAACAGTAAAAATGATGCACGCACAAGCCCGCACATTCCCTTTCATTTCCGGTAGATTGTTAGTTTTTTTTCCGCGATCTGATTTTACTCCGTAACGAGGGCAGGTTCCAATGTAGCGAAGTAAAATACTTGGGTCAAAATGTACTCGAGTAAAAGTAAAAATTACCTTTTTCAAAAACTACTTAAAAAATTACAAATTACCCATAAAAACTACTCAGTTACAGTAACGTGAGTAGATGTAATTCGTTACTTTCCACCCCTGAATCTGATCCTCTTACAATACCCAAATTACCTTCAAAACAATGACTCAAAACAACTCAAAATTAATATGTACCCGTGGGCCCACACACATTAATATAAAACACAATAAATGAAACTTAAACCTGTTGCAGGCCTGGTTGATGAAACGTGTGTGGTGGGGCCTGAAAACTGTAATGGCCACTTTACTCAACTGAGCAAAAAATAAAAGCACGTGCACAATGGTTTTCAGTTAGTACTCACGAATCCAATGTTTGTTAGTAGGGATAGAAGACGACAAGAGATGCAGTCTCATGAGGATAATGGCAATGGCAGTCACAGTTCAAGCACACACGCGGGCAGTGGCGCACAGTTCGAAGTCACAAAGAAGAAAAACAGCAGGCCGTCTGTTGGAAACCCGTCTCGACCTCTCTTCTTCTCCAACATCTGCCTCCTTTAACCATATCATCATAAGTTGAGCCACAATATCAAACGCTATCTCTTGTTGAATTAGCATTAGTTCGCTTTAGCTTCAGAAACATCTTAATGCTAAAACTATGATACACTGGCACATTAGCACTGCCTGCTACTGCTAGCTAGCATGTCGCTAACCGTGTTACACATCCAGTGTCTTTACACTATAACAGTTAGGTATAGCACAAAATACAGCCACACAAAAAATTATATCAGGACAACGAGTAGTCGACCTCCACGATAGAACTTAAATGCTCCCCACACCACGATGGCTCCGTCTTAGCTCTCCGTTTGGTCTTTTTCTTCTTCTGTTGGTTTTATTGGCAGTTAACAAACGGTGTATACTACTGCCATCTACTGGACTGAGGTGTGATCCAAAGAGATATTTACTTACTGATGGTTCATATAGGTAGTAAGTGAATTAAAAAAAAAAAAATCAGACTTTGCTTGCTAATCGTGTCTCCATTAAAAACTGTACTAAAGCTGTCACTGTTTTCTGAGTGTGAGGTTTACTTAACAAGTTGTAACTAGCAACAGGTTTCTTGATTGCCCTCCTCATCTTCTCCCTTTCACTGGAATAGTGTAAACAGTGTACCAAGACATGCTCTACTCCCTCTCTTTCTCCCACCCAGTCTGGTGTTTTCCTATGGTGTGTAGCCCACTTTTTAGACCTGTGTGTCCAATCCTCAGCCTAGTTATCCATACCTCCTGTTGACGTTTCAGTTCACCACCCCTTCTTGCAGTTACCTCCTTCTGTAAATCATATAGATGTCTTCCTCTCTCCTCTGTATCCCATCTTTCCCGCCACATTTTGTTGATGTTATTCTTAATTATTACCTTAATTTCTGATTTGCTTAAAGGAACATCAAGTTCCACTTTATCTGCCTCATCTGCATCTTGTGGCCTCTTTAGCCAATCTGTCTGCCTTTTCATTTCCCTCAACTCCCTTATGAGCAGGAACCCACATAAACTGAATCAGTACTTTTTGTTGCGTTAACTTGAATATTAGTTGATGTATTTCATCTAGTAGGTCTTGTCGACATGAAGACTTCCCACCGTAGATACTGGTTAGAGACGACATTGAATCTGAGCATACCACTGCTTTGCTAGGCTTCACCTACTCATACCTAATCACCTAATCATACATTATGTCTATATACTGTTGCACATTCTGATAAAAACCTCTAGATTTTAAAATTTCCTTAGCCTGCATATTGACAACTGGAAAACAAAAAAGTCAAGGGGGAATGACTGACCTCACCGTAGTTTTGCAGAGAGAGAGAGATTGATAATCCCCACCTGGTTTGCTTGTTGATTGCCCTCCCACCCAAAGCTGTGTATAAACTGACCATATTCCCAGCATTCAGTAAGTACCTTCTTGGTTGAGTGGTTCATGACCCCGAAGATTTAGCCAATATGAAGTTGATAGCTTTAGCCACCTGAGGTCTAGTGGCATCTCCCCATTTCCACCTGGAGTGCTGGGATTGAAGATGTTCTAAAAGCACCACAGCATATGCGGAGGGCTTTAGCTTGTATCCCGTCCAGTTCTAGTAGGGATGACTTGGCTGCTGAGCTGTATACTAAACACCCAGAGTCCAGGGCTGTCTGATTAGTGCAGTGTATATCCTTTTCAAGGATGTACCTGATCCCCCCCCCCCCATTCATTTCCTGCTAAACATTTTAGAATGTTATTGCTCTTCTTACACTTATCAATAGTCTTCTGTAAATGTAGGAAGGAAAGCTTTACATCAAAACACACACCTAGATATCTTATATTGTCCTCTTGCTTATGTGGCTGTCCATAAAGTCTAAGGTCCACAGTAGGGTTGGCCCTTTTTTTTGAGAAACAGATAACCTGAGTCTTCTTAACAGATAAATGAAACCCCCATTCATGTGACCATTTCTCAACCTGGTTTATGGCTGTTTGCATTCTGTTCTTTAAGTTATTGATGTTTTTACCTCTTACCCATATTGCCCCATCGTCAGCATAAAGAGCTCTACTAATTCTGAAGTCTATGCTATTAAACACACCGTTAATCATTATGTTGAACAGTATTGGGCTGCACACACTTCCCTGTGGGGTGCCATTCTCTATGGCGTAGGTACTTGAATGATTCACTCCAACTCATGATTCACTACAGGTGTAAAAACACTGTTACAACAAAAGGAAGAGAGACTGTTTATTTTCCTATATTATCTTTATTTGTAATGTTCAATCGCTAAAGTGTTAATTTTTCGATTGCAATTAAATGCACCACACAGTCCACATAGCCACACGTGGGGGTAACTAGTCTCAGCAGCCAATCAGAGCTCAGCCTGTCATCTCGAGGCGAAGTGAAAAGCGCGCCGTTTTTCCGGTCTCTTCCGACTTCAGCCACAGAAGCGAGGGCAGCTGCATGTTAAGAGAGGAGAGAAAACAGGAGGATAACCTGGAGTTTACCTGTGAAAAGGAGAAAAAGGAGTCGGAGCACTTACCCACTGGAGTCCGGAGCTGAGTGATGGACCAAAGTAGAGAGGTTGTGTCGGCTAACAACTTGCCTTTCATCCGGAGAGCTGCTACGAGGTCCGACACCGGCGTGCTCCGCCTTGATACACACAAAGCAACGGTCAGGTTTTTTTTTTTTTTTTGGAAGACTGAATGTGGATCAGGACACACTTCCTGCTGAAACCTATGGCAAGCCAAGTAGCTTGAAGAAAGTCCAGCACCGAGGAGATCTACGTACACACACATTCACACAAACATTGCACACTTACATTACACTACAAGGATCCTGGGAATCAGGTGAACTGCAGTAACTCTACAACAAATAAACCTGAAACAACTTTTTATTTTGTTTAATGGCCCCAACGGACATTTTTTTTATTTTCTAGTGTGCACACTTTTTTTTATTTTTCTAAATGTTTGGGTAATTTCGGATTCTGTACAAACCAAACAAGTTACCTTGTCCACTGTTAAAAATTATAAGAGTGGCTACTCAACTGTTATTCTCGTGTCTGTCTCCTTATTGTTGCTCAGTATAGTAGCTCCTGTCGAATTTAGTATCTTCTGATTCTGGTCCAGCTTCCACTATTAATCTAATTAGTTATTACACTGTAATTCACTTTTATATCTTTAAAATTGGTTACATACTGGCAAAGCGAAATCCCTTCTTATTCCTCCCATCTTCCTTATCGTACCCCATACATCACTAACCTTTGTTTCTGCCCCAATGGTGCTACAGAAGTCCCTCCAGTATTTCTTTTTGATTTCTTTTATGATCCTTTTAAATTTAGATTGTGCTTTTTTATATGATATCAAATTGTTAAAAGAATGATTTGATTTCACCATTCTGAATGCTTTATTTCTGGCTTTGACTGCTTCTTTACGTTCATTTGTCCACCATGGAACCATTTTTTTTGCCTTATCCCAGAAGATTTACCTATAGTCTCCTCTGCTGTTTCACATATTATATTTGTAATTTTGGAATTTAATTCTTCAATATCATCACCTGAGTATGACAAAAGACCTATAAGTTTTTCACTTGCTTTCATGCTATATAGTGCCCAATTAGCCTCTCTCTAATTTTCCATCTAGGATACCAATTATCTTCCAGACTTACATTATACTTTTTAATCTTGACCCAAATAGGGTAATGATCACTTCCTAATGACTTATTGTTTAAGACCTCCCACTGACTGGTTCCTGCTATTTGTTCTGATAGGATAGTAAGGTCAATGGCTGATTCTGTCCCATGAGCTACATCAAACGTGGTTCCACTTCCATCATTTAAGCACACTAGTTTGCAATTGTCCATAAACACTTCAATTGTATTCCCATTTTTATCAGTTCTTATGCTACCCCACAGAGTATTATGAGCATTGAAGTCTCCACAAAAAATAATTCTGCCACTCCCCTCCTCACAGATGCTTTCAAGCATCTCTCTTGTTATCTTTAGACTTGGGTAATAGAAATTAATCACTTTAAACTTAGTTTTACCAACCCATACTTCAGACATAATAGCTTTGAATTCTTTATTTAATTTTAGAGTCCTATAGTTAAGACCCTGTTGAATAAATGTAGCTACTCCGCCCCCTGTTCCTGTGTTTCTGTCCTTACGTACTGCTGTGTACCCATAGATTATGATATCAAGTGATTAACCAGGTTTCTTGAACACAAATAATGTTTGGTTTAACATGTAGCTCCTGTCCATTAGCAATTAAGCTCCTAGCATTCCACTGCAGTATGGACAGTGCCATCAATAACCACCACCACATGATTTCTGACTTCCAGATACGCCTGCTGATAGATTAAAAAGGATAGCTCCTCTATCTGAAGGTACTTTTATGCTGCTTTTGTAATAATTCTGATTCTCTCCGTTCTGCAACTGTTTGAGATATAGGCTGGGATATAGGAACTGCTCTAGTGTTTGGCTGCGCTTTAGGCCTAGGCCTACTATCTACCTTTCTAATTGCATCAGCATAGGTAAGTTTCTCCTTCACCCAGCTCTTTTATGTGCCTCACATCCCTTATAGGCAGCACTGTGTTACCCTCCACAATTACAGCACTTTGCTTTGGATCTTTCGGCATATTCATGTTCCCCTCCACACTTAGCACACCGGATTTTAGCCCTACAAGTTGCGGCAATATGCCCAAACCTTTGGCATTTAAAACACCTTGTTGGCGGTGGAACGTATGATCTTACAATGTAGCTAACATACCCAATCTTGATCTTTTCAGGTCGTCTATCCTCGTCCAGGACTAGCATAACAGATAAACTTACACTTTTAATTCCATCCCTTGTGACGGGCAGTCGTTTTACTTTGATTACCTGAGTCCCTCTTACATTAACTCTGATCTCTTCTTCAGTCATTTCAGTTGATACTCCAGATATCACACCCGTAACCTTTCCCCTTTCCTCCCACACCTGCAGCTTGATCGCTGTCATGTCCTGTGTGAGCTTTGTGTTATGATTTGTAACAGGACATGTATGGACCCAAACAGTGCAGAGACGGGACGGCTTTTAAAAAGGCAAAAGAGTTCATTTATTAACAAAAGCCAAACAAAAACGCTTAGTCAAAAACTGGAACTAAGGATGCAAACAAAAACACTAGCCAAAACTGGAAACAAAGGGTGAGGAGACCAACAGGCTGGCTGAGCGAGGATCTCCCAGACAACTGTGAAAAAAAAGGAAACAAGTTAGGACTGATTAAAAATTTAACCTAAGGAAAGGCAAACAACTAGCTGACCGAAACAATCTGTACCACACAGGAAACATGACACGCTGACATCGGCCGCAGGAAAATCCCAGGCTTAAGAAGGCAGCAAACAAATCAGGAGAATGCAACGCAGGTGTGTGGAGGGAGACTCTGCCAGCCGCCTGGTCAAGCCTCCTGAAAAGAAAACAGGCTGCACAGGAAGTAAGGGAATTTAACAAAATAAAAGGACAGGAAACAGTGAAACCGGACCCCGACACTTTGCTTGTATTTGTATTGCCTTTTCTCCCCCTACTGGCGTTTAAGAGTAATTCATCATATTTCTTGTTTAAGTCCAGTCTTTGTTCAGATAGGTAGACTAGGTCACATGCCAGGTCATATTGTAGAGAGTCTGATCAGAACAAAACATTAGCTTCTACATGCCATGTGGCAAGCTTGTAGCTCCAGCTATCATTTGATTTCCTCCCGCTGTTTGCGCCTAGGAAAAGGATCACTTGTGAGTTAGATTCATATTTTCAGGCAACTCTGTTGTTGCACAAGTGTTCATGTAGTGCATTTTGACATGTTACATAAATGTTTAGTTTATTTACATGTAATTGTCGCTAACGCTAAATAAACAGTGGACAACAACTATTTACATTATTTACAAGTTATGTACAGTTATTTACATTATAATGTCTGAGAATGTATTATGTTATTTGAGTTACCATTCAGTAATCGGTGCTATATTTTTCTGCATCATTTCAGTTTTACAAATTGTTCATGAGAATGAAGACAACAGTAAAAACCATTCAACTTTACTGCAGCTTCTGACTTTCTCTTGGAACTTGTTCGCTATCTGTCAATTTGTGTACAAATACACACACTGAGGACAGAATAATCCCTTTCCCCATTAATGTTTTGCACAACATTAGTCCTTACTGCTGGTTTCTATCTCTGCAAACAACCATCAAATTGTCATCTCTTAAAGTTTTGATCATATGTACCTCGCCTACTAACTTGTAGACTGCCTCACTGAGCTTTAAAGGATTCAGAGTACACAGGGATTGAAATCTAAGTATTACTTTTATTTCATTTCCTTAGTTAGGAAACTTATAGGAAACTTAAAGTTAGGAAACTTATATATATCATAGTGGGAGATATACTAACTTAAGTTAGTATATCTCCCACTATGATCATTATTTTGCTCCGAACCATCAGCTTCATCTCCCTCCAACTCACTCTCCATCTCACTTCCTGGATTCACCTCACTTCCTGTGAATCCCGGATCACACCTCCAGCCGTTGTTCAGCTCTCTGGTCGATAGTGTCTCTGTCTCTCCTGTTGCATGCTCACTACGCACCAAACTAACCTGAGCCACTAGTCTCGCCTCTTACACAGTGAATTTACCCTGATTGGCTCGTGAGTTTGACAACAACCAAAAGCAATACCAATAATAATAATAAAAGCAGTCCCACTTTAGCTGTCACCCAGACTCCTAAAACAAAGACAGAGCCATTCTCCCAGGAAGTAACACAAGTACACAAGAATAAAACAGGAGGTAAAAACAGGAGCAACCCAGACCAGACATGACAACAACAATGTTAAAGGTCACATAGAATGGTCTTTTTGAACCAAAAATCTAGATTACTGATGTCTACTAGATAAATTAAATAATATTTATGGTCAAAAACCTCAGATTCTTCAGATTAAGCCAGTGTATTGCTGCTCTCTGACAGCCTCTGAACAGGCAATCTGTTTTGGAGCTAATGCTCCAGAACACTGAGTCTCTTGTGACTTGCCAGCTACGAGTGGACTGACTGCCCCGCGGTGCTTCGCCCCCGAACCACAGGAGCGCTAGTTTCAGTGCCTGCGTGGTTTACCCTAGTGTGGAAAATAAAAAAAATAACAATATTATGTATCATGTAAAATAAACAGTTTTAGTGTAATTTGTTCCCTATTTAAAAGTAAAAGGAGGAAGAAGTCATCTCCACAACCACTGAGCGTGCTGGGTGAGGAGATCAAGATCGTGGAGGACTACAAATTCCTAGGTGTCGTGCTGAACAAAAGACTGGACTTGAAGTCCAACACCAGTGCTGTGTACAAGAAGGGGACGAGCAGGCTCTTCTTCCTGCGGAGACTGAGGTCCTTTAATGTATGCTGCAAGATGTTGGAGTTGTTCTATCAGTGGGTTGTGGCGAATGCACTTTTCTTCGCTGTGGTATGCTGGGGGAGCAGCATTGGAGCCGGTGAAACTAACAGACTCAACAAGCTTTGTTCCAAGCCGGCTTTGTTCCAATGATGGAACAAAGCCGGCTCCATCATTGGCCACAAGCAGGACACCGTGGAATCTGTGGTGGAGAGGAGGATGCTTAACAAACTGATGTCCATCAAGGATAACCCTGACCATCCTCTCCACTACACCCTCCAGGCTCAATAGAGCGCGTTCTCTGATAGGCTCAGACAGCTTCGCTGTCACAAGGACAGATTCAGAAAGTCATTCCTGCCAGCAGCCATACGGACATAAAACAGCTCTTCGTAAAACAGACTCTTTCCTCATCTGCACATGCCTTGGCTCCGTTCTTATTCTTATTTTCAGTATAAGCTTTGCTGTTTAAATTTAATTTACATATGCTTCAGTTGCTCCTGCTCATTTTGCACAGTGTCTCTTCATGGGACTTATATTAACTTGACTACATTAGTCTCTACAGAACTGGGTTTGTTGTTTTTTGCACAACCGGTCACTAACATTCATCTTCACTCGGACCCAAAAAAATTTGTTGTATTGGATTTTTTTTTCTTTGTCTTCCTTACTGCTGTATCAAAATAATTTCCCCTCGGGGATGAATAAAAGTACTATACACTGATCTCTGCCTTCCGCTATCAGTAGTTAGCATAGGAACACTCGTGCTAACCCTTAGCCGAAAGACACTCACCAACACGTAAACACACAAGGTTCCACGTGGCTCGTGCATTGGTACGCTTGTAAACAGCGTCACATAGAGCTGAGACAAACACGCACTCTCCCTCACTCATTTTCTACTGCCGCTGAGACAAACAGAAAAGGCGAACACACACGCTGCCTTTCAAATGCGGCTGCAATTAGTTATCATTACCTATTTCTATACAAGACAAGAAGCAGTCAAGCTCACAAAAACATAATTACTTCAAATGGAAAAAAACTTACATTGCCTTCGGAAAAATCATTACGGATTGTTGGAACAGCTCCCTACTTGAGATGAAGTTTTGAGCTGATTCCAGCTTTGCATTGCCCAAAGTTTGTATAACTATTCACTTCAAAGTGACTACTACAAACAAACAGCATTTCAGGTAGCTTAGCAGGGATATTACTATCACAAATTAAAGATATCCACTTTGCTCTTTTTTAGTCATTAGAAGGGAGTCTATGAAGCGTCTGGTGTTGTTTTTGACAACCAGCAACAGAGCAACAATGAACTGAACCTTTCTTCTGATACATATTGCTCTTGACAGATACAACAGTTGTAATGGTGGAAGCCTTTCAGTCCTCAAACTGATGGGTTTATTTTGCTGGAGATGTTTATTTTTGAGTTTTAAATTTGAGACAATCTACCCTTACCAAGAGCCATATTATACAATAGACTGTGAATATTCTCTCACAGATCAGCCATGAGCAATGAGGTGGTGCTACCTGTGACACAATTATTCCTAATACTTGCCTCAAGGCTGTGTGGTCTCACCTGTTTTGTTTTCTCTTTACACTCATTCAGCATATTTCCACAATGTTGAGGAACTTATTAAAGAGCTCTAAATGTCATATGACCCAGTTTGCTCACAGCGCCATGTTGGCTGGCAAAGCTCCTTAAAATTGAAAAGTAACAGTGCCAGTTTCAGGCTTAAAGAGTTCACTGTGCACTTTAAATAGTCAGAGATCAAGCAATATATCACAGAACCTGACCTACAGACTATATCTGATCTTTACAATACCCCAAGGGGCTTTTCACAATTATGGAAAAAGCTGGAGGGGACATTATTCCAGACCTGCTACATTACATGTTTAACTTTCTGATAAACTTTGTTCCATTCAACTGATTCGAAGTGATCAGTATGGATATCTGTGGATTCCCATCATGCCATCTTCAACACTTGGTTTGTGTTTGTTTTATAGCAGTGATCCATCTCTGCCATCCTCAAGGTCTTTGTTACTCCAGCAAAATGTTTAATTAGTCTGTCCCTGACTGTTTCATCATCCTGGCGCACAACATCTAAGCACCATCTTCACTTTTTATGAAATCAACCAGTGCAGAGTAAAGTTGTCTGACTTATTATTAGGTATTTGGGCTGTAGGTTATACAGTATATGGTTGTTTGCACTTTCATGCTGTGTTTCCGTCATGGTACAGTTCGGTTTGATACAGTACGGTATGGCTAGGAATGGTAAAGTCCTAAGGCACGGCTTGTGTTTCAACTGAGAACAGTACCTTCACTTGGTAGGCGGGGTGATGGTACATCTCACACTGATTCGCCGGGGTTTAAGATCAGTAGCAGAATATGCACTGGAATTTCATAACCTAGTCGCAGAGAGTGGGTGGGACGATGTGTACCTACACGGCACACTGACACATGGTTTATCTGTTGACTCTGGTGCGGGTGATAATTTTATTGATTGGTTTCTCGTTTCTCAAGCTAACATCCCATTACTTCTCTTATCCAAATCGCAACAAATCAGACGGCCCCCATGAATGATGTTCTCAGAGACATGTTAAACAAATTCAACTTTGTGTATCTCATTGAAATTCTCATTTTTTCCCATAACCTGGAGGAACACAAAACTCATGCAAGAACATCTCCTAAAGAACAAGTTAAAGCAGAAAAATGTGATTTTCACATCCCCTCGGTCAGTTTTCTAGGATCACTAGAAAAAGGGCAAATTTGAGCAGACCCCTCTAAAATTCAGACGGTTGCTGACTGGCCTATCCCTACCACCAAAAACAATGCTTCCTTGGTTTTGCTAATTTCTATCGACATTTCATTTGAGATTACAGTAAGGCTCCTCTTGCACAACTAACCTCATCCAAAACCTCATTATCCTGGTCCCCCTCATCATCTTCATCCCAACCCATCTCAGCAGTTTGTTGTGGAGGTGGATGTTTCCAACACTGGCTTAGGAGCAGTGCTCTCTTAGCATCCCATCTCTGACCTGAAACTCCACCCACGTGCCTTTTTCTCCAGGTGGCTCTCCCAAGTGCAGAGCAATTATGATGTGGGGAATATCATAAACATCAAACCTGATGCCCTGTCTAGCCAAACCCATACTCCCTCCTTCCTGCATCCTTGGAGCAACGTCCTGGTAGGTAGAGGCTCTGGTGCAACGCACCCAACAGAATCAACTCAACCCAGGTAATGGCCCAACCTCATTATTTATGTGTGCCTGGCCATGGTAAATCTCGTTTTTCAGTGGGCTCATGCTTCCAAGCTCGCTGGCACACCCTAGAGTTCATCTGCCAATGTTTCTGGTGGCCCTCCATGGTAGTTGAGATGAACGCCTGTTCCATCTGTGCCCACAGTAAGGCTTCCCATCGGTTTCTTGCACCCCCTTCCTACACCTCTGCGGCCCCAGCTGGTCTCACATTGCAGTGGACTGTTTTAACTGGCTACCCCAGTCTGAAGGTAACGCCACAATTTTTACTATTGTCGACAAAGGCCATACACCAGGGGATCTCCAACCCCTTGCTTGCGAGCTACCAGTCGGTTGTGTCCCCTTCTGAGTAGCTTGCTGACAGCTGAAGAACATATTTTCATTTGCCACTGGGTTAGCCAATTTTAATTTCCATCCGGATGAATTCACAGATATCCCACCCCCTTCAAACATGAAATTATTTTTTTGCCAATCAGTTAAAGGTGCTGTCTAATTTGATTGGTCGTTGATACGAGCAGAGATGTTGTACGTTATTTTTGTGGTGTTGGCTGGCAGGCTGGCGACCATGGCCACAGAGTGTAAGAGGGAAGAACATAGTTATTTCACGAGAATTGGGAAACAGATTTTTGTTTTACAAGTGTGAAGGACAAGTGTGTTTGTTTGATCTGTGGAGTAAGCCTGGTAGTTGGTAAAAAAAAGCAATGTGGAGTGCCATTATACCAAAGTCCACAGCATCTTCTCACAGGACTTCCCAACCAGTAGCAGTCTGCGAAAAAATAAAATCAAGGAGCTGAAAATGCTGCTACAACAACAGCAGTCTCTTTTTACAAGACCAGCACAGAAGGTGGACAAAAGCTTCATTTAAATTGGTGCACATTTTAACAAAAAAGAAAGTCATTCACTGATGGTGCTGTTGTAAAGGATGCTATGATAGCGGTAGCTGAAACGTTATTCAAGGACCATAAATATAAGACAGAAATTTTGTCTGCTTTTGCTGATGTACAACTTGGTGCGAATACAATGGCAAGGAGAGTGTCTGCACTGGCTGTGGATACAGTAAAACAGTTGGAAATTGACATTAACCGGTGTAAATGGTTTTCAAGCCGATGTGATGAGTCTGTTGACGCAAGCGACACAGCCCAGCTGGCTGTTTTCATTTGGGTGGTTTTTGATGATTTCGCTGTGAAAGACATTTTTTTGACTTTACTTCCACTGAAAACTACAGCAAGAGGAGTTGATATTTACAATGCTGTTAAGAACTACTTCACAGAACACAGGATCCCTGTTGAAAAACTGGTGTCAGTAACCACTGACAAAGCACTGACAGGTCGTCACTCTGGATTTATTGCCCGATGCAAAATGGACCCGGACTTTCCTACGTTTCTGGACTATCATTGCATAATGCATCAACAGGCTATATGCACAAAGGTCATGGGATTTGAACATGTCATGAAGCCAGTTGTTAGGATTATTAACTCCATCAGAGCAAAGGCTAAGCAACACAGGATCTTCAAGCAATTCCTGGAGGAATGCGTTTCGACGCATGGAGGTCTCCTGCTCCACACTGACATCAGATGGCTCAGCAAGGGTAAGATACTTCAGCCTTTTTTTCCTTGCTGGGTGAAATCAGGGTTTTCTTGGAAGAGAGAGAGAAGAGGATACCAGCTGAGTGGGTCTTGCATTTTTGACAGATGTAACTGAGCCAGTCGTCCCACTGTACACTGTATATGTATGCAGTGTGCATGTATGTATGTATACATGCATGCTTGTGTGCATATGTATGTGTATATAGTCCATTTCACCTGTTGCATGGATGTACTGTATATGTGTGTACATATTTACACTCTACAGTGTTTTACTGTTTTGTCTATCTTTTAGTATTTTTCAGTAACTTATTTAATTTTAATGTACAGCACTTTGCTTCAGCTGTTGTTGTTTTTAAAGTGCTTTATAAATAAAGTTGGATTGGATTGGATTTGAGAAAATGAATAACTTGAATTTACAGTTGCAAGGTAAAGACAAAGACATGCACAACATGATCAGTGCTATTAACACGTTCAGTGCAAAATTGCACTTTTTAATCCAGCAGTTAAAAGCCCAAAGATTCCTGCATTTCCCCTCTGTCTCAAACGTTTTGGAAAGTCATGCAGGGGCAGCTAGAGTTTTGAACACAGAGAAGTATTGTGACCTTTTGATCAAGCTTGGACAGGAATTTGCTGACAGATTCACAGACTTGAGCCCTGTGTGACATTTATTGCAAACCCATTCATGGATGTGGACATAAGTGAGATTGCTGGGCAGATGGCAGAACTTTTCATTGTTGATCCTGTTGAAATGGAATTATAAATCTCCAAAATGATGTTCATGTCATGGTACGGCTTCTCGTTTCCTGCCCTTTTATTTGTTATTAACCTGCACTTCCTGTGCAGCTCTCTATGTTCTTTTTTCAGGAGATTGACTGGCCAGCCGGGCGGAGCCTCCCTTCCCTCCTGCACCTGCTCCTCATCTTCCTAATTGTTCCTCCACGGATATAAGCTCTGGTCTTTGCTGCAGCAGCGCGTCACATTATGCACAGTGGTAATGATTGTTGCATACCGAAACTTTGTAGCTCTACACTCATGCCATTTTTGTTTTCAGTCTTAATTAATACTCGTTTCCCCTTTTTCCTATTTTCCTCTCTTGAACTGGTTCATTCACTAGACACAGACACAATCATTATAGTTCAGTTGAAATCTCAACAGCAGTCACAGCATTTCTGGAGCCAGAAAACTATAAGAATATGTACCAAGCAGCTCTGAAGATATCTGCATTGTTTAGTTCTACAATTTGTGAATTTGCCTTTTCTGGCATGAATGTCATGAAATCAAAGTCCAGAACAAGACTGACAGAAGAACATTTGAAAGACTCTATATGAGTGAACCTAAGTGGCTACATTCCAGCATATACCTCTCTTGATGACTCCATGCAGTGCCAGGTATCTCACTAACCAAAATGAATGAATTTGTAGTGGACAAATGACTTAACTGAAAGTGTGATATGGACAAAGGAAATGGGGACAAGTGAAGTTGTTAAAATACCGCAATACAGCATTTATAGCATTCCTGAAAGCTGAATTTATATAATGTAAATAAGGACATTTTACAAATGTTTTATATATATCTTGTTGAATGCGTTTTAGCTTTTAAGGTATGGGTATGTATGGGTACCTGGGATCCAAGAACTAAAATAGACTGTGAAGAACTCCTAAAACTGCCCTTGGGCAGATGCCACAGAGCTACAGGTTCAACCAAGAACATGTATGAGGAGTCATTTATACCAAATGTAGTAACTTCTTTACACGGTTGTGCAGTGGCTAGTATTGTTGCCCCACAGCAAGAAGGTCACCAGTTCTGATCTTGATTCGACCGAGGGCCTTTCTGTGTGGAGTTTTTATGTTTTCGTATTCCTTCCACAATCCAAAAACATGCAAAAACAGGTAATTGGACAGTTTTAATAGTCCCTAAAAGAGAATTTGAGACTGAATGGACAGTGTTTTAATCTTTAAAAAGTATGCAACTGGTGAGGTGAAATGCGATCTGTGTTGTGACTGTGTTGAGCCACACAACATTCAAGTGCCCTCTATAAAACAAGCATACATACAGTATAGGCATAATGACAGTGCTACACAATGGGGAAATAACATGCTGCTTACCTCTCTCACAGAGTACAGCAGCAAAAGAGGGGAGGTAAGGGTGAGGCACACCTTTTAATACCAGCTGGGCTCCCCAAAATTGTACGTGGGGGAACGTGTGAAGCCATGCTGTTGTGATAGATGCAGTATGTGTTTTAGCATTGTCTTGCTGAAATAAGCAAGGCCTTCCCTGAAAGAGACAACAACAACCATTACTACTACTGAAAGTCACCAATGCCATTCTGTTGGCCTGCATTCGACAGTGTTGACCATAACATGTTATTGCAGAGGCTGGAGCATGTTACTGGTATCAAAGAAATTGGCTTAAGTCTTACTTAACTGAGATAACACCATTTGTTCAAGTAAATAATGGATTTTCTTTACTCACTGGAGTTAAAAATGGAGTTCTACAATGTTTGGTTCTCCAACCAATTCCTATCACCTTATACATGCTTTAATGCCTTATACATTTAAAAAAAAAAACACAACTTTAATTTTCAAGCATGCTATATTTTGAATTCAAAGGTCCAAGCCCCTTTCCTCAAACTTCCCTCTGAAACCACACCTTGAGACTACTAGCTTTGAGATCACATGGATTCACGGGCAATGACAATACATTGCCAGAAAACAATGAATACTCTCAAAATATCACAAAAACATAGTTACCCTGACTGTCCAGTAGAAACAGGGCCACTATGGCATCACTTTGCAGCCCTTTCTGGGCTTTCACTTGTCGCCACTGTTTGAATGCAGAACCAATGTTCATTCTGGTCTTTGATTGCTCTGCTTCAGCCTTTTCTCAAAAACATGAGGTGGGCCATTATAACCAAGCATATTGCATATCGATGGTGGGAACTTGTCCCCACCAATATTTGGAGTGTCCCTACTAATTTTGAGAGAGAGACAAGAGCGAGTGACAACACAGCGGTGACTTTTCAGTCGAGACGTTAAGTACACAGGCAAATTCTTTTTGCAAAACATGTCATGAGCCCAGCCCGTCAGGGCCCAAGGAAGGTGGCAGTAAAACTGTTTGGTCTGGTGTGACCTCTGATGTTGTCTGTTTCGTGTCTGCGCAGGCTTGATTAGTGCACAAAGAGGGGGACATGCACTGGGGGAGTGAGGCATACATGGCAGTTTGACTGATGCATCACGATCCGTTCATTATGATTGGATTGTGTTTTTACAGTCCTGCCCGCTACGCAGGTGACTATTTTTTAAACCTTCTGTGAAAATGCCTTAATTAATTGGTAATGATAGTGGTGTGAAGAGGATTTTAAGCAATTCAGTAAAAAATGCTCCAGAAAATAATCTCTCTCCCCACCTTTAAGACCTACATAACTTTTTACATTTTTATCCTGACAAAAATGAAGTGAGCTTCCCTAACCTTTAACAGGTTAGGGAAGCTCCACCTGAACACTTAGTCACCCTGAATGTCATTACCATGGCCTCCTGTTAGGAGCCTTGGAGTTGCTAGTGACCCAGATTTGTCATTCAACTCACACACACAAGAAATCTGGAAGTCAGCCTTCTTCCCAATTGCACAACAAAAACAAAACAAAAATCAGAAACATCCTGTCATTAAAGGGTTCTGAAAAGCTTGTTCATGCCTTTATCACATCTAGACTACATTAGTGTAACTAATGTAGTTACACTACATTAGTTACACTAATGTAATGTAACTCCTTGTTATCAGGATGCTTGTGCACTTTTTTTTTTTGAAACCCATGTTTTTGTTAATCTGCTGGAGATGTTTAGTTTTGATTCTTATATTTGAGAAAATACTTATCAAGAGCCATATTATATAATAGATTGAAGATTTTCTCACAGATCAGCCACAGAGAGTGAAATTTAGTGGTGTTAGCTGTGACACAATTATTCCTAAAACTCACCTGTTTTATTTTCTCTTTACACTCATTCAGCATATCTCCATCACGTTGAGGAACTTATTAAAGAGCTCTAAATGTCACATGAACAAAGCTCCTTAAAATTGAAAAGTAACAGTGCCAGTTTCAGGCTTAAAGAGTTCATTGCACACTTTAAATAGTCAGAGATTGAGCAATAGATCTCATAACCTGACCTACTGAATATATCTGATCGTTACAATACCCCAAGGTTCTTTTCACAATTATGGAAACAGCTGGAGGGGAAATTATTCCAGACATGCTGTATTAGATCTTTAACTTTCTGATAAAGTTTGTTCCATTCTACTCCAGAGAATGTTTACACATCACAGTAAAAGCAAATAAAAAAAAAAGTTAGTTAGCGTTGGTGTCTGTAATAACGATGAGGTTAGTATCCAGATTCACAGCTTCCTAGTTGGAAGTTAAGAGAAAACTTGAGGGAAACTTACAAAGATCGTGCCCCTAACATTGTCAATATTTTATTGATGTCATAGTGTGTCTCAAAATGCAGTAAGGATTTATATAAACACACTTTAACATCAGTAAGTAGTAAGAATATGATGATCATTGTAAGTTTTGTTTCCCTTAATTTTCCCTTTAACTGCCAAGTGGGAAGCTGTGAATCTTGGTGCAAAATTGATCATAATAACTGTCCTGTCTTTTCAAAAAGACCAGGAGAGGTCTGACTCCAACCCTGAACACATACTCTCCCTCCTTCCTGCATCCTAGGAGCAGAATCCTGGGCTATGATGCAATGCACCCAACATGAATGGCCCACTTGATTGTTTATTTGTGCCTGACCAGGTTAAGTCTCAGGTTTTTCAGTGGGGTCATGCTTCCAAGCTTGCCTGCCACCCTGGGGTCCAGTGCACCCTAGAGTTCTGTTGGCCCTCCGTGGCAGCTGAGATCCGTGCCTTCATCAATGCCGGCTCCGTCTTTGCCCACAGTAAGGCTTCCCATCAACCTCCAGCTAGTCTTGCACCACCTGGCTACACCTTCGCGACCCCAGCAGGTCTCACAAAGCTGTGAACTTTTTCACCTGGCTACCCCAGTCTGAAGGTAACGATACAATTTCTTGGGGGACAGAAAGCTACAAAGATTCCACATATGACTTAAGTTCCACTTTAAGACTGAAATAAGTAAAGTATTATATTATAGTATTATAAACTATTGCTGTCATACCCCCAAAATAAAAGCAGATCAGTATCACGTTATGACGTTAAAACAAGATATCATTCATGTTTTAAAATGATGGTTTATTGTTTTTACAATATAAATTTTACAATGTAAATTGTTCTTATAATATACAACCCGAATTACAAAAAAGTTGGAATCTTGCCTAAAATGTAAAAAAAAAAACAGAATGCAATGATTTGCAAATCTAATACACCCATATTTTATTCCCAAAAGAACATAAACAACATATCAGATGTTGAAACTGAGACATTTCTCCATTTGATGAAAAATATTAGCTTATTTTGAATTTGATGGTAACAACACATGGCGATGTTTACCATTGTGTAACACCCCCTCTTCTTTTAACAACTGTCTGTAAACATCAGGGGAGTGAGAAGACCAGTTGCTGGAGTTTTAGGAAAGGAAGATTTTCCCATTCTTGTCTGATGCAGGATTCTAGCTGCTCAACAGTCCTGGGCCTTTGCTGCCAGATTTTCTGTTTCATGGTGCACCATGAAACTCTTCTCCTGGGAAGCCATGCTGTTGTGATGGATGCAGTATGTGGTTTAACATTGTCTTGCTGAAATATGCAAGGCCTTCCCTGAAGGAGACATTGTCTAGATAGGAGCATATGTTGCTCTAAAACCGGTATATACTTTTCAGAGTTTATGGTGTCTTTCCAGATGTGTAAGCTGCCCACGCCATAGGCACTAATGCAACCCCATACCATCAGAGATGCAAGCTTTTGATAAAAAGCTGGATGATCCATCTCCTCTCTAGTCTGCAAGACATGGCAAATTTTGATTCATCTGACCACAGAACAGTTTTCCATTTTGCCTCAAACCATTTTAAATGAGCTTTGGCCCAGAGCTAACTTACATTTGTGGATTGCACGGTGAACTGTGTTCATTGATTTCCGGACGTGTTCCTGAGTTCATGCAATGATTTCTAGTAGAGAATCATACCTATTTTTAATGCAGTGCCACCTCAGAGCCTTAAGATCATGAGCATCCACTTTTGACCTTTGGCCTTGTCCCCTGCGCACAGAGATTCCTCCTGATTCTCTGAATCTTTTGATGATATTATACACTGTAGACGGTGGGATCTTCAAAGTCTTCGCAATTTTATGTTGAGGAACATTTTTGAGCATTTCAGAGAGGTTTTGTCTCTCTGAAATGCTCCTTTTATATCCAGGCATGTAACTGACCTGTTGCCAATTAACCAAATTAGTTGTCAAATACTACCCCAGTTGTTTTTACATACAGTTGTACATACATTGTTTTTACAACATACACATAATATGGTTTATTGTTCTTACAATTGTAAGAACAATAAACTTATCACATAATAATGTGATATTATAACTATTGTATATTGTTAGTGTTGATTATGGGCAACAGTAGGCGCAAAGTGAATCATCTTTCAGCTGGAAGGTTGTGGGTTTGATTCCACACAATTAACCCCACCCTGAATGGGTATGAAATATATGTATGTACATTTTTCTTTCAATAAACTATTATGTTACAATATGCGTATAGATTGACAATACTCTTGATCTGATCTGTGATCTGGTGATGTGGCACCAACATGGTTTGGTAGATATTCAGTTGTAGTATGTGACAAATTTGCTGTAATAACTCACCCTGTTAGAAATACAGTTGTGCGAAGCACGAGTACAAGCTGCCTTTGGCGCATCCTACTGGTGATACATGGTACCTGAAAACGGACTTTTACGTCCTATGCCCACCCCCATCCCGATCCAAAAAAGTCTCACTAGCCGCCACTGTGTGAAAAAGGTGTAGTAGGGTTTTAAGTCATGATCTCATGAGTTTGGGCTTTCTCACATCTGAAGAGCGGCCCTCCTCTTGTAAATATTAGTAAAGACAAAGGGGTTGGACCACCGAGACTTACTGTCAGAGGTGAGGCTGGTGTTTGTGTTGGAGTTGGAGGACCGATAACGTGAGTCAGTGAGTCTGTGAGTCTTTTTTGTTTCTCCATCAGTGTAACCATTGCAGTTGTGTAGTTTGAGCAAGGACCAGCTGGGTGGCAATGAATGATCATATCCCCAGACTACCTTAGCAAACATCTGGAACTTAATCTCTCTGTTCCATTTATAGCCAAACTTTTGGGGGTGTCCAGATGAACAGTATACCAACGCATGGCTGAGGCTGATCTCTCAGTAAAGGCACTCTACAGCACTATGACAGGTGAAGGGTTAGATCAGTGTGAGAGAGAAAGAGATTAAATCCAGGCCAGCCTAACTCTGGATATCGAATGATGAAGGCCCTCCTGCGAGCCAGAGGACTGACGGTGCAGGATAACCCTGTCAGAGCCTCCATACACTGTGTTGACACCATAAACCAAATGGTGCATGTATGATGCATTGCTTGATGAACTAATTCATTTCCAGGAACCCAGTCTTAGATGCACATAGATACAAAGCATAAATTGATTTGGTAAATTCTTATTAGCAATTTTTTTGACAAATTGTATGAATTTAAGGTGTGTTTTTGCAGTATGTAGTTGTTATCAGTATGTGCCAGAACACGTTATGTTGCTTCCTTCATGTTAACCTCTTAAAATGGCACACATCTTGTCGATTACAGCAACTGTGTGTTGAACACTTTTTTTCTTACTTATGTTACGTTTTTTCTCTTTTTTTCTCATCTACAACGCGGTTGTCTTTAATTGTATTGACAGTTTCTCCTGTAAGGTTGGCACAGTTGTGTAATGTACAGTATATATTTCTATAATTACTAAACACTCGAGTGTGTCATAGAGGTGTAATTGCATTTGGGCTGCAGATAATGTATCTTAGTGCAGCCTCCAACAACCACCCTGGCATCCGTTGAGAAGTTTCCTCTCAGGTAAATGAATAGTTTAAACTAGGGAAAACACTACAACAGTACTATCATTGTGAAAAGTAAATACATTTATTCAACTGCTGTCCTTAAAGATCCCCTTACTTAAGATCTACTTATGTAAAAAAACTACTTGGAATAATAATTAAATCTTAATCTCTTATGAGGTATGACTTATTCTCTGGTAGTCTTCTTAGTGTGAAGAAATGGAACAGGTTTTCTGCATCAGCTATTGTAATTTATCTTCTGATCACGTGTTGCAAAGATTTTGTTTACTTACTGGTCTTAGTTAAATTTAGAATTTTTGGAAATGTCCCTGCTAATATTTGTGTGGCTATATAAAGCCAGTATTGATTGGCTGGGGGCCTGCGTGGGTGCTGGGTGCGGGGATCTTGTTCCCCCCGGGCTCTGCCCGGGTGTGGGGTGGCCCCGTCCGTGTCCGTGGCCCTGCCGCCTCCTGCCACTGGGGCCGTCTCTGGGCGGGGGGGCTTCTGCCCGGCGTCCCCTGCTATCCCCGGGGCTGTGGCCATGGCTCCCCGCTGCCCCGTGTGGCCGCTGGACGCTTTATGAGTCTGGGTCTGCTGCTGGGGGGCTGGCCGGGCACGGGTGCATTCCCCCACTCAGATTCCACCACCCATCCAATGGCAAGCCTCACACATATACACTGCTGCGCGCGCTCTCACACACCAACGGACATACATGCACCTTGCTTCTGAAGACTCTAACTCAAACTGATAAAGCTGTTGTGGACTCGGTCAGCTTTTCTCCATGTGGTTGTTAACAATCACTGCATTTACTACTCACATATATACTATTAAACGTAATATCATTACTGTTACAATGTCTATGTCATATTATGGTACCCTGTACTGGGCTACCACTGTATGTCATGTTATGCAATGTTATGTTATGTTATGTTATGTTATGTTATGTTATGTTATGTTATGTTATGTTATGTTATGTTATGTTATGTTATGTTATGTTATGTTATTATGCTATGCTATGCTATGCTATGCTATGCTATGCTATGCTATGCTATGCTATGTCAGGTCAGGTCATGTTATGTTATGTTATGTTATGTTATGTTATTATGCTATGCTATGCTATGCTATGCTATGCTATGCTATGCTATGCTATGCTATGCTATGCTATGCTATGCTATGCTATGCTATGCTATGCTATGCTATGCTATGCTATGCTATGCTATGCTATGCTATGCTATGCTATGCTATGCTATGCTATGCTATGCTATGCTATGCTATGCTATGCTATGCTATGCTATGCTATGCTATGCTATGCTATGCTATGCTATGCTATGCTATGCTATGCTATGCTATGCTATGCTATGCTATGCTATGCTATGCTATGCTATGCTATGCTATGCTATGCTATGCTATGCTATGCTATGCTATGCTATGCTATGCTATGCTATGCTATGCTATGCTTATGTTATTATGCTATGCTATGCTATGCTATGCTATGCTATGTTATGTTATGTCAGGTCAGGTCATGTTATGTTATGTTATGTTATGTTATGTTATGTTATTATGCTATGCTATGCTATGCTATGCTATGTTAAGTTATGTTATGTTATGTTATGTTATGTTAGGTCATGTTATGTTATGTTATTTTATGTTATCTTATGTTATGTTATGTTATGTTATGTTATGTTATGTTATTATGCTATGCTATGCTATGCTATGCTATGCTATGCTATGCTATGCTATGTTATGTCAGGTCATGTTATGTTATGTTATGTTATGTTATGTTATTATGCTATGCTATGCTATGCTATGCTATGCTATGTTATGTTATGTTATGTTATGTCAGGTCATGTTATGTTATGTTATGTTATGTTATGTTATGTTATGTTATTATGCTATGTCAGGTCATGTTATGTTATGTTATATTATTATGTCATGTCATGTCATGTCATGTCATGTCATGTCATGTCATGTCATGTCATGTATCCCCCCCCCCATCCATCTACCCACCCACCCTGTCCAGTCCGGTTTCCACTCATCGCACAACAAACAAAAGCAAACAAATAAGAATAAAAACAATAATAAATTCATAGATAAATAACAGGACGTGTATAAACAGACTCTTCCTGTGCAAAGCAAACCTGTTCAACACCACCTGACATGTAGACAACCATACTACATGTCGAAAGTACTGGACAGGACAGGTTAATAAAAAAAAAAAAATAATTGATTGGGGAAATAGAATGATAAAAAAATTTTTAAATTATATTTTCAGAATTTTACTCTCAGCGGCTTCAGCCACTCTCATTGCACTCTTGTATTAAGCAGCCACATAACAGTAACCAACCTTCCATTTATTCGATCTTTGAAAGTGTTTTGTGTGTAATTTAGAGTACGTGGAGTTCAAGGAGTGAGATCAGGGAGCTTCATGTTTACAGTCTGTGGCACTGGAAGGAGCAGCTTTATATCCAGGAGGAGTGTTCACAACAAACGGTCTGTTCAGTGATTGAAAGTTGCCAATTAACTGGTGCCATGTAGTGGTAGTATGTTAGTACAGAACTGCTAGCAGGAGGAATATTTGTCACATTTACGTAGGTTGTAATGACATGCAGTATGTATGAAACAAGATCTAATTCTTACTATAAAGGGCTATGCATTAATACAAAATGAAGAAATTCAAAGGCATAGTTTTAGCCATTCACTAGTTTGGATATTGTTTTTTTTATTGTTGTGCACTTACTCTAGATAAAAATCTTTTCTTTTCTGTATTTTTTTTTTCCAGGATTGAGTGGCTGTGGAGAGACCTGTGGGCAGTAACATGCATCTATTATGATGTTCACCACTACCTTAAAGAGGTGATACACACCTCTTCTGCTGCCACTTTGTGTTCCTCCCACGCCTGCAGGATGACCTCGATACTTTTCACAATGGATGGGACAATCATCTGCTAAGAACAGAAAGCCACGTGACCCCTAACCAGCTGTGGGTGTTGGGTCGTACACATTATCCGGTTCCAGGACCAGATAACACACAGGTACATGCAAATATACACAATGATTTGAATTAAGAGAGTGTGTGTGTGTGTGTGGTTTACGTGTTTAAGCTATTAAATTAGAAGTCAAAAGCACATAGTATTTTAAAGTGTGCCTACTGTTATTGCATACAATTTAAAATGCTATATTTGCAGGGCATGGATACTCCTGACATTGAGTGGGAAAACAGTGGGCTTCCTTGTGGTGACTACTTGAGCACCGTTGTTCCACACACAGCATGCTCACTGATGGACAAATGCAGTTAACCCAAGAGTTAACTGTTAACCCAGTCCTTTGGAAGCCGCTGTTCAACTTTGTCAGTAATGTCTTGGTCCCTGAAAGAACTGATCAGAGAATCAGAAAGACTTCATGACTTCAGTTTTGAGTTGGCCAAAATGAAACTAGTACTGTTAAGTTCACTTTAAACTCCTGCACTAATGGTTTATTTGAGTGCAGCGATTGTTTGCAAGGAACATATTAAACCAGCTGGTAACTTAATATAGCATATTTTTCTGTGAAAGCTGATTTTATTTTCACTCTTTAACAGTGTGAAAATAAACTCGGTCCACCTTTTACCAACTTCTTGAATGGAGAATCTGTGGTAAGTACTCCCTTAAGTTATGGTTCTACAAATACAATAATTCAGCCAACAAGTCTTCGAAGGGGGACCATACTGTCAGATGAATCTGAACACTTAAGTAACAAGCTTATAAGCATGTAAATATGTGTAGTCCTTGTAAGGCCCTGGGATGCGCAAGGTCTCAGAGTAGGTGGGATATTTGTCTCTTCAAAGTCTCTTCAAAGCAAAGTTATACAGGCAACTGAAGATACAGTACTTGTCTCAAGTCTTTTTTGAGCAAGGAGAGCAAACAATCTGCAAACAAATAAACAGAAACACTGAAAAATTAACATCCTGACAGTTTATCTTCAGGATAAAACAAGAAATACGCATCCAAAACATGATTTTGTGTGCTCAATAATATGGTTGTAATATAACGCAAAAGGCTGGGATAACTGGTCAGGAAATCAAAGGTAACAAGATACACAACTAGGAAGAAGCACAAAGTAAAACAGGAGACCAGAAATAAAACTAAAACCTAATGTAAAGAAAATAGATGAACAAAAGCCCAAACAGAATAAATATTTATCAAACAGTGCTACTGCTCTAAAAGCCAGCCGATTGTTCTTGTATACACACACAAACACTCCCTCCGGCATGTCTGTTTAACAGAGCCTGTTTTAGATGAAAGAAGCACTATATAAATAATTTATGTTTCTGTTCATGAAGACAAAACAGAGGCAGACTTATTACAAGAAGAAAATAATCAAAAGTTACACACTGCAGCTGTAAGTTTTACCCTTCACATGAGAATATTTTTGGCAGACTACCTTTGGATATAGAGATGTCCTTATTGTCTTCAGAGGAAATGTCATATGCTCATATGATTGGTCCAATCGGAGCATCAGCACGAGCAGTGCATGGAGCAGATATGACCACAGACAGAATCAAATCAGACTAAATCAATAATCCCACTGTTCATCAATACAGTGTTGACATTTTACCATATTAAATAAATCTATATATCTTTAGATATATTAGGACATCAAAATAGTGTTTATCTCAACTTATTTAGTTTCATTTTGTAGTTGGAAATTGCACATCTTGCACACAATTGCAAATCTGCCTTTTAAAAATATGAAGCCATTAAACTGGTTTACAGTAAATACAATGTCGACTATTGTATTTCGTTATTTTCCTCGTCTACTTCAAAATACCACATTTAGTGCTTCAGGGCTCTAATTTCGTAGACCAGGCCAGGTGCAGCGCAGCCTGGTCTACGAAAGCCTGTGGAGGTCTGTTCGCGTGATCATATATTTGGCCACGGTGAGCTTGGACCTCCCGGACCAGAACATCAGTTTTCCTCCGTCTGACACTGCAGCTGCCTCCTTAGTCCATGGTGAAATGAAACTTGCACTATACGCCTCGCCACAGCCATTTAAAGGTGAGTAGAGGAGCTCATTTGATTGGCGAAGACTGTGTTAAACCCAGTCACACCTTCTCTCCCTCTCTTTGCTACTTGCTGGTAGGAGAGACGGAGGCAGGACAGAGGAGTACTTGCGCCAGACTGCGACCCCTGAGCTGTGCACGAAACTTGCAAAATGCACCTGGACACACCCCTTTGGCACCACACACCTGTGCTGCGTCTGGCCTGCTCTACGAAATTAGAGCCCAACCAGGTTGGAGCTGGCGAAGACGCACCTTCAGCGCAGCCTTTTGGCACGAAATTGTCACTGCGCCAAGCTGAATCTGTCAACACCTCCCCCTTTTGGGTAGCCACACCCATCTCCGCTTGCCTTGGTCTACCATACTGCCAAATTTGCTGCGCAAGGTGTTGTGCTGGACGAAATTACTACCGCGCGGGCTGCGCCACCTTGCACTGCGTCACAGTTTCAATATGAAAGTGCAAATTAATACTAGGCCACTTTTGTGATTTTACTTCCCTCTAATGTTACTACATATTCAGATTCTATGAAGGGAAGAGTCAGAAGAAAGGGCTGTTCTTTATTGTTTTAGTATATGTTTGACAGGCTGTTTAAGTTCATAGTTTTTACCTTCTTTTGATAAGTTTAAGTCAAGTTTTAAATCCCCAGTCCATTAACTATTTACTCATTTGGTGCCATTGTTCAGAAGGTTCTTGTTTTCCCAGTCATGTTCAGGATTTCTTTTCTTTTGTGAATTTAAACTCATTATTTTTTTTTTCCCTGACAGAGCTGAATGTCCCTCCAATAAACTTGGTTTGTGTTTATATAATGCTTGATGACCACTCAAAGCAGTTTTGCCGCTCACCTACTCACACCCACTTACTCACACGTTCATATAGCACAGCGGTGTGCAGTGCATTTCCTCGGTGTGCAGTTTGTCCATTGTGCAACACTGCTGCCTCCACAGAGCTGACCCTCCTTGTGATCAAAATATTAAGGGTTCATTCTGGTTATGAAAACAACAATGCTTTTCAGTTCACTCATAAAATATGAGCGTGATAATTACATGTTACATCTCTCCAGGAATAATTTTACTCGACATTTAGGAAAACTCTCTTGATGAAATGGGCCACTAAGGTGTAAACAGGACAGCATCACTAACGCACGACTGGTTTTACTGGTCAAATATGCATTTTTTTTGCATCCATGGAAATGAAAGGGAAACCACCCTTACATTGACTACACATGAATACACCCTATATTAATCATTTGACCATTTAACCTGTTTTGTCCACCATGACCAGGACCAGGACTCTGAATTTGAAAACAAGCAATTCCTGCAATTAAAAGACAAAACAGATGGACTGATATAACAGGTTTCTCACTCTTCCTCTGGCTTTATGGACACTCGAAAAGGCTGCCAGTCGACAGATTGTTCAACCTGATACTAGAGCAAGAAAACAGTAGCCATCATAGCTACTGTCAGAAACAGGGCTAATTATTGTAACAGCCTGTTCCGTCAATCCTGAATACACAAGGTTGTAACTTTATGCACTGATGTAATGTTGCAGTTGGCGGACTTCCACTCTTCCGCTTTCTACGAAAATAATAAAAGTTGAGTTGAGGAAGCCTGGCTACCCGAATCAGCTAACAAGTGTCTCCTATTATTTTTATGAAAAAGAACAGCGGACATCTGTTACATTTAGGGTTGCCAACTTTCAGAAATGAAAATAAGGGATGCAACTATATATAGTATATATATATATATATATATATTAAAGAATAAATGTTTTCTCACACATTTATTTATTTATTACTCAGAAATACATTAGTATGATTTGTTCTTTAAATGGCCATATATAATATTTATATTGGCTAATACTACTGTATAATAAATAAACGATCATTCATTCAACTTTAAAAACTCAACATCCTAAACAATCAATCAAGCCACAATAGTCTACTAAAATAGATTATGCCCATGCACTGACATCTTCAGGCAAAGGAAACCATTCATAACATAATGTCCCATACCGCATCAGTCTCAGGAGATGTTTGGGGTATGAAGAAGTGTGACATTGACACTTGGGCCTTCTGTGTTCTTACGTGTCTGCAGCGTTGCTCTCCTGATGCATGCTGTCTGATGTCAGGCAACCCACCGTGCGCCGCCGAAAACACTCGCCGACGCATTTTACAACTTGCCTTGTAATCATCTCCACTGACGCTGTCCAGCCAAGGGTGTGCCTCTTCCCATTCACGTCTGTACTTGAGTTTTTTTCTTTGGAGGACGTGGTGGTGTAACGGGTGTAGAGGACATTTTTAAAACCGTGACAGCCACACGAGTTCTGGAGCCAGATCCGGCTGCAGAAACAAACTAAAGGGGAGGCATTACTATTTAACAGGGGGCACACTTTTGCAACCTACATTTTATTTGCTTCAGACTTCAGTCTGTGACCACTCCTACAGAGCTGACAAATAATAAAAAAGGGGCAGTTCATGCCAAAATCTAAAAAACAAACCAAAAAACAATAGTGTAGTGCTGTGTCCGTTTCTTGAACTCAAACTTCAAGCGTTTGCGTCAAGAACAGTAACGAGGGCTGCGGGTAGGACCCTACAGCTTCACTTCTATTGGAAACATAAGCACTCATGTCAAGCTGAACACTGAAGTAAACATTCATACTAGGAGAGGTAGCTACAGCAGCAGCGAGGGAGGCAACAGGGAGCAGCCCCGAGCAGTGTTACCCTTCTGTGTGTGAAAACGCAGTCCTTCCACTCATTCCTAAATTTCAAGTCAAGTCCTTCTCAAATGCCAACTGGATGTCTTCCATGCGGATGAGTTACACTGCTCGGTGCTGCTCCTTGTTCTCCCTAGCTGCCGTAGCTAACCCTCCCAGCAGTGTTAGTGTTGACGTCAGCGCTTATGCTTCCAATAGAAGTGACTGGCACTAGCTTCCTGCTTGCTCCTGTTCGCGTCGTCATTTCTTGTCCTCCTATTTTTTGGAAATAATTCCAGATATCCACAATAACGTTAAGGCATTAGGGACGGTGACCATGGGTGGATGACTCAGTGACCCGCTCCCCTCTATCTACTAACTGTAAATGACATTTATAAGTTTCATTTTCTAATAATGTAGATTACCTGTTGTGAGCTTTTAATTTGTTAAATGACACCTGTTGTCTCAACCTTTATTTTGAAGTACTTCCTGTAAAAAACTTCCTGTCACCAGTCTAACAGACGGCAATTGATGTTTTTTGAAAGAAGAAGGTGAAATCGATGTGTTTTGCGGCGTTCAGTGCTATTAAGGTTACAATTTAGCACCAGGCTGGAATGGGAACAAGGTATTATTTTGCTTTGTGTTTCTTAAATGATTATTATTTCTAATAAGGAAGCGTCTGTGCTTTGTTTAGGTCACATTAGCTGTGAGAGAAAGTTACACTAGTTCTCTGCATGTGCACTTAAGCTAAGTTAAGCATGGCCCCAGATTGTATGACTGTTTTATTGATTTTGTTTCATATTACCTGTTAGAGCTTCCTTTATTTTCTTTATTTGTCCTTTAGCTCTTACGGTGTTTTCTGGAAGTAAATACGTGTAAGGGAAAGTGAACCTGTGTTTTATTAAACCTTTTGGGAAACACCAGTACGCTTCACCATTATCTGGCCGGGGTTTTGCTATACTAAATCTAGATATTTAGATATCTATCAACATCAGCAGACAGTGTATTTGCATGATTGATGATCAGAAGTAATTTAACGGAGAGTCGGAATTAGTTTGCAGATATCCACAGTTCATATTGCAACTATTTGCAACTGAATTAAAGATTTTAGTTATTACAAACTGTATACACCTGAATGGAAAATGGGAGGTTATTAGTCCTACACAAAACAAAGTTGCTGCATACAATCTGCAGGGCAAGGTAAAATAAAATGTTATCTTGGACTCCTGAACATGAAAAGCACAGGATTGATTTTGTTGTCATCTTTAGATTTTAAATTTCCCCACATTTTGTCAGCTTCCTGCCATCAGACTATACAACACCACCTCTGTGCTATAACACTGTGGAACACTAATGTTCCAGTACATACAGTATATTATCACTTTATTTTCACTCAATGCTTTTATTATTCTTATTACTTTTAGGTTAATATTATTTATTGCCCCAGATCTCTGAAATGATAATTATGGATGGGAAAGAACATGATTGCAGATATCTGAAATGTTACTTTTTACATTTAAATTAACAATATTTGTAATTTATATGTAACATATCTAAACTAGCTGTAAACTGGAAAAAAAAAGTCGGCCATATCCTTATCTCAGAGGAAATCGAGAACCTCTTCTTAGCTGTAGGCCAAACTGTCACACTGTGCTTTTATTTTGAAGGCGGCACTGCTCGTGTTCCAGTCGTGCTGCGCTCGCACAACGCCCGTGGACACACTGTCAGTGTTTATCACCTGGAGGAAACATGCGATGACAGTTTTGCTCAGCCTCCTCCGCTCTCGCCGACTCTCTGTCTCTGCCTCTGGGTCTCTTCCTCCTCGTGTCCTCCCTGTCTGTGCGTCACAGCCGCGGACATGGCTCCGTCTCTGGGGTGGCTCTGGGCTCTGGTCGTGGGTGTTTTCTCGGCTCACGTTCTTCAGAAACTCTGCTTTCCTTACTTCTGGAGGGACGCCTGGTTCCTGCTGAAGGTGGTGAGGTACGGTGTGAAGCTGGAGCTCCTTAGGTTCTCCTCCAGCGTGACCACGGTGCTGGACAGGTTCGTGCGGCAGGCGCAGCGCGTCCCCAACAAGCCCTTCGTCGTCTACGAGGGACGCGTCCACACATACCGGGACGTGGACGCGCGAAGCAACAGGCTGGCTCGTGTTTTCCTGGAGAAAGCCGCCCTGAAGAAAGAAGACTGTGTGGCTCTGCTCATGAGTAACGAGCCCGACTTCCTGTGCGTCTGGTTCGGCTTGGCGAAGATCGGCTGCCCGGTGGCTTTTCTCAACACCAACATCAAGTCCAAGTCTCTGCTGCACTGCATTCACAGCTGTGGAGCCAAAACTCTCATAGTGGGCTCAGGTAAAACCATCATCACTGTGTATTCTGCTCCTATAGCTGCTATTCATCTACTGACATCCATATTAGGTCTGATATTATATACAGTATCTATATGGTGACATGAGACACGATCTGGTCTTGGATTTTGGATTTCTTATCATCATCATATCATGATAAGGTATCTGTGAGTTTCCTGGTTTTAAAGGTTGTTGCACTTGCATCATTTTATATTGAAAAAAAAACCTGTGTGCAGCTTTATATCCCCATTTTTTTGGGATATAGCCTAAAAGAAAATCCTAATATTATTTATAAGCCATATCACCAGCCTTACAGTACTATTAATTTGATTTATATCATGGTATATATTGATATTAAATGATATAAAAAAAGAATATCATGGTAAGATTTTTTTCCATATCAGCCAGCCCTAATTCAGATTAACATTGTATTCTGTTTACTTTAAGTTTCAACTTTATTTAGATGAACTCAAGCTCCTTAAGTCTTTCTATAAACAAATATATTACCTCATCACACAAAAAAGTCAAACGTGTGACAACTTAAATTCATCAACCAAACTACACTGAGTTATGGGAAACAGAGATGTGTAGAATCTCTTTTCTTTTTTTTTTTTTTTTTTAAAGGTTTTCCATAAACACGGCATCATTTCAGAAAATGTCTGTATACGCATGACACATACATATACGTATACACTGGCCAGTCAAATCACATTATGCAAATATTACAGCACAGGTGCTTGTCAATCAAATCCCGGTTATGTGTTCAGCTCAAACACTACACCGCCCAAACCAAGCTGTCAGACGCAGGTGTTCTACTTATTGCTAATGTTTGTTTATTTTTTTTCCCCACACTTTAATATGTTATTTTTTAAAATCATGTGGAAAAAAGATGTGGAGTTTGTCCAAGCTCCACCCTCAAAACACACAGAACATACACTGCCTGAACCAGAGTGGAGGAGAGAGCACTGTGAGGACGGGTTCACTCATTCTGGTTATGTCCCTGTCCACATACAGTACAAACATAAAGGATCTCTTTCTTCACAATATACAAATGAGGACAAAAATATTAGCCCCCCCCAATGAAAATGACATTGTTTTAAAGGCATTTCTGTTAAACAGAGCAAAGAACACAGATTGTGCACACTGAAAGCATGTCCTTTGGCCTTAGAGACATTGCTTATGTTTGGAGGAAAAACATGAAGAGGTGTATAGCCCAAAAAACACTGTCCCCACAGTGAAACACAGTGGTGCAAGTATTGTGTTGATAATTATGCAGATAATTAACTTAATAATTGATAAATCACAATGCCTCATCAAAAGTTATCTTAAATTGAAGGATTTGAGTTCTACTGGGAAGAGCTTGGCAATATTCACACTTATGCAACATTAATCAGACCAGACTATTTTAGAAACATTTATTTAAAAAGACTATATACAATGTGTGTGTGTGTGTGTGTGTGTGTGTGTGTGTGTGTGTGTGTGTGTGTGTGTACAGATCAAATGGCCAAGTCAGGTAGAAGTAGACTACAAATCAAGATTGGCGGTTGACAAAGAAACTACAACAAGATGGTGGAGTTAAAGATGGCCACTTCTTGGCCACTTCTGTGTTTCTTTGTTAAGGCCACTTTTGTGAGATGAGGTGCCAGGTTAGATGTGACGTTAGTAGCATCCAAGGTTCCTCCTTACAAAGTTGGCTCTGGATCCTTAGATGATCCTTAGGCAGGCTCTTGTTTCATTGGCTCTGATGAGAGGATGACTGGGTGTTTCGAGCAGGCCTGCTTGGAGATCAGCAGAGAGGGTTGGAGCTTGGAGCTTGTCTAGCTCTGTACTGTAGGACCTTGAGTTGAAGAGCCGATATCTGTGTCCTACTTCCGCACCGGAGGACCAGAGGGAGAAGAGAATGAGGGAAACCTGGCTTTGGTATTTTTGATGACATGTGTGGTCACATGTCACAAAGTCATCACTGACGTGGGTTTGCACTGATGTGTGAACGATACGGGATCTTGAGAGACTGAGTTTTCACCCAAGATGCATGTTGGCTTTGTTTTGAAAGAGCTGATGCCCAACATCAGATATTAATGTCGGGCCGGTAGCATCCCTAGCTTTAACCACAATCTCCAAATATGTGGTCACTGTTTTCAAACTCAGCTGTGTTATAGCTCCAGTGTTGGGAGCTTGAGGCGATTGCTTAACTGTGGGAGACGCCTCCGACAGAAAGCTCTGCCAAACCATCTGCAAAACAGTTTATTGATGTGTTTAATTTTCCATCCATATCAATGTTGTTGGAGCACTTTCAGCATCTTCCCTTGTTCCACTGCAAGCCTCCAGTACAGTTAATAGGATTCACCATGCTGCTGCCATGTGACAGGAACGACAGATCATTGCTCAAGCAAACAAGCATGATGTTTATCAGGGAGGCTGTCCTCACTGCTACCCCAGTGCAACAGGAGAGGTATTCATGGAGTAGGTCAGTCGGACACCGATTGGAGTCCACAGAATGTTGCATTGCTAATCACTGCGCTCTCTTTAAGAGAGTTGTGGGCATGAACTTGCATAATCTGGCATATCATTGACGTGAATAAGGTGGTGCCAATTTTTTTTAATCACAGTACTTCACTTGTCCATGCACATGATGCTCACAGCATAGCTTCAGGATTTAAAGGGATAGTTTTGCTTTTAAAAATTGAGTCAGAATGTCCTTAAAGTAACACAAATTAGGATTCACTCTTGGTGTGCCCCTACATTTGGTAAATGGTATGGTTTGCTACAACTGTGGTAAAATATATGGCATTTGTTTACAGGCCAACAACAGGAGTGAACTCTGAAGTAGGACTGAAGCATCTAATGTACAAACAACCATGTCTTCAGACCAAGGCTGTGCAATATATATCCATTAATTTCGATTCATTAATACCAGAAGGAATAACCAGATGCGTTGAATGAAGTTAGACAACAAAGCTTCATGTGGAAAACGGCAGCAGCAGCAACTAATGTGTTGGATGATGCAGATGAAACCGTCATGCGATAGCAAATGTGCTGCTCATAGAGGCGCTGTAAGAATGTGTGAGTGAATGGGTGTGAATGGTGCCAAGCTACTTTGAGTGGTCATCGAGACTAGAAAAGTAAATTTGTGTTTTTGTTGTTGTTTTCTTTTTTTTCTGATTATTTTGTTTCTGGTGTGTTTGTTCTCGCAACTATTCTGCAGGAGTGGAAAAAGACACCACAAGGCAGAAATACCACAGTGGGAATGACGTTAATTGCCTTCTTTTATTGGGTTCAATCACATTAAAAATCCCAGGTTTAATTTTGGTGTGACAGTCTTGAGAGCGTTAGGAGTATGTCTAATTTGAAATACTGTCCATGGTTTACCATGGTGTTAGAGAGCTCTTAGAAATAATTACCCACACAGCTATTCTGGCACAGGAAGAATTAAATGGAATAGGACCTTCTGACAGCATGGAATCTTAAAAATATTCAAAACATACCATACATTTAGATTATTTACATTTTTTTTCTCCATTTTTTGATTTCAGTTGCTTTTATGCTGCTACATTTTCTTTGCACCAATCAAAACAAAACATGCCTATTTTATTCCATCCAATTCTCCCTCATGGAACATTACTACATGAGATACAATAAAAATATTAACTGCTATATCTCCCAAACTTTTAATGAGGGGAACCACTTTTTTTGTAAATGACCCAAATTACTATAAATAATTTAAAGAGAACAAAATTTTGCATAATGTAGCGAATGTTTTACAGCCATATTTGGAACATTACATTTTATATGCTGTAAATTATTTAAAACATATACATGCACATTTTAATAGAAAGGTTGGGAAAACTGTACAACGTTGTTTGGGGACCCATAGAAAAGTGGCAAAGAAAAAGCTTTGGGAACCGCTGCCCTTGTATTCAAAAGTACAATGACTAAATTCTGACTTTACATATATTACATATAATTGCATGTACATATAATTTGTAATGATTATAGTACTGTATTCAATTAAGCCAAAATCATTTATTTTCAATGGAGTAGATGTTAATTTTTTATTATTGGAGTATCTGTGCTTATCCCGACATAGTGCACAGTTTCTGCCCCTGACAAAGTTAATGACAGATTATTAAAAAGTATCTACAGTCAGTTCATGAGTTGCCCTGATACACAAGGACTTTTAAAAGTACATGTCATATGACATGATATGTTTCCTCTTTGCACTTATGTCTTTCAGAAAAGAATGGGTTAAAAAACACAAAATATTATATATGTCATTTCATGAATATTGTTGGTCTGTCTTTATCCGTCAGACTTAGTCGAATGCTTGGATGGCATCCTCAGCAGCCTGCTGGAGGACAACATTGAGGTTTGGGCCATGAAGAGCCACAGCGAACACACTCAGGTGCACACCCTGTTGGATAAAATTGAGACTGCGTCTGACCAGCCTGTACCAGCAGAGCTACGTGCCACCAGGTCTCTCAAATCCCCAACCCTGTACATCTTCACCTCTGGAACAACTGGTAAGTCGTAGTATTGACTTTGTCTTGGTCTGTCATTGGCTCTGTCCTATTTCCATCATTTGCCCCTCCCACTTAGGTAGCCGACATCACACAAACAAGGTAATGGCCTTTGGCAAAACAGTACCAAAACTGTGGGAGACAGGCTAATGGCAGAGGATTTCACTGGATCACCACAGGACCAGAGAGACAGTGGAAGGGGAGTCACTGCAATGAAACATGCTCACAGTGAGCAGATGAGAAGCCACAAACAACAGATTTTGTGTTTAGCTCTTGGCAAATCAAGGAATCAGACTAGATTTGCCAAGAGCTAGTCTGCACAGCAACATCTACAAAGCAACTGTTTACATTACTGTACACTGCCAGTTGCTAATGCTAAGGTCATCCTAACACAACACTTACCTTTCCACTCACAACAAGGCTATCTTTAGCCGGTAGACTCCAGAGTTGAATGTTTGTCACAAAGCCATTTGTTTCCCTTCAGTGAACTCTGACAGGTTGAATCCAGCACTGAATCCATCTTAGGCTACCAACATGGTGGTCCACAGAAACCAAATCATGTGACGTCTTGAGCTCTATACCTCTGTTTCCTGCATTTGCGTGAAGGTGTGGGGAGAAAGGATGGTTGAAGCGAAACTTACTGGCCCCTCCAAAACAAGATTGTACGATGGCACGTTTAGGCCGGTGGGTTTTCAGGTTTTCTCAGATTCACCAATTCCAAGGAAACAAATGTGGGCATCATCTAGGTGACACTGGTTAACATGATGCATGGTTACTATAACCTAGCCTGGGTGAACCAAGCCGAGTGTGGCAGTGGTTTATTTTCACTCTGCAGGTGACGTCTAGAAGCCTTTGTATACATTCAACATGGTGGCCATGGAAGAGCAGCTGTCTTTTGATTCTGCTGTTGCTTCCTTTTTAAGTGACTTTCGCCACGGAGCTCTCTCGGGGCAGAAGTCGTTAGATGCCATAGATCATTGGTCTGATTGGTTGTAGGTCTATCCAAATGCATACAGAGGCATTTTTATCAATGTATGTTGGTCGTGCCTCTTGGAAGTTGGAGGGGACTACACTCTTTCTAGACTTAAACCCAGTCTCAAATGTGATGAGGATGCAGCCTGGCATTAGCCAGGCTAACTCTAAACTCAACAAAAACTTGTTTTCAGTCTCTTTTACATACAGTAAAGTGGTCCATTACTCTTCCCAGGAAGTGAAGACATTGTCTCCACTTCTCTGCAGACATAGGCATGATAATGATTGTAGTCCATGATAGAAATATAATACAGCACCCTTTTTCCATGACAACATGGTAAATCTCTTAAAGGATTGACCTATTTTGTTGTTATCAGCATTGGCCAGTTATTATTTTTCAAATGTTACAAACTACGCTTTTGTCCTGAGAAGCATGGTAAATGTTGCTTAGACACTGAATGTTTTTAATTTTTTTTTAATCCAAAAGTTTATTAAAGTTTTTTTTTCAGTTTTTTGATGTTACATTTATTAACATTTAGTTTATACATCACTTTTAATTAAAATAATGTCTATGATTGTACTGCAGTGCAGATATAAAATGTAGATTGTAAAGACTCTGTCATTAGTGTTGTTCAATAACTGGTTACTGAAGTTAAGTTTTTTTTTTTTTGTATTATTTGTTATCATTAAACTCTACCGTTAGTGCTAATATCCCTTTCCTCCTCCACCACACACATACACACACAAAAACACACAGTGGTTGCCATGACTTCAGAGGACATTGCATTGATTTAAATTCATTTCCTGGAAACTTACTCTAGCCTTAACCATAATTACTAGTGCCATAACCCTAACCTTAACCTAACCCTAACCTCAGCCAAAATTTAAAACATGTATTCACCTTAAAATGTATTGATTTATGTTATGGGGACTTGTTTTATGTCAACATAGGGAAGACAAGTCCCCATAATGTGACTGTGTAAACAGATTTAGGTCCCGACAGCATAAGGAATACCAGGCGCACACACACAGTCCCACTGGGGTCAGCCCCCTCCTCCACCCTTCCATGACAACTGCACCTGTGTTTTCCGTTCAGCCTATCACAGTGTGTGCATGTTCTTGTGTTGATTACCTCTTGAGGACTTTTTCTGGCATAATCGTTGATCTTGTCAGGGCCACTTGTCCTCATGGAGACCAAAACCTGGTCCTAATTAAGCAGAACCTTATTTTATGATGAACTGTATATATTATGGGTAAGATTTCAATTCTGGTTAGGTTGAGGTTAGGTTTAATCATAAACTGGTTATGGTTCTGGTCAAGGATAATGCATTGTTTTGGCTGTCCAAATAAATGGAAGTCAATGCAGTGTCCTAAGAAAAGCTGCATGAACCAGTGTCCGGTGTGTATGTCACCTCCTGTAGCTGGTCTCTAATGAAAACAAAAATGTTAAGCACTGTTTGCATTAAGTTACTTCCCAGTCCACGAAATGAAAAGCTGACCTAGACTTATTTTTGCTGCTCTCCATTTCCATACCAGACCAATATATATATATATATATATATATATATATATATCCATCCATGTTTGAAACCTTTTTTAGCTAAAGATCAAACTAAGGGTGGGTAATATGACAAAAAAAATCATGATTTTTGTACAGTAAAATCACTATCAGGATTTCATTGCAGATTTTACACTGATTTTTACAAACTTGCATGTTACTGAACAGTACAACCAAAGTACAACTAAATTATTTCCCGATGTAAAAACCAAAGCCCAAACAACATTTCAGAACTTATTTTAATCAGTTTGTGTAATTTTGCCAACGTGTGCCATGTACAATTAACATTGAACACCTTCAGAAGTACACTCACTCTCAGACTGTTCTGCAAAAGTTGTATTGTATGTATTTTAAAAGGTAAACAACAGCCCCTCATGGAGCCAACACCTTATCGAGGTGGTGGGGTTTGCATGCCCTAATGATCCTAGGAGCTCAGTTGTCAGGGACTTTGGGTTACCCAAGGCAAAAACAGGTCCTAGGTGAGAGACAGGCCGGGGGGGGGGAGCAGTGCATTGTCAAGACTGTGCACAGTGGAGATGGGGTGCTGCTGACCTCAACTCAAGACATTCAGATCATTCTTTCACATCTTAAAGCAAACAACACTTTATGAATTGAGCAAACAAAATTGAACCACCAAATCAAATACACAAATTGCAAATAAAATATTGGTTTAATCATTCAACAGTATTCTATTTTGTTTGTTTGGAAATAGACTTTAAGCAATTTTTTAAGCAATGATTGGAATTTCGCTTGCTCCGACTCTTTTGCATTTGCTCTCCAAACTTGTTCGTTGCACTCCAGACTTGTTCTTTGCGCTACCTGGATTTTTGTTTGCAATTCTGACCATGGGCGGGCCTAAGCAAGCTACCTGCTGATTGGCTACGGAGTTACGGAGCAACAGCTCAATGGACCATAAGTAGACACGGACTTGGAGTCACTGTCCGTCTGGAACACATCCCCCCAAAAATAAAGACCCAGAGAGTGCAAAGAACAAGTTTGGAGGGCCAACACAAAAATATACTGTAGTGCAATATGTATTCTTAACTCCACAAAGTGTTTACAACTAAGCTTTAGTTAGAGTAAACTAAGCGTTTACTCCACAGCAGAAGTAAAGAGCAGTTTTTAATCTAATTTAACCCTCTCTGTGTCAGTTTTATTGGATTGTTATAATTTTTTGTCTCTTTTATTTATATATCTTGTTTTATATATAATTAATCATCTTTACTGTATGTTGTTTTTATAACCTCCTGTATTTCCCTTTTTATGATTCTGTGTTGGTGAGCTGAAGGCAAATTTTCATTTCGGCGGACTCATAAATCATGAGATAGGAGGTTGTGTAATTCAGAGCTTTCAGACTTGAATTGTTGCAAATTTGATGGGGGGAGTGTACATATATGCTTATATCATGAACATGGTAAACAACCAAACAGCAATTTGAATGCAGCATATTTGAATACGGGCTTTCAGGTTTTGCCGAGGGTAAATGCAACTGCTAGAGCGGCTGCCGAAACAGAGACGCATTAGTAGCTGTGACATCGCGCTCTGCTCAAGGCATTATTATACTATATACAGTATTTCCTGAAGTCTTATGGAGCATAATGGTACATATTAAACCTTTTACTGAGTATTATGTCATTCTTTTCAGGTCTTCCTAAGGCTGCAGTGATCACTCACCTCCAGTGTATGAAGGCAGCCGCAGGCTTTTGGGCATTTGGAGCCACTGAAGATGATGTAATATACATTACTTTGCCACTCTACCACAGTGCTGCTTCAATGATTGGCATAGGAGGAACCATCGAGCTGGGTAAGAGTCTCATCATGACCCTGCTCCTTGTCCTTTATTTTATTTCTTCATCTAATTGTGCATTATCTACGTCTAATGTTGTACTTCTCAGATCTGGGGCTTAAACTCCAGCCCGACATGATGTTAACGTGACTTGACATGGGACTTTACTAATTGATAACTAAGATACTTATTCAGTGTAAGTAATGGACAGTTCATGATAAAATTGCGTTAGCACAATGTAGCGCTTTATTTTTTGGTAACTGGTTATAAAAGAAAAAGAGACAGACATACTGTAGTTTTATATACTGCATCTATGCAAATGCACTTTTAACCGATCAATGTCCCATCTTTTAAAGCAGAACTTTGCAAGTCTGGTCTGGTTGCTTTTTCGCATTTTTCTCTACAGAGCTCCCCTACAGTTTTGGATTACATATTTGTATAACATCCATTGTCTACTGCTTTATCCTCACTGTTGTAAAAAAGTGTGTTTAGAGTGTTTAGCTGTGCCAAGCTGGAACTGTATAGTGGAAAAGCACCATTAGTTGGTGCTGTGTCACGTACACAAACACAGAAGCACTCTTACAACACAGGAGTTGCAGCAGCAGACTCTGTCTCCCAGTTGACCTTGACGACCCTCATTCATATGTATACTGAGGTGAAACTAACAACGTTTCTGGGTCGGGGTTAATGAACTTTGCTTTGTTTAATATAACAATTTGTAAAATCATTGGTTATTTTTTCACCAGTTAGTCAGAACTGAAGAAGCCTCTTGGATAAGAAGTGAAAGTTCAAGTCCAGTTGCCTACATCTAACTACTGAAGATGCAAAGCCCTGGATGACTTTCACAGGCACATTATTTTTTTATATGTTTCCCTCGACTGTCAAAGTGAGGTAAATGCTATTCATGAGAGCATGAGGTTTCACTCTACATTTACAATGTCAAAATGTTTGTGCATACATTAGGCCTCAAGTTTTCCGTTTGTCTCAAACTAATAAACAATGATATTTAGGTCATTCTGAAATAACCTTTTCCCTTCTCATCATGTGACATAAAAATGATCAACAGACATTTGGCTTATTCTATTCAGTAACTTAAAGTGAATGTCTTCATTGAATAAAGAATTGTATTGCGTCAAACCAAACCAAATCAAATCAAATCAAATGCTAGCGAATCAACCCAAATTATTCCTTAATTTAAAAAGTGTTTTTCCTGAACTGAATCAAAGCAAATTCATCAAAACCCACATCAGACCTTCTTCTTGATGATTAACCATCAGAAATCTGTCTGCACACTGAAACATGAAAACACAGGTCAGAGAACATAAACATGATAAGAGTTGAAGTCAAGGATATTTTTTGTATAAACCATAGATTTAGTCGACAAATAGATGAAGGCCGAGCATTTTTTTTATATCATGTTTTATATTTAAAATGGAATGAAACATAAAATGGGTTATGGGTTTAAAAAAAGTGAAAGAAAATAAGTTTTGAAGTTATAATGTGGTTACATTTCCTCTTGCTTTTCCTGTAAAGTGGGTGAAGTGTCACCCACCCCTCTTTTGTACGAAGACATTTGTTTGGCAAACTGGTTGGGTCTGTTGACAGAGTCCACTGTCCACAGTTTCACTGTTGAACTATGTGGCCCCTTTGAGGAACCACCGTTTCACTTCAACTACCAGATCAATTAGAAGCTTTTAGATGAGACACTGGAGACTATTGTGGAAAAGTTTAATGATGATGAGTCTTGAATGTCTCTTCCATTTGGCACAAACGTTGGCAGCTCAGTGTCCTTCACTGGCAAACACCACAAACATCCCTGCAGACTGTTATGACAGACATTTGGCCAGTGACCTTATACTTTTAGATTTTGAAATGTACTAGTAATAACCTTTGTACACATTTCCACATTTGAGTGAAGTGACTCATTCATAGAATTATTATCTTCAATTTGTGTCTTTAAAAGACCACTGTGTAACATTTAGGAGGGTTTGTTGCCAGAAATGAAATATACTACCCATAAGTATGTTTGTATACGTTAAGTGTATCGTTGATTTAATAGGAAAAGCATTTTACTTATTTAATAAGGGGTTCAAGAAATCAAATACAATTTCCTATTTTGTCCCTTACTGAACCTTTGCATGGGTTTCTGGATGACTCACCTCCAAATGTCACTTCAGAATTGTTGAGTTTTTCACATTGTGTGTGACTCCATATTGTTTACAAAGGCTTTTCTTTTCAGTAACGTATGTCCTTATTCCTTATTCCCGCCCTAACATTTTAATCTCATTTTTATACAATTATTACTGTGTATTTTTTAGATATATTACATTGTATTGTCACTCTCCTTTGAGAAGCACAAACACTTCAAATGAAATCTTTCATGGTCCAGAGAAACAACCTGGTGCAGCTTTACAGTACCTTGCTCATATTGTACTTTGTTAATTAGATGGAGGCAACAGCAACATTGCGCTACTAAAGCAAGACAACTGCAAACTGTAAGACACTGGCAACTGTCTAAAATACTGGAGGTGGCAGAGCTGAAGCTGCTGATATCTTCATAAGGAGTGACCAGGATGGACTGGATTGGAAACGAGCGTTTTCGAGAGACAGCTCAGGTGGGAGATAAAGGAAAGGATGTTGAAGATGCAGCTGCCAGGCAGGAGGAAAAGAGGAAGACCAAAGAGAAGGTTCATGGGTGTATGAAGGAGGACATGAGGACAGTTGGTGTAACAGAAAGATGACACAAGTGAGAGGACAAGATAGAGGGAGATGATCCGCTGCGGTCACCCTTAAAGGGAGAAGAAGATGAAGAAAAAGAAAAGCTTCTTGACCCCATTTGCCCCTGCTCCGCTCCTGTATACGCACAAACGCTCCCTCAGTCAGGGCTGATAGTACTGCTTGACAGAGATGGTTTTCAGGTTAAGACACAGCATACAAACAATGTCACATCCTTTCTGTTCATGAAGACCAAACAGACACAGAACAGTAACGTCCAAATAAGAAACCGCACAGTTTTGGAGTTCTGCAGTTTTCAGTGTCCCAAAATGCCTCAAGGGACACATGTTATGATGAAGAAGTGCAAACAGCATTTTTCCCCCCCTCTAGCAAAGTGAAAATGGGTGCAGCTCACAGCTGTACTGAGTCTAAGGAAGAAGAGGAATCTGGTTACTGACCCATATGTGGGTTTACAGTAACAAAGTTACATGTGCATGTAAATGAATTCTCTGATGACCAAACTGACTTGGTTTTGTCTGGTTTTAAACCTGGTTACTAAAGTACATGTAACTTTGATGGGTTACAACAGGCTTTTACTACAGTGACCACTAAGCCTAAAACCTTAATAATACAAAAAAGGAAGCACTTTTGAAAATCCCAAAACAAATTTGCTAAAGTTACAACAAATTTACAATTTGGAAAACAAATTTACAAAATGAGAAACACTAAATCCGGCCACAAATTTACTAAACCTTAGACACGCAGACATTTCAGAAAACAGGTTTGAGTATTTAATGAATTGTTAATGCTTACTACTTTATATAAGTTTACACTTTTTTATTTCGTGTAACTTTATTAGTGCTGCTAAGTCGGTAAAAGTTGTATTTAAAAGTAAAAGTGTGATCTAATGAGGAGATTGCAGCAAACTGATGATGTCAGAAAAGATGTTCACACTCTTCAAAGTCAATTTAAACTGAAACACAACACACAGCCACACTCGTGGACATAAAGTGTATACAGACATCAGCAATAAATAAATATACAGACATCAACAATAAATAGACATAAGACATACGCTTCCGACAAGAAGGAAGTCTGAGGTAGCTCTTCTTGGTAGCTGGTGAAGGTGAAAAAGTGAAATGTGCAGTTTGCAGTAAAGTGCAAGAGTGCTGAAAAGCATCATGGACATCAGTGTGTATAAGACTGTTTTTTGGATGTCAGTGTCATAATCATGGAATGTTCGTGGAATTGTCTTCAGTGGGCTGATTAGCCTGATGACTTGTGGACAGAAGCTGTTTCTCAGTCTATTGCTGCGGTAGCGCTTTCCAGACGGTAGGAGGGAGAACAGTGTGATGTGTATAAGTCCCGAATGGCTGGTTGCGGTGATCTGATGGTCTTTTCTGCAGTCGTCACCACCCTCTGTAGTGCCTCCCTGTCCGCAGCTGAGCAGCTGCCGTGCCAGACAGAGAGGCTGCTGGTGAGGATGCTCTCAATAGCAGCCCTGTAGAAGGTGGTGAGTGCAGAAGTGGAGAAGGTCTGCTCTCCTCATCCTGCGCAGGAAGTGAAGGCGTGTCTGTGCTTTCTTGTCCAGGGAGGTGGTGTTGGCGGTCCGTGTGAGGTCATCTGTGATGTCTTTCACAACTCTTTCCTCTCTTCCACTCTGCCTTTTCACTTTCAGCATTTTATGTGGACAGAGTCTTTCCTTTTCCTAGCAAGCTTCTGCATCAGTATGTGAAATGTGCATTTGTTCAGACTGCTGTAGAAACCTCCACGACTTTAAGCAAAGCTCATATCTTAAGTTTAAGAAGTCACACACATAATAACAACCTGGCAGTGGACGAGTTTTCAGATGTGAAAAGATAAACCCTCACCTACTACCTTTATTTATTACTTGGGGCCCACGGATGGTGTAGTGGTTAGTTAGTCCCGGGTTCACAACCCACTTGGAACAAGGGGCCCTCTAGCCCGTGGGGACCACATTGCTCTAAATTCCCCGTAGGTATGAATGTGAGAGTGAATGGTTGTCTGTCTCTATGTGGCCCTGTGATGGACTGGCCAGGGTGTACCCTGCCTCTCGCCCCATGTCAGCTGGGATTAGGCACCAGCACCCCCTGCAACCCTCATGTGGATAAAGCAGTAGAAAATGAGTGAGTGAGAGTATTCATTACTTCCCAACTGCCTCACTGTTCAGCGTTACTCACTTAAAATCTTTGCTTCCTGACTTTGCTGGACGCCAAATTATTTATTTATTTATGACATCGTGTTAAGATATCTAATTTAGTTTACTAATAGTTTATTCACAGATAATGAAATCAGAATTACCTTTTTTTTTAGTTTGCTTATACCTCGGGTTGACTGTGGGCTTCAGAGTATCCAAGCACTCACTTGCATTTACTGCTGTGTGCAGAATACAGTGTACCCTGATTACACAATAAGCTGTGAGCTTTGTACCACCAAAAAAAATGAAGGGACACAGTGTGTGATTATGTTTGACTTTACGCAGATGCTGTTTACTCTGGCAACGGGTTCACAATGTGTTGTGTTTATATTACAGATATCAATGTTGAAACTGTGATAAAAAGTCATTTTCCCTTGGCCTTGTTTGGCAAATGACTAGATTTCTTTCTTTTGCACAGTGTTCTGTTGAGCTTATATCTGTCACTTAATGCTTCCACAAATGTTTCAACGTTGAAATGAAATCATTTTCATGAAAAATTGTTTTGTTTAAGTGTCAAAATTGGAGGTCGATCATTTGTCCCTTTCTATGGCAAATAGTTAATGCTTTTTTGGGTCCATATGTTGAAATATAACATTTAATAATAACAAATAATACAAAGAAACTGCTTACTGATCAGTTACCAGCTATGGAACAACACCATATACTATACACTAAATACATAAAACAGGTTATCAAGGAAAAAAAAAAGAATTAAACTTTTGGATGAAAAATGAATGTTTTGGAGACTAAGCCATATTTATCAAGTTTTTGAGAACAAAATGCTGTTTTTGTCTTGTTTAGTGGCTAAAATCCAAATCATTAGCATAATAATTCTGGAATTAGGGCTGACCCAACAAAGGATTTTCTTGCTCGACCATTGATCGTCATTTGAGGCATTCGTCGACTAATCGTCATCACATTGAAGATTTTAATGTAAATATGACATTTTTTTAGGAGGCTACAAAAAGTTTGAGTTCCAAATATTAGAGAGGATGTTAGAAGTGCAGAACTTATACAACACTGTTATACAGTACAGAAATATCCAAAACCTTAAAATGAACCCTTAATTAATTAAAACAGATGCATGAATCGAGCAGCATATTTCAACCTGTGCAGTGCAATAATGACTGGGAATGGATGAGAACAATCAGCAAAGAGGAGCTGAACATTTTGTTGAATTTAAATACATTGGAACATCATACTAACTTTTAAAGAAACACAATGTAGTTTTTGCCCCCAGGGTTCTTCTAAAGTTGGAAAACAGTACTGTCTGTTGCCACTGTCGTTAAACATACGTCGTGGTAACATGTGCATTTGTTGAGCCAGGTCACTATCACCCCTTGTCTGATATCTTATTCTGTCTCTGTCCCTCTTTTCCTTTGAAAAAATCCCACTCTTTGGTATACGTACTGTCAACTCCCATATAGCAAATGTCTGTCTGCAGAGCTCGCACGTCACCTTGGGCTCATTCTTCACTCTCTCAAAATGTTCCCAAACTTTGGACTTCTTACCCAACATACTATTTGATAAACTTTGTAGTCAGACTTTTGTAAGGTGACTTCTGTCAAACTACACAGTGTGACCACACTTCCAGTGTCCACCCTTTCAAATTAAAGTACGGTTCAGCCATACAGGTTTTGATTTTATTTTGACAAGACACATCTTCAAATAGAGTTTCCGGTGTTTCCAGAGGATCAGTGGTAGAGTGAGTCGCGGTTCACCTGAAAAGTTGTGGGTTTGATTTCCACTAGACTAAATGCTGATGTGTCCTTGGGCAAGACAGTTAGCCCCTTCTTGACCCTGACAGCTGTGCCGGCAGCATGTGAATGGGCATGAAAGATGTGTGATAGAAAAACGCACTGCTCTATGAATGTTTGAGTGAATGGGTATGAAAGGCAAAAAAGACAGTCGTGTAAAGCAGCTTTAGGTTGTCATCAAGACAAGAAAAGTGCTCTATAAATACAGTCCGTGCACTTCGCAACCAGCGATTCGGGACTTATACACTTCATTTTTTTTCTGCTGTGAACAGGAGCAACCTGTGTCTTGAAGAAGAAGTTCTCCGCCTCCCAGTTCTGGAGTGACTGCCGAAAACACGATGTGACTATTTTCCAGTATATTGGTGAACTCTGCCGATACCTCTGCAACCAGCCTAAGGTAACCCTCTGTGACCAGGAATCACCTCGGTTACAAATAATCACACACTGATGGCACTGACATTGACGTTGCCAGCGCCACTTATGAATCATTCCTGTAACTTTGTGCACAACAGTGGCAGGAACATAAGCAGGGCCTTTGTCTCTGTGTTTGCGTCCTCCCACTGTGGACACATACTCGTGGACACACACACACATGCGCGCGCGGTGTGAGGGCAGAGCTCGTCCCCTCATGAGGCTGGACTCAAAGTCCTCTTTGTCCCCTCTCCCTCTGTTATGTGGCCGTCTGCCCATCACTGTCCTCACCACTGACTGAAAATGAACATGTGGACACGTACAGCACACACACACACACTCATTCTTTCCCCATGTCAATGTGCGCACATACTGTACGCGTGAGAGCACTAATTACTGCTTTCATGTTGTCATTACGCACATTGGAGTCAGTGTTTAAAGCCTGTCAACCAGGCATATACTGCACATAGTTGCTGTAGGGTTGTACAAATGTGTCCCCTCGGCACAAATGTGGTGTTTCTATCATATTAATCATAATTCTTAACCTTCCTCCAGTCTGATCTGACCAATTTTCCCAACACATTTTATTCAAACAGCATCAAACAACATAATATTTATGTCGTCTATATATTTGAACTTGAACTCGATCCTGAGTGTTAGATAACAGGATTGCGTGACCGCACTTCCACAACCCACCAACCCACCCCCAAGAGTAACACATGATTACCACTAGGTGGTACACTACATTGTTTTATTGTTTAAAGGGTATAAACAATGATGGAGCGATTAAAATACACTGGTCACAGACTGTGAACCCTGAAATAAGAAAGGGTTCAAGGATCATCGCAGAAAGGTGAAGATTCTCCTTGTGTGGGTGTTTAAAGGTTCAGTCCGTCATTTGTTTCAAAAACACTTTTTAATCGTATTTGTTGAAATCTTCTTATCATCCTAATAGCAGTTTCTCAAGTTGTCTTGAAAAGAGAATCTGACATCTGTAGACAGCTTGATAAGTTAACGCAAGACAGATGTTATAGTAACGATTGCTCTGTCCTATGACAGTGGACTTAACTGAGGAAGCTGAGAAGAACATAGCATCATTAATTTGATTCATTACATCCATGAGTTCCATACTGTGACCTGCCAAAAATGGCTGCCCTGCTTCAGGCAGTGCGTGTCCATGTGTTCCAAGGGCAGAGCTTCGATTAGAGAGCCGACTGTAATGCTGCATTCCATTTACACTGGGAGTCGGAACTGGGAGTGAGGTGACCCGAGTCCACCGCGTTCCAGTTGAGAAGTCAGAGGCAAACATATCTCTGGCTAGCCACTGTTAGAAATACCCCGTCTATGACAACGCTTAATATCAACAACACAAAAAAATGTATCAACATGTCTGTGGTTCAGAATTCAACAGTACCAGGTGTACGACTGATTTACTGTGAAATAATTGACAGAACCCGTATTTGTACAGTGGCACCCACCTTGGAAAAATCAAACCTCTCCAACCACTTCCAGACTCCTCCTAGAAAGAATTTTTTTCTTTTTCCTTTTTGTCCTAAATGTATTTATTGGCAGATACCAGGACTTGAAGATGTTTCAGAAACAAATTATGGACTAACTGCTACATTGAAGCAGTTACAAGTTTCTATTAATGAAGTGAATCTCCAGGACCTAACAGTATATAATTCAGTCCACTTGAATGTGCATTACCGTGTGTGTGTGTGTGTGTTCTTGTACTTGCTGCAGAGTGAGGACCAAAAACCATATAAACCCTACAAAGTGAAGACATTTTGACAAAGTGAGGACATTTTGGCCGGTCCTCACTTTTTTTTTCACCCCTTAAAATGGCTTTTTCAGGGTTAAGACCTGGTTTTAAGGTTAGGGTTAATTGGGTTTAGGTTATGGTTAGAGTAATGGGGAATGTATTATGTCTCTAAAGGTCCTCACTTTGATAGAAGCACAAACGTGTGTGTGTGTGTGTGTGTGTGTGGTGAAAGTCTGGCTGCTTTTGTTGTGACATTCTCTCTTTTCATAGTACCCATTTCCTTCATGCTAATTTGATCAATTTGCATTCATGTGTTTCTTACTGACAAATAGAGATGTCAAAAAATGGATTCATATAAAATCATGATTCTTATCCTTACAGATTCTGTATCGATTTGAAACTTCCAAAATTCGATTGTTTTTTTTACACATTTCTTCAGTTTTGATAGGCATAGCCTGTTTCATTTCAAAAGACCTGCACCCTTACAGTGTAGTAGAAAACAAAGGCTTCTACGTTCTATGATTACAAGTGAGCCAAGGTATGTCATACCCTCACATAACTTTTTCAGGTTAATAAATTCCTTTCTTGGATTTGCTTGTGTTCATGTTGTCTTTTTCCCAAATATAAAAGCTGACTAATCTTGTAAAGGCTTTGCTGTCATTTCAGGATGACAGAGCATTTCTTAGTACACAACAGTGTAGTAGACGCTGAAATTAGCAGCTCTTTCTAACGAATCAATTTTGAAATTGAATCACGACACAAGGAAGCACAATCAAATAGAATCATAAGAGTCTTAAAGATTCACACCTCTACTGAAACAGCAGTACAATCAGTCACAACCAGTCTGTACGTGCTGCACATGCCTTTGCTTAAAGGCAATAAATATTGAGTAAATTGCAGGCTTTTACTGATGAGAAGCCATCAACGTGGCTTATCATCTGTCACATCTGTTTGGTCATTAATTTTCTTTGCTTTTCTCAGATAGAGGCAGATAAAGTTCACAAGGTGCGGATGGGAGTTGGGAACGGGCTTCGGCAGGACATCTGGCGGGAGTTCCTGAGTCGCTTTGGAAATATTAAAATGTGCGAGGTGTACGGATCCACTGAGGGAAACCTCTGTTTAATGAACCACATTGGCAAGATTGGATCTGTGGGCCGGTCCAACTTCTTCTACAGGGTGAGTACATTGCTGACGATGCTAAGGTCCAGCACACGCTGCCTGCTTTACATGTGTGGTAGTGGCTGGGTTTGTTTTGGTCTTTATTTTCCTGGTAACAGGTTAGAGCTGTGACGTTGGAGACACACATCTGAAGAATAAACATTGTTACCGCAGTTTGAAGACCAATATGCAACATTTCAGCACCATTAGTCAAAATATGGAGTCATGTCAGACCCAAACAAAAGTGATTTTGACAGCTTATGCCTGTCATGCCTATTCTAGCCAGCCGTCAATCAAAACACACTGTAATGTATGCATCATTTTACTTGCACGTCCAGGAGACAAGGTTATTAACTCTGGTCTAATAATGCGTTCCATTTACATCAGAATTTGGAAAAAAGGAAAAACAACAACTTCAGGTAAAGAGGAACAGAAAGAAACAGGGAGCACAGAGACTAAATACATAAGAGAGGTAGAGAGACAGACAGCAGAACACAGGTGAAACACATCAGGGTGGAGCAGATGGTCACAGAGGAGAGACACCAGGATGTAGCTCAAAAAAAAAACCAAACTAAGCCATGTACACGCTACATGACTTCCAGTGTCACAGCATTGCTGTGTGTCTTTTACTACTCAAGGTGCCGTCAGGTGATCTTATGGTGCGTTCCATTTGTAGCTGAAACTATGAATTGTGGGGGGTGGTAGACAGACCGGGGGAAAGGGGAGGGTAAGACATGAGAGAAAAAAAAGCACTAAAAACAGTGCTGGTTGGACAAGACACCATGGTACAATGGCAGTAACAATGTCAACAATAATACGAACAAAATTACACCAATAATTAATGTTAGCAACCACGTGAAAAAATGAAATTGCTTTCTGTGCATTTCTTTGATTTAGTGCAATGCATGCCAAAGTTACATGCCAAAAAGAACCAATCACAAATGGGTTTCCTAGCTATGAGCCAAAACAATCCTCAGTATGAGTACAGTAACAATGTCAACAATAATACGAACAAAATTACACCAATAATTAATGTTAGCAACCACGTGAAAAAATGAAATTGCTTTCTGTGCATTTCTTTGATTTAGTGCAATGCATGCCAAAGTTACATGCCAAAATGGTCATAATTCAGTTGGGTAAAACAAGTTCATTTCACATGCAAACACTAGTGACAAGGGCCAGACCACGAGCTTGGCAGACCACGAGCTCGGTGCTTCTGATTTCATCCTCGTTACACACGGTATTTGTTTATGTTGTGATCTGTGCATGCTACAGGAAAAGCCCCAGTAACTGCAAAACAAGTTCAAAGAACAGAAATATTAGTGCAAAGTTAGTACAGACACAAAAAGCCCACAGAAAACACTGAATCAGTGAAAAAGGAGAACCAATCACAAATGGGTTTCCTAGCTATGAGCCAAAACAATCCTCAGTATGAGTACCACTCTGATACTTGTCAAAATCACTGGATCGTATATCGTATATCATTTTAGCTGAGTCATGCTGTGGGCTGTTCATTTCTTCTTTATGGGAGAATATTTGTTACACTATTGGAATTAGGTCACCGAAATAGCTTGCAATTGCTCAGATGTGTTGTTAAAATATTTGTTGTTCAAAAGGTCTAAATATGAGGACTATAGGACTGATATCAATATTGGTACATAGTTGAGTTTGTGATAATGGACGTGAAAAAAGTGGTATCGTGCCATCACTAGTTTTTTCTCCTGGCGTAACTTGTTGATGCCAGGAGTTGATGTATCAATCCAGCTGTCTTTTTATTCAGCTGTTGCTGAGACTTGCTCCATGCAGCTGCCCCTGGCAAAAGGCCTTAGACAGCATTACTAGAAAGCCATCACTCGTAGAAAACTACAACAATGTTTTTGACATGCAGGTCTATACAACTGCGTACAGAGGTATTTCTTCTACGATCTTTGGTCATGCCTCTAGGAAGTGAGAGGGGACTACACCATTTCCAGACCCGTTTTGCTGAGATGTGATAAACCAGGCTAATTTAAAAAATCTGCCCAAAAAAGAAAAACTAAGTCCAGAAACAGAAAGTCTCTACAAGTTAAAGTAACTTAGTGGCAGGTCATGAAAACACAACAATGAGTAGCACTTTCCATCCTCCATAGCTGCAGACCATGTGTGACTGACTGTACAGTGTCTGTCCTCATTGTTGACCTATATCAGTCTTGATCAAACTGGTGGATTGACACAGACTTTTCCATGTGTTCCTAGAGCCATGCTAAAAAAGCTAAAAATACTCCAAATACTGCGCATCCAGAAAAGTGGTGTACCCCAGTTTTTTAGTGTGAGCAAGCACTCTGCAACAGTGCCAAGGAAAAACATTAAAACCAAAAGTCCAACTGAAGTTATTGCGTTGCATTTTCCAGGAAATATTCCAAAAGTACGAATGATTTATTTCCTTCCCCTTTTTACGACTCTGACCCATTTAGTGTGTACAAGGCATTGGCTGTGTTTCTCAAATTCAGTTTGCATTCTTCTGAGAGCGTTTTAGCAACGACTGAGTCCAGCAGAAGTTATTTGGGGTTTTGGTGGGACACTGAATATCTCCAGCTGCAACTTACAGTAGCTTTCACATTAGAGAACAGAACCACAGATAGATGCACAATCCTGTCTGTCCTGTTTGCTCTGTCACTTCCAACACATACCTCAAAGAACATACCTGTGAGTCAGCCAAAGCCTTTATGCAGCCATCAACATGAAACTGTTGTTAAGTGGCTGAAACGTGGCTAAACACCACCAACATTTAACTAATACCATTCACTCACACACTGAAGGCAGCAGCCAACAAGAATTAGACATTTATTGTTTACTGTTGTATTATACAATAGTAACTATTAACATAATGCTCACATGTAAACCCAGCAATTTTCAAGCCTAAAAAACCGAGAAGCTTGTAATCACTGATGTCTTGGTTTTAATTGAAATTATTTTATTGCACATCAAATTGCAGTCATAATCTATGTCAGAGAAAGGCAAATTGATATTACTGATATACTGGTGATACTGGTGATGATACTGGTGGCCCTCCCTTCCATAATCTCAAGCAAGTACCCATGGTTACCAATGTCTTTGTTGACTCTTGTTCAAAACAAACCAACTATTTGTTAAGAATGCACGATATTGAACGTCTTGCAGATTCCAGGAGGCTGACAAATCGGAGTGCTTGGGCCATGAACAGATACCAATGCTGACGCGCACTGCATAAGGAAATTGTGAATCATTTTTTACAGAAGTGATAGGGTTCAGTCATAGGACGACTTACCCTTTTCCCCTGCAGTGCCATTTGGTGCTAATGCATATCTAAGCATTACAGAGCTATGCTGACATGAAGAATTCAATCGCCCCCCACCCCCCTTTAGCTCATGTTCTCTCTCAACTGTAGGCCTCTGCCATTGATATGACCCAGTCCAGACAGGAAGCAGCAGCTCTGCTCTCTGCCAAACATCATCCACTGTATATGAAGTCAAGCCGAACACTTCTACTTTATCAAATCTGACTCACACTCGCTGTGCCACACAGTCAGTTCCAATCTAACAGAAGTTTCATTCACTCGGGCCTGTGACTGGACAACAGATATTGATGTTTTTAAAGGAAAACAACATTTTATCAGCACATATGAAGCTCTGAATTCTATTTCATCAGAGAAGACCACAGGGCATTCGTTTCTCTGACATTGGTAAATGTAATCACACTTTCTTTTCACTTCTTTGATTTCGTTAATCTTATTTTGCTGCTGCCCACTGACAAGTTTTGAGAAATTAAACAATGCTTCAAAACAATGGTAAACCATCAACCGCCATCATGATTGGAAAAGAAGCAGGAAGAGTAAAAAACTTGTAATACCTCCTAACTTCCCTTATCTTCGGCCGAGACGTGTGTGCAACTTGGCTTTAATTTGGCCACTACAGGGTCAGCAGGGTGAATTTCAGTCAGGAGGGATAAACAGCTTAGACCAGATCTGCTGGGTCACACTAGTGAGTGATTTGTCAATAGTCGCTTTTTTAAAGTCACTAGAGGGGTTTAAATATATTGACAAAGTCCCTAAGTTCGCAAAACAGAAACAACTGCAAAATGTGTTCCACAAATCGGCATCATTCGGCACACAGCCCGATCCCTCTAAAGTTCCTGATAATCTTAAAAGTCGAGAGTAGGTACTTTTTTTACGCAGGTAAAGCATTTCCATGGGTAAATGTTCCATGGGTAGTTTTGGTGGAAACGCGCCAAGGTTTTTCAAAATCCCGGGTAAATGAGAAAAGTTCCTGCAGCGGAAAAGGGCCTTATGTGTCAGTGCTCTATACAAGTATACTTAAGAAAATCTCAAGTCTCATTTTAAGGTGAGAACAAAATGTAAAACAGGAGGAAACAGAAAAGACCCAAACAAATCACAAACAGGTCCAAAGAGCAGAAATGTAAATACAAAGTTAATGAAGACACAAAAAGTCCACATAAATAAATCCAAAGTACTAATAACAAGAAACAATCCAAAAATACAAAGTCCAAACCAAAAGCCTGCACAGTTGTGAGGTAACTAAAGGTTGGGTCAAGCCCAGCTCCCTTTCCACTTGGCCATGGGCTGCCCATAATACACAAACACACAAAAAAACAACATCCTGGCTAAGAAGGACTGAATATTTCCTTATAAAAAATGATGTTTCATTGGGGTTTATCGCACATAATAGTAGAGATGGTAGATAATGTTATTAAAAGGTGACCAAAATGAAATGTACTGTATTTCTAAGGATGTACTGGAAACATTTTGGCTAATAAAAGTGAGGCTGCAAGGATTACTAAATGAATTGCTACCAGGCCTGGAGTGGCTAGTCAGGAGAATCAGGAGAGTTCCCGGTGGGCCACTTACCTTAATATAAATCTATATAAAAAAAAAACATCAGCCATAATTGTATAAAAATACATTGTATATATGTGATAAAGCAGCATGGCTTCATGATGGAAATGAAAGGATGGAAGATTATACCTGAGAATAACACACACACACACACACACTGTTGGTGGAGATTTAACAGGTTAGTTGACCTGTTGATGATGGACTCTCTTGAGTCAGTGATGAGTGAATTTGGCCACTACAGGGTCAGATTTTATTGAAGGCAGCTCAGTACTGAGGAGAACAGAGACAATGCCAAACATGAGCAGTGACATGTTAACAGCCAGGCGTCCTCTCTCATTCTGTCGGTGAAACCTCCGGTTAAGGTATATATCTGCAGAGCTTAGAGGCAAAGCTCCAGGTCAAGATGTCTGGCGTCTCCTTCTGTTGAGACCTAGAGACAACCTTGAGGACGACTGCATTCCACTGTGTTATCGGTCCCTTCTCTCAGCAGATGAAGGAGCAACAATGATACAATAGAGAATACTCTGTAGAGAGTTTATGGGAACAAAGGTTGCACAGAGGCCTTACTGCAGTAATATGTGATTTTTGAGTTGCAGCTGGACTATTGTGAGTTTATAGTGTATAGGAATATGTAAATTGTTAAGCTAAAGAAGACCAAATAATAGAATTTTCCCTTACACACACTGCCCTCCAACACTGTCATGTGACATGGCAATTTAGAGAAGGAGGGAGCGGAAAAGACAAGGCTAAAGAAAAAAGGGCATTGGAGCATGATGTGGTCAGATGATGTGTAACAAGTTTACCAACTTGTTTTTAACGTGCTACATGACTGGCGAGTCCCAATAGAGAGAGGCGGTGATTAGGCTCCTAATTATGATCATGTGTCATGTGGTCAACCCATCGCACAGCAAAATGTCAAGTCAAATATTTTTTTGTATGCTCCAATATCAGAAATCTCACAGTTTCCCTCAATGACATGTCACTTAACTTAAAGAAAGTTTAAGTGCCACCTCTGATAATGCAGCAAACCTTGCAAATCTGCATGAGACAGAGACCCAGTAGTGATGATGTACAGTATATATACTGTATATTCTTTTTTTTTAAAAAAAAAAAAAAACACAATACAGGGTTTCATTGTTACAGACCGACATTTCTCTTGGAACAGTAATAAATTACCAGCATCCCCTACTGTCCCCCCAGTCACCCTCCTAAAAACCCCTCATTTAGCATAGGTTAATATCAGTAAAATACTGAAATTCTAAGCAAGAAAATTAAACCTTAGCAGTAATAAAAATCACTATACTGGAATTGAGTACAGAAATCACTAATACAAGACAATACAAATAGAAATGCACAATCACTTACCATCTGATCCCCCTTGCTCATGTTAGGCTGCGCATTCATACATTGAAATTGTCTATGTATGCACACTTTAGAGTATGTGCATGACCGTATCTTCCCAGAACAATCCAGTTGTCCACATCTAGCTGTGGTAGTCCAGTGGTATAGATTGCATTGTTTCGAAGTGAGTGAGAAGAGGCTGCCATTGTTTATAAAATGTTCCAGTTCATCCATGGACAGACAGACAGACAGACAGACATATAGTTTGCATATAGTCAATTTATGTTAAAACACTGTATGTCTATGATAAAAGCTACTTGATGGTAAATTTGAACTCTTCCTGCATTTTTTCAATTTCCTTGACCACAAAAAAGTGGACTGGTCTTGGGTATAAAACTCCCAGGCTGAAAAGGCTTCACTCTGGCCCTTATCGCCAAATAATGCTTTGCTCCATATAATAAAGAAATCATTAAAACTGAATCATTTTGGTCCGTTAACAAAAAAATACATTTGTCTTTATCATCGTTTTCAAGGTTTGTGAAACACTGATTTTTTTTTTTTTAATTTTTTGGCCCAAACGACAAATCAGTGAATCAAGAACACCTTCGACACATTGAAAGATTATGAAAATAATCATTAATTGCAGTCCTTAATGTAAATATACTACTAATGTAAATAGGCTACTGTAAATATAGAAAGCAATCAGACTCCTCAGGTTCCCTGTGACAGATTTAATTATAATGTTAAATCAGCAAACTACAACTGCAACGTTTCTCTATTTATATGTTCACTTTGCCAGAATAGCCTTTAAGTTAAGTACATATCTGAAATAGAGACATGGTTACTTCAGTTCATATAAACACGCATGGACTGGAAGAAAGAGCCTGACTCTGTCCCGAGTTTCAAAACACACCCACTAGCATTCCATTGGCCTGGAATGTGATGAATAACTGCATAGTGTCTACACACAGTTGATTCAGCTCATTGTGATTTGAATAGCACTGCACACCCATTTCAGCTTTAAACCATAGTTCTTTGTTTCCACAAAGTACAGTCGACAAAACAAAACAAGTGAGATGTTATTAATCTGTCTCTGTTGGGTTTCTGTGAACACAAATGATGTAACAGTCATTTATGCTGCATCATTCATCCAAACATGGGCTCAGTCAGGTAATACTATCAGACCTGAGTGAGGGAGCGATTGTGTGCACAGCAGCCCAGCAGGGGCCGGCTGCAATTATTAACATAAGTGGGGTTTTCATTGCCATTGTCCATCAAGAGGATAAAACTGTGGAATAATTGTTCTGAAAATGTTAGAACATGCAGTACAATGATCAGGCTTAAGAGTACAGAAGTGTATTGCCTTCACTTGAAAAGAAATCGCTCTGTTTTTCTGAATTCATGAGATGAATTCATTTCTTTTCTGAATTATTTATACATTTTTTGTGGATTTTGTCACCACATAGCCAAACTGTATGCATTTCAAGTATATATCATACTACCACACGAAGCATGCCGTATTCATTGAAATGATCTTCATGGAACATGAATATATTGATATTGAAGATATTGTCCAGCAGATTTGAATGAGTTTTCCGTCTGAACAACAAGTATTTTTCAGAGAAAAAAAAACATCTGGAAGAATTATCTCATTTATTCAAGTGAATGCAATACACTTCTGTATATGAGGCTGTATATAATCTTGTAGAATGCCTTTCAAATTTGAAATTAATAGAAATACATAAAAAAAAAAAGTCCTGATATAAGGCTATCATTTATTTAAATTTCATAGTTGCCACAAACAATTATTTTATATTAAGGTCAGAGAGGTGAAATGTAAATAAGCTCTAGCTTTATTTATGGCAATATAAGACAAGAAAACCCTGTTGTACCTGCAATGGGGAAATTTACAAGTAAAACACTGGTACACAGTAAGGAGAAAACACACAAATAAAAAAGAAAAGTAGGAAAGTCTGCAGGGGCTGACAGGAAATGACAGAAAATAATAGAAAGCAGATCCAATCTACTCTACATAGGTTTTTGAATGAAGTTACTGCGACTATTTGTAATGTACTAAAACGACACAAAGCAACAGTTTTATCTTGTTAGCTGCCTCTGTTTAGCTCAACACCCTGTGAACCCTGCATTACTTTCACTAGCTCTCATGCGCTGGAGTTTAGAGTAGTTCAGTAATTGACAAATGATACCATTAGATTTTGAATAAGCATTTTTTGCCAGAAATGCCTAATCAAAACATTTGAACAACTTGCAGGTTACGCAGTAGCTATGTTTACATGGATACAAGTAATCAGAATAAAAACCTGATCAGAATAAAGATATGTCATGTGTAAAACTCTGGTCTGATGCAGCGCGTTTGGAATCAAATTTCATCATTCAGATCAGTGTTCATATTAACAGTTGATCTGAACATGACTTCCTGGTTTGGTGCTATCGCGTGTCTGATCCATTATTAACGTGACATATTTCCATTTTGTTGCTGCCATATTTCCACTCACTCATTCACTCATTTTCTATTGCTTTATCCTCCACTGAGGGTCGCGGGGGGGCGCTGGTGCCTAACTCCAGCTGACATAGGGCGATAAGCAGGGTACACCCTGGACAGGTCGCCAGTCCATCACAGGGCTGCTATATTTCCATCCATTAAATTTTGCACAGGTAAACATAGCTACTGTCTCTTTGGATTTGGTGCAGGAAGTGAGCCTTTTAAAAAAAAATGTCACACAGTGAGGGAAAAACTGGCAAATTTGTTGCCTGATCTAACTCCACCAAATACCAAGATCTGTCAAGATTTGGACCTGGATCAGTTAACAACATTAGTAGATACCCATATACTGTACATTGGCTTCACCTGAAGCAATAGCAGTGTTATTGTTAGGGATCAGTTTTTGGACATAAGAGCAGACAGCCTAGGAGACGTGGCAGTTTTTAACAGCTTATGAAAAAGAGTAAACAAGAATGAGGGAAGTAGCTGAGTGGATTACATGCCACAGATAGACACAGGAGTGAAGGGGGGGGAAATGCAGGAGAAGATGCAGATGGAGGCAAGACGGAGCATGACAGTCACGGTATACACACTTCTTCTCTTCTTGACAGGTCTGATAGTATTGCTTGGCAGAGTCTGTTTTCAGGTGACGCAAACAAATAATGTTACATTGTCTGTGTTCACAAAGACCACACAGAGGCCGAATAACAACGTCAAAAATCACCCGAGTCATAGACTGCAGCTTTATTCAAGTTGTTATTTGACTAAAATCTGTTTGGCCCCACTGGCAGCCATGTTTTCAAGGCGGCATGTCGGGTAAACACACACCACACTCAGTGCTGATTATGTGTCACCCATGAAATCTCCCTTTAATATAATTAGGCCCGCCGAAGCTAAATCTAGTGAGTCTAGTTCGAAGAGCAGTCAGCAGGTCGCAGGTATAATTAGCCTCACTCGTGTTGAAGTAAGGTACAACTGGTAATCACCGAGTTACAAAAGAGTAGGATTTAACTCGTGGATTTAACTCTAATCTCTGACCTCAGCTATAGGTTATTATTAGATCAGTCTCAGTGTCTGTCTTGCTGACCCACCAACTGTTACAGAGGTCATCTTATTACACACAGGGCTGAGCAGGATATGGATATTTTATCTGCTGCATATCATGACATGAGACAAGATATGGGTATTAGGTTTTGAATATCCTCATATCATGATAAGGTGTCTGTGATTACCGTCCCTTGTTATGTTTTAACCAATATTGGATACTTATTTATGTTGGTTTTTGAACAGTAACAAATGATAAATAATGAAAAATAAACTTTCATGTAAATACATGTACTGTGTCTAAGATCTACATTTTGTAACTCTTAGTGCTCTTATGTAATTGAAATTTAAATTGAAAACACTGTAAAAACTTAATATTAAAGACACAAAACAGGTCATAGGTATTTTTGTTTTTCAGATGAATGTTTGGGTTAAAAGAATATTTTGAACAAAATATTTAAAGTGTAAAGTGTATCTATAAGGCTGGGCAATATAAATAAATGTTTAGTCTATACCCTAAATACGAGATATATGTGGATTTAAAGCTAAACACAGGTTTTCTTTTGAGATGTTTGCACTTCTCAAAAGAAGGAAGTGTGAAAATACAACATAAATACACTCTAAAATCAAATATCTACTGTTTATGATCCCTATTACATGATCTTAAAATATACTTATTATTACCTCTCATTTCTGATACCTGCTTTATTAAATCTAAGACCATATCTTATCTTATATCAACCATATGCTGTTGATATAATATCTTTATATTGTCCAGGACTAATGATATGCTCCACCAAAGTTAGCCACAGTTATATAGCGGTGCACTTCCTGTAGAGAGGTTACGACACTGCAGATACTGTAATCATGTTTTTACACTATACTTCAGAAGAGATGATGAGACCTAACGTCTGTAAATGTCAAGCTTCATTCACATGCAGTATGTCTGTGTATTTGTGTGTGTGTGTGTGTGTGTGTGTTTCTGTGTGTGTGTCTGTGTGTGTGTCTGTGTGTGTGTCTGTGTCTGTGTGCGTGTGTCTGTGTGTGTATGTTCTTGTACTTGCTGCAGAGCGAGGACCAAAAATCATATTAACCCTACAAAGCGAGGACATTTTGAAAAAGTGAGGACATTTTGGCTGGTCCCGACTTTTTTTCACTTAAAATGGCTTTTTCAGGGTTAAGACCTGGTTTTAGGGTTAGGGTTAGAATTGGGTTTAGGTTAGGGTTAGGATAAGGGTTAAGGTTAGGCATCTAGTTGTGATGGTTAAGGTTAAGGTAAGGGGCTAGGGAATGCATTAAGTCTATGAGGGTCCTCACTCTGATAGAAGCGCAAACGTGTGTGTGTTTGTTTAACTGACAACAAGTAAAGACTATAGCTCCAAGTCACAGGCGGATAGTAAGGAGAGGAGATAAGGAGATAAATCAGCATATATTACATAACACAAGAAAATGACCTAACATCAGCAGCAACAGTGTGTACGAGTGTTGGGAAGTGTTCAGATCTACTACACTACAAGTACAGTTTCAATAAAATATAGAGTAAAAATGTGCTTCAAAATAGATTGATATTGAGATACGAGATAAGAAATAGGTACAAGCAAATCACCGCCTCATGTCCCCCAAGCATGCGCCCCTGGAGACCCATTAGGGAAAGGTCATGTGGTCAAACCCTGCCTCCACACAAGAGGTGACACCAAATTGTTTGTTTGGTAAAGCAGTAACTAATGTGCTGACACATTTCATTATTTATCTGATGTCTTTATTTAATTTGGATGTGCATGCATTTTGAAATAAAAATAGGAAGTGAAGCATATGCAATGTACATGATGAACATTGGTACCCAATATTAAAAATAAAGAGTTCACACACTGTTTGAACACACAAGTCTAACATGCAGAAACAGTTGAAAATCGATCTGATGCGTGTTGAGGTGTAACCAGGCCACTTTATGAGACAGGGAGGTAACAAGAGGCTGCACTCGCTGTAGTTATTTTTTTATACGTTGGAGATATTTGAGGAAGCAGCCTCTGTACAAGGATGGTGCCACCTCAGGTTCCAAGTCAACAAGTAACATGTTCAGCCACGTTGGATTCAGAGGGAGACATTGGGGTACAGTAAAGGGGAGATGGCAGTGTGGAGTGAACAGCTACAGGACAACTTTGTCCAAGACGTTTTGAGTTGCATGTCCCTTATTTACCCCAGTATATTGACTGATTTATTGAAAATGCTTTGTTGTCAAAAAGTTATCGGACTGAAATTAGTCTTGCATGACAGCTGCTCCATTTGCACAATAATCAAACAAGACAAAGCAATTACGATAGACAAAAATATAACCATCAAAATCACATACAACAAAATACACAGTATTGTTTTGGGATCAAGTCCCTTATTTAATTTTAGGATTGACTGATGCACCAAAGACTACTTCAGTCTGATCCTATAAATCATGGTACCAACATGTTATTGTGATAAGCTAATTCAAAGAGAAAAACAAGGCCCTTTTCCACATGGGAACTTTTTCATTTCCCCGGGAAATTAAAAATCCGTGATCGGTTTCCACCGAAGTTACCCGGGTAATTATTACCCTGGTCAACATTTTGCCTGGGTAAATTTAGTACCTGCTTGTGACTAGGGACTTACCAGGAACTATGGAGGGCCGGGGCTGTGTCGAACACATCTTGGAGCTGTTTCCGTGTTGCAAACATAGCGACTTTAATCGCTATATTTAACGAGTATTCGGACCCTCTAACGACTCTTTTTCCAAATAAGCGACAAATCGCTGACATGAACGCATGTATTGCCTTTGCACACAAACGAGCGAATGATTCCGATGTGAAGAATCAAATAAATTATGAGGAGAAAAAAATCACAAATCCCACACCCCAATCCCCTCCCCCCCATGACTGTAATTGATTTTGAGTTTATTCTAGTTTATTGACATAAAACGGGTTTTGAGAAACCGGCGTGTCAAATGTTCTGACTGTACGTCATCAACAACACTCAAGAACTTTGAGGTGTGGTGGAAACACAAACAGATTAGCAGGAACTTCTTTACCCGGTTCAATTAGTTCTTGGTAATAAAAGTTTCTGTTCATTTTGTCGGAAAAGGGGCTACAGTTTAATAAGTAGTGCTATCATTATTACCTTCGCCTTCGAGGTTATGTTTTCACCAGTGTTGGTTTGTCTGTTTGTCTGTCTGTTAGACCAATAACTCAATAAGTAATGGACGGATTTTAAGCAGTTTAAATGACTTTTTTGATCAGTGGGTATGGGTTACATGTGTCACTACCTCACACAAGCACACTCTAAACAACATGAACTGTCCCTTTACAGTAAGTTGGATTACGCGATTAGGCAAACCGACTGTGGAACTGCTGAGCCTGCACGTTCACCTTACCTTTACCTTTATTTGTATTTTTATTGCCTTACTCTGTGATTTATTATTTTTATTTTATTTTGTTAACTGGTGGTGTGCTTCGAAGATGTGTGTTTAAACTGTTAGCCTTGTGTGTTTTTAAATTCTTGTTATTTTGGATTTGATTAAAGCAAGAATAATAATACATTACAAATTGATTGTTCCAGGATTAGTGGAGCTGTCTATGTCACTGCCTAATAATAATAATAAAAATAATGTCAAATATTTTCTCTTAACTTTTTTGTGCAGCTCCTCTTTAAGTATGATCTGGTAAAGTATGACATGGAGAAAGACGAACCAGTAAAAGATGAGAGTGGTTTCTGCCAGCGAGTGGAAACCGGTAAGCATCCTTAGAGGTACTAACATTTGTTTTGTTTCCTGACTACAAAAGAAAGCCATTTTATATGCCAAAATTGTACTGTTAGCTGAGTAACCCAATACTTATTTACTTAAATTCAACATGTAAGTAGATTCCAATCAATACAAATCATATAAATGGACAAAATTTGACAATTATATTAATTTAACAATTATAACCAAGCGTCCAGAGAGTGTTTGAAGTGGAACCTTAATACTTGAAATACAAAGATATGAACAAATGATGACTATTTGACTATTTGCAAATATTAAAGGTACAGTATTTAATAACTCTTACCTCACTCTTCCCTTAAAAGTTTGTTGGAGAAACTATTTAGCCTTCAGTTGGCATCAAAACTCAAAAGATATTTAGATTCTCCATTGCGGGCTACTGTGAAAACATGCTAATCCAAAATGGCTGCCTCTGTAGAGCTGACCTGGCTCCTTCTGGGGTAAGAAAAAGAAAAGAAAAACAGCAATTCATACATATAAGTATAATTATTTTATCTTCAATGTCACCTATGTACACTCCCTTAAAAACAGGCAATACCCCGAACAGCCCCCAAAAAATGTACGTTAATGGAAATATGTGAAAACTCGTCATGCTAGCATAGATTGATGTGTTGTCGCCCAAACCATGTTTTTGTAAAGATTCAGATTTTTCTAATGTCAGAGCTGCTGCTAAACTTTTCCCTCATATTCACATTCACACTCTTTAGATGTGGACTTCAAATTTTTGAAGTTTTACTGACGTGAAACTTTCTATCTGTCAGGAGAAACAGGGCTTTTAGTGTCAAAGGTGAGCGCCATCACCCCCTTCTTTGGCTACGTTGGAAGCAAACAGCTGACTGAGAAGAAGCTGATGAGAAACGTGTTTGTCAAGGGCGACGCCTACTTTAACACCGGTGACTTGATGGTTGAGGACCAGGAAGGCTTCATCTACTTCAGGGACAGAGTGGGAGACACCTTCAGGTACCTGTCTCTGTGTCTTTGTGCTGACACTGCAGACTGTTTGCTGTGTTCCATTTACATTGGAACTCGGAACTGGGAGTGACGTCACCCACAAGTTCACCGTTCCAGTGGATAAGTTGAGAATGCGAACATATCACGGGCTAGCCATTATTAGCAACGCCAGATGATAACAACACTGTATATATGGTATTTTGCGCACACTATAGTGTACGACTGATTTACTGTTAAACAAATAAGGCAGAAGTGTTATTGGTAAAATAGCAAAAGTGGTAGCATTTGCGTGGCTGCAACCATCCTGGAATCCTACCTCAGGGCATGTGAGTTTGATCTGAGGTTCCAAGTTGGAAATCCAAGTTCACAGGGACACCCCGTGACCTCGGAAATTCCGGGTTCTGACTAAAAATGTAAGGCACAGACTAAGCTAATATGGCGTAAAAGAGTTCACATTGTCACTTCCTGTCTAGCCTCTATTCCACTAATAATCTAATGTGACAAAAAGCAGTATATAGCGCTATCTAACATAGATGTCGTATTCCTGCCATAGATTTTATATGGCGAGTCATTTGTTGAAGTGGCCACAATCCACATTTCCTTGTGTCTCCACTGGCAGCTGCCATGTTTTCAGTGCAGTGGCACTGTGCTTAAAAACCTGAACTATTCCTTTAACATTGTGACCCAGTCAAAGGTTACACCTATGGTAAATCAAGTTTGTTAAAGGTGTTATGTGTCTCTTGTGAGCCCCCTGTTGTATCAAAGTTGATAACTCGTTCACACATGAGCTGGTCAACCTGCTACCATGTTATGAATGAAACCACTGCAGCATTAAAATATGTCATGAATTTTAACCACATTTTCAAAGATTTGTTCAAGGAAAATATGCATCTATCTTTGTTTACATCTACTGCTGTAAAGCATATATTTATAGTTCAACTAGACTATAACTAAAAAGGTATATTAAGAGTGCCAATAGCTGGTAATATACAGTATAGTGGCGTTTCTTTTGTCGCTGCTTCCATTCATTATTGCAGGAATATTTGTTTCTCGCTCTACCTGGATGAATGCCGCGGTTTCCTCATCAATCCGCACATTCATCCTCTCATCTGCTGCAAAGTTCCACAAATTTTCCAATACAGAAAAAATCCAGAAGCGGGAGTGACATTTCATATAAGTGATTTCCAAACATCCTTTTTTTATTCACTATTCACTCAGACTGTTTCCATTTTGCTCATTTGCCCTCACTGATATGGCAACCTTTCCACGAACCTCAAGTGTAAAAACATTAATGCAATATGTCAAGGCCTATTGTAATGACAGGAGGAGAATGTAGTGACAAACATGTAAAATCAGTACAAAGTTTTGTTACGTGGTATGGCCAGCAAGTAGAGTAGTTGACCACAGGAATTATCTTTCCTAAATCATTTTTGTGCAAAAAAAAAAGAAAATGCAGTACACTTCACTAACTCTCATTTTATTTATCTAACATTTTAGACTTTATTTTGAGTAGCAATATTAATTTCGTCGTATCAACATGTAATGACAAAAAGGGCTGAGTAGTTTTGATTAAAATCGAATTGTGATTCTGAGTGAAATTGCGATTGCTTTATGATTTACAATATTAGATGGAATGTTAATTTCTACATAATTATTCTAATTTTCATTGGGAAATGTATTTAAGATGATTACTGTGTGATATCTGTGCAGAGCTGTGCCAAACAGTCTGTAGAATAGGATACGTAGATGAGCACAATACTGAATCTAAAAATGCAATTTGAAAGTTTGAAAATTGCAGCAGGTCATTTTTGCAATAAATTGCAATAAATTTTTAAGCCCTATCTTAAAGGATACTTACATCTGAAATCCAAATCTGTTTAGTGATTGACAGTCAAAGTGGCTCAGTGACATCAAATGTAATAGTTTTGTTTTGTTGTGAAATAAATATGAAAGAATGATAAGACCCAAAACACAGTCTAAATCAACAGTGACACTGAATAGGAATACTGTAGAGACGAAATGAAAACAAAAAAATCTAAAACAATCGGAATAAATCATACAAAAGTCATAGAGGAGCAGGGGGGTCAAGGTCAAGAGGTCAAAACAGTTTAAACATGAAATAACAACAACCAAAAATGTGTTTAAAAAACAGAACATTAGACTGAGATTATGGCCTGTAGCTTGTATGTGTTCCATCTGAGAATCTGGTTGCTGATGAGTTTTGCAAGTCATGACTAATTGTCCCCATAGTTTTGACTGAAACATCCATGTCGTCGCTGTTCTGAAACTCCCACTGACTCTTGTTCTTTTGGCTAAAGTCAACGTCTCTGTTTTCAGATGGAAAGGTGAAAATGTAGCAACGACAGAGGTGACAGAGATTCTGGGGCAGGTGGATTTTATACAAGAAGCCAATGTGTATGGAGTGGAAATACCAGGTATGTTTTAAATCAACACTCAGATCATGAGAGGGGATAATGTACTGGGTGATATGGTATATGATAATAATAATAGCTGGATATTTTGAGGTAGATACAGTATATGTGGATATAAAGCTGCACAAAGGTTGATCCTCTGGACTCATTAAAAGTTTTCTTTTGAGGTGTTTGTGCTTCGCAAATGAGAGCGACAATGAACTTTAAATACATTCTAAAATCAAATGTCTACTGTTTATGATCTGTATTACATACACATCTTCAAATTTCACTTATTGTTACCTATAATTTCAGGTAATACCTGGTTTATTTCTTTGGCTTTTTAATGTTAAAGTATATTTATATGTGTGTTAGGAACAATAAAATTGATTATATACAGTATATGGTCAACTGCTATAACACAAAGCACTAGGCTGAAATTTAAAGCACTGTTATTAAGTAACCTTTTTAATCAATATATATATATATATATATATAATTTAATGTTTTTCATTCATTTATACCTTATCCCAATATAATCATATCCAAAATCTAAGACCATATTTTGTCAAATGTTTTACAATATAGATATAATATCCATACATTGCCCAGCCCTAGTATATTGTATCACTGAAGGGAGAGATTTGTAGTAAGATAATATCCAATCCAGTCCAACTTTATTTATAAAGCACTTTAAAACAACACAGTTGACCAAAGTTCTGTACACAAACAACACAATTTGCCTCAAAAGGCTTTACAGTCTGTACAGCAAGTGACGCCCTCTATCCTTAGACCCTCAGTCTAAGGATAGAGCGTAGCGAGGAAAACCAAAAAACCCTTGTACAGGGAAAAAATGGGAGAAACCTCAGGAATAGCCACGGAGGAGGAGGAGGGATCCCTCTTCCAGTACGGACAGACCTGCAGTAGGTGTCACATGACAAGTTCAGCAAAATATAAACAAAACATCAAATATTACAGAGAGAGAAAAGATAAGAAGACAGAGATTTGATTATGATGTTCTCAAATGATTTCTTTGTTTCTTTGTTGAGGCAAAGAAACTAGAAAATATTCCCGTTTTAAGAAGCTGAAAAATCTGACGATTAATTCATTTAGTAATTGGTTAATAATAGATAAATCAGATAATTGTTGCAGCCAGTGCTTAATTTGTAAATCACAAGGTGCTAAAGTAAATATGACAGCGCAGGGATGACACAGGACCCGGAACGTATAGAGAAAATGGTGTTGAAAACAACATGCAAATGTCCACTTGCCATGCTGTGGGACTTACAAGCCTCAATTTCAGGTAATATCCATGGTATAAATGTTAGGACAATAATTTAGAAATATTTAGGCTATACTCTGCACAGCACAGGCAATTGCCCACAATTAATTTCTCAACAGGTCTAACTTGTAAAACATAAAAAATCAGAGCTTACAATAAATCACACAAATCTTCCATTATTATCATTTAGAGATCGGCACGGCGGCCTATTAATAGACAGTATGCTTGCCATATTTAGTTGTCCAAAATACTCCACATCACGAGCATGTCCGGATTCTCCTCCCCCTCTCTGTTTTGGCTTTTGCTGCGTGTGTTTGTGGCAGGCCTGTGTCCTTTGGCCACCCACGACCTCACGTACGGGACTGGATTGAATTTAGCCCGGGGTAAAGGTGACATGGTGGGTATGAGCAGAGAGGCACGGGTGGGAGTGCAAATCACAAAGTTCATTTGAGACAATCCACACTCACATTCAGCACTTGCAGTGGGAAGTAACTCCATCAGTTCATCAGGCGTGTCATTTCCGTTTGAGTCTCTGTACTTTCTGGAGGCCCGTATGACTGCGCGGGGGTTGGCAATGTTAAAGCGCCGACACAGCAACGCATATTATTATGCGTTATTATTATATGCACATTATTATTTTATTTGATACATATATATATATATATATATATATATATCTGCCCAAATAAATCCCGGAAAACAGGGAGGCCAAAATCAAATTAACTCCTGGTTGCAGCCCTGAACATAGCGTTACTTGTCCTGACTGCATCCAGGAAACTAAACTGGCACATATTTTCAATGTTATTAAAATTATAGTTAGCAATAAAAGGTGGTGTAAGCAAAGACATGTCCATTCTCATAAATAAAATGAATTAAACTCTTGACTGACTGGGTGAGCAATAGAAAGAGAGAAGCAGTGCCACATTACACATGCACCGCGCTGGCAAAAAAAAACAAAGAAGTCTACTGTAACAGTGTCTCCAGTCCTGTTCTTGATCATGAATATGACAGTATCTTATGGTGATGATGATGATGACGACAACAACAGAGGTGCCATGAATCCTTTCTGTCCGCAGGACACGAGGGCAGAGCAGGAATGGCTGCCATGACCCTGCGACCTCGTCACGCATTTGATGGGAAGAAACTGTTTGAGCACGTGATGAGGGATCTACCGCCGTACGCTCGTCCGCTCTTCGTCAGACTTCAGGTCAGAAGCTCGCTGCGTTTTCTTCTCATGTAGAGAAATACTTACCGTAACACAGCCGAGCTCAGGTGGAAACAAATCAGCGAAACCATATAAAGGAATGACTTTTAAATTAGTGTTAAATTCTTTTAACGAGTTCCCAAGCAAGTGTGGATGTAGAGACGGGTTCCTGAAATAATTTCTGTAACTCAAATACATTTTTAAATAATGACACATATGCAGCTATAATTACTGCCTGGCTCTTTTTGTTACTCACACCCCGATGAATACGTGCAAGTCAATAAGCATTGGTGTAGTTTAATGCTTCAGCCCTAGAAAATAAATATTTGCCATTTTTGTTGCCACCAAATACTGTAAGAACATTTAAAAATATAATTTTCCCATAACTGTTTGAATATATGAATTATTGGCTAAATCTGAAGTAAAAATATATATTTTTTAATTAATTTTTTTTTTTTATGACCCACATGACCCCTGAAGTAGTTATGACAGAATGTTTGACTGGGGTTCAACACAGATTTTTCACTCGGCAAGTTTTACATACAAAGTCAATGCAGACGACTCGTCCAGACGTGACGTAGACGTGAATTTTGCGTCGGCCGGGTCACATGGGTGGGTGCAGAAGTCTGGGCTTCTCCGCTCAAGCTGCTGCCCCCACGACCCGAGCTCGGATTAGTGGCAGAGGATGGACGGATGGATGGATGGACAGATGATGGAGCGTCTGCTCGTCACTAAAGTGATCCCACGGCGCAAACTTGGTGTGAACGCAGCAATACATTTTGGGAACACATGTTTTATACCACTATTGTTGGAAAAGTTTTTTTATTATGAAGTGATAGTACAGGTTTTTGGATGTCATGTTTTGGTACTGACACATAGGGAGCATTAATTGCACTGTGTGGGAAAAAAAAAAACCCCAACTTTATTCATTTAGCAAAAGGTTTGCTTAATAAAATATATTAATATATTTGCTGTGTTATTAGGTAGCCTTTTCTGACTGGAAACTGTTGTTTTATTTTGCTTTGTAAATTCTCCTGCACCAAAGTCCATAGGGAAAATCAGCAATTTTAGTTTTCACCAGTTTGGCAGAAATGCTAAAGCCACTACTGTATGACTGACATTGTGTCACTCTAGTTTCTCAACTAAAGATCAGACCGGAGTTCCATTTTAAAGTGTGTGAAGCAATCTTCCCTCCCTTTCAGGAGACCATGGAGGTAACAAGCACCTTCAAGCAGCAGAAGTTACAGCTGGTACAAAGCGGCTTCAACCCGTCCACCATCTCCGAGCCTCTATATGTGTTGGACTACGAGCAGAAGGACTACATTCCTCTAACAGACACTATCTATCAGAGCATCCTCACTGCACAGCGCAAGCTTTAGGACGCACTGGTGCGGGTACGATGACATATACCTGAGCTCTGCTTTTTCCACTACAGTATAAGCACATAAGGAGAATTTTAATACAGTCAGACTGATGATTTACTGAAATTTCAATGAGGAAAATCAGCGGGGGGGGGTCAATGAGGAAAATCAGTGCGGGGGGGGGGGGAAAGGATTGTGATCACATGACATGCCACATACGTGCACAGTTACTTTGGTAAAACCAAAAAAAAAAAAAAGAAATAGTCACACAAAATATTAATTTATGGGATTTGAAGATACGTTATAACACACACAACGGTGTGAATGTCCGTACATAGAGATTATTTAAAAAAAGTGAATGGACAACTGCTGTTAGCTTGAGTCACTTGAGTTAAGATATTTGAACTCAAAGTAGTGAACCAGTGTTTAAATTCCTTCCAAGTCCCGATTCTGGATCAAAAATGTGTGTGTTTGTGTCCTGATTCGAGCTGTTGCTCGCAGCGTTGTTGGATAATTGTTGGCCGTTGGTTAGCTGAAGCATTAGCCCCGAGTCAGGAGTTTTGGGTTGTGTTTACAGGCAAATCGCTTCACGCCTCGTGTAAGCGCACCATAAGGCTGCGGTGGACAGGATTATTGAACTTCATTAACAATTCGTTGGAAACAGTCGCGAGTTTTATGATCACAGCTCACGGACAGATACACCCGTTTCATATCAGGTGGTCTCCCCATGCCTGAGGCTCGTGCTTTGTTCCATTTACACCGGAGTGACGTCACATTTGAGTTCACTGGACGTGTCCTTACACAGGAATGCCCCCTGAACTCACTCTCACTCATCTTCTACCGCTTTATCCTCCACATGAGGGTCGCCGAAGAGGCCCTTGGCCCCCCTGAATTTCCAAAATGTCCATGTTCCAACTACAACCAGTGGCTCTGACTGCACCATCAACTGAAGTTGAGGATACAAGATGATACATTTGAGAATTTTTCAACCTTTTTGTTTCTTTGCAGGGTAGTTGTTACCACTTCAATATACTTGACACAGTACATGAAGACACTTTTTTAAGGCTTTTTGGTTTCTCTGCAGGCGTTGCAACAGATGCAATACAAATGCCAAACATGTTGTTGCATCAAGCACGTTAGCTGCAGCATTTTACCTCATTTATCAAGATTGCATGAATTTCCTGATGTCAGAAATAGAGGACGGGCCCACGGTTGGTGTAGTGGTTAGCACTCTTGCCTTTGCAGCAAGAGGTCCCGGGTTCACAACCTGGTTGGCTTTCTGCAAGGAGTTTGCATGTTCTCCCCGTGGTGCATGGGTTCTCACCGGGTTCTCCGGCTTCCTCCCACAGTCCAAAAACATGCAGATTTGGGGATTAGTTTAATTGGACACTCTAAAATTGCCCATAGGTATGAATGTGAGAGTGAATGGTTGTCTGTCTCTATGTGGCCCTGTGATGGACTGGCGACCTGTCCAGGGTGTACCCTGCCTCTCGCCCTATGTTAGCTGGAGTTAGGCACCAGCGCCCCCCCGCGACCCCTAGTGGATAAAGCGGTAGAAAATGAGTGAGTGAGTGAGAAATAGAGCACCAAATAATATTTGTGGTATGAAATGAAAGTGTCACCGGGAGCTCGATGACACTTCCACTTCGACTACTTCTTCAGGCCTCGGTCATGTTCTCTGTGTGTGAGGTCCAACTAGGGTCTGTGTGACCTCATCGTTGGCTCATTTTCTGCAGCGGACCACAATGAGCCTATGTGGACGAACCCAAGCACACGTCCATTTTTTGAGTGCGCATGCTCTCCCTAGCACAACACTGTCCAGTCCAGTTGATGGCGCATTCTTGTTTTGGTCAAAAGGGCCGAACAAAAAGAAGACAGTAACCTTTGAACTATGAACTGTGACACATATCAGCACTCAATACAAGAAAAAGAGGGCAGACTCCTGGTGAGAAATCGCCGTTAATGGAATAGAATGTGAAGTCGAGACTGTTTCGGACCTTCTTTAAGTCTGTGTCTCTCATGTCTGCACGTGCAGAAATGTGAAGCACTTGTCTAAGAACGTGGAGTGTGGTGAGTATGAAGTGGAAGAACTAGACATGGTTGATGGTGGAAAGAAATAGGCTTTCCTCTTTCAGAGTTTTTGGAAATGGCATCTCTTGCATGACCGACGTGAATCGCACAAAAAGGATCCCGTGGCACGTGACACACAAGAGACAAGACACGATTTACAATTTACAAACAGCCCAAAAAAAAATCCTGTCTTCTGTACCTTTAAATGACATGTCTTTCATGTTATTTGGTCAAGTGCCTTAAGTGCCTTAACCACATCCGAGCAATGAAATTTTGAAAAGCAAAACTTCCGGGATTCGATCACCCTTCGAAAGCATTAAATGGCTGCCTTTGTCCTATATGAAAAAATAAAAACAAACATGCGGACCTTTCTTGTTTTTATTGATTTGTCAAACTTCTGCCTGACACTGAGCAACGGCAGCACATAAAGCATGTTCATTTCAGTCTGTATTACCTGTTTGAAAAAGAATTGCTCGGACATGTGGCCGTATATAATATTTGACCATGTTCTGTTTTTTAACGCTGTGAAATTTCTGATTCCATGATTCCATACTTTCTTTATTTTATTTTTTTTCCTTTTCTTTTACAGTGTGCTGCTGTTATTTTTTTTTTTTCTTTTAACGGACACACTTGGGAACTTATATCTGGTCACATGACTGTTTACTGTTGGATAGGACGTCCACTCACGTTACAGATCTGTATTTGCACTTTCACAGTGGGGGGATTTTTAGACCGTCAGTCAAGATAAGCTGCTTTTTCCCCCCCCTCCTCCATCTGCTTCAGTGTTCTGCTTACATTTATTTAAGGCAAACAACAGCTTAGGTCACAAAATCACCACATTTCCTTCTACCACCGATGATTAATGGATTAGTAAATGAATCCTATGTTAAAACTAAAATGAAACTATTTTGATTAACGATGAATCTGATTGTTTTTTTGTTTTCACTTTTCAGCATCTTTAATGCGAATATTTTCAGTTTTGTCTTTGCTTCTTATGGGAAATAAATCAATAAAAGTGAATCGTTTTGAAAACAAGGAAATGCCAAAACAAGGCATTTGAGAACACAGTCGGTCCAATATTAACCCTCATCTCATCTTCCTGCTTCTGGACTAGTGTTTTCAAATAACAAGTTTTCTGTGGAGCCGGAACGATTGCTCTCATATTAGCTTTAAAACTCCCAGGATTCTGCAGCGTTTGCCTTCAAACTGTGTCCTGCTGCTTTGCAGACTCTGTCACTCACCACCACTTACCTCCTCACTTCCGCCTCCACCTCCGCGTGACATTATTTGCTTCAGACACTCGACGGACAGTATCATTTTACACATGTTGACGTGACACGTATGAGACCGCTTTCAATTCCAAACATTTTCTTATGCGCGGAATGTGTCATTTTACAGTGATATGTGATATTTCCAGTCGCAGAAAACGTAGACAGCAATGGTTTTCTGGCAGACAAGGCAGTTTATTATTATTTTTAAATAAAATAGTTAACTAAATATTTACTGCACTACCGTTCAAAAGTTTGGGGTCACCCAGACAATTTTGTGTTTTCCATGAAAACCCGCACTTTTATTTATCAAATGAGTTGCAAAATGAATAGAAAATATAGTCGAGACATTGACGAGGTCAGATGGAACCCACAAATGTGACGCTCCAGACACTCAACCAGCTCAAAGGAAGGTCACTTTTATAGCTTCTCTAAGCAGCTAAACTGTTTTCAGCTGTGCTAACGTCATTGCACAAGGGTTTTCTAATCATCCATTAGCCTTCGATCGCAACCAGCAAACACAATGTACCATCAGAACACTGGAGTGATGGTTGCTGGAAATGGGCCTCCCTTAACCACATCCGAGCAATGAAATTTTGAAAAGCAAAACTTCCGGGATTCGATCACCCTTCGAAAGCATTAAATGGCTGCCTTTGTCCTATATGAAAAAATCCAAGTTTAATGTTATCTCCATTGAAAAACAGTGCTTTTCTTTCAAAAGTAAGGACATTTCTCAGGGACCCCAAACTTTTGAACAGTAGTGTACATCAGAAGTTTAGGGCTAAAATTATTAGGGCATCCATCAGCAAAAAAGCAAACGACAGATTATTAACAACCAGCGAACATTCCGTTAGTCGTCTTTCATAGAAGCTAAAGAACTGAAAATTGTTTGGATCCGGATTCAAGAAGTTTGTCCACACCGGGTGCAGGTGTCCCGCGGCCGATGTCCGAAGATGTCTTACGATGTCCCGTCCTCGCATTCAGTGCGAGCGAGTCACAATAATCCTCTGATGTGAGGCAAACGCCTCAAAAGAAAACCTCTCCTGAGTCCAGAGAAACACAGTGTGCAGCTTTATATCGCATGTGTCTCCTATATATCGGGATGTAGCCGAAGCATATTCCGATTTTGTTTATATAAGCCATATCGCCCAGGTTTACAGAAATATTGACTTGATTTATACAGTGATATGTATCCATACAGTGATGAGAAGTGAAGATTTCGTGTGATGCGAGTGTTTGAAAGCCTTTAAAAACCTGCTCACCGACAGCCGAGTTATTCGACGGAGGAAACACTGTGACTTCTTTGTTTTTGAATCTTTTCCTTTGACAGTACTAATTATTCCTGTGTATTAACTGGAGGAGAACAAGAACGTGAACATTAGAGCACTAACATGTTTCAGGAAGAAAAAAGTTCATTTCTAGAAATGAGTGTTTCAGTGTAAGCGTGTGTTCCGTTGTTTACAGATCAAAATCAGGCTAAATCTTGCTTTTCTTTTTCAGAAGTGTGTGCACTTATAGGCTCTATGGTTGTTGGGTGCATCAGGTAACATCACTGCTAAAAACTGAGTCTTAAGATATGATGCGTTTGCTGTTCAATTTCAGTCTCTGAATGATTTATTCTTTCCGATTACAGAGGACAAGGTCCAGTGTCATCACGTACCAATGAAAATAAAAGCTGTTCATTCACTGATTCAGAGACATATTCTACAGATATTTTACAACATGGGAGAAATTGCTTTGTTACAGCTACATATACAGCAATATATTTAAAAAAAAAAAATTAAAGTTTATGTACACAATCAAATATTTAGCTCTGTGTCAAATATACTAAACTGAAAAAATAAGTTCCAGTATACACTGTATAAACCTGAATAAGTGGACTATGTATAAGCTAATATATACATTTAAGTGCTGAAGTGTGCGAGTATATCGATAAAATACACATTGACAAGACACTTTTTGGCTCCAAAACGATATCGGACACTCGCAATATATTCCCTTATCTTCGTCAGCTTAAAATAAAAAAACAGCAAGTTCAGCAATACAGAAAAAAAAAAAAAAAAAAAAAATACAAGTAATTCAAAAGAAAAATCAATTAAGATTTAAAATGGCCAATCGCCTCACAGACACATGCATACAAACATCGATCCGGCTCGTTCAGCTTTACGAGTTTAGGCAAACACATGCTTGAGGAATTATTACAGCAAATATGTGACAAAAGGTCCAAGTAGATCACATCTCACTTTCTACAGATGTATATCTCTGACCAAGAATACGCAAAACAGCCTCAACAGTGAACAACTACACTATATTTTAAGAATGTGCTCCCTCTTTTCTGACTGGAAACGGGTTTGTAACCCACTACCTCTATCGAGAAAATCACGCCGGAGCTGCTGATCCATCAGCAGGTGCAAAGGTGTTGTTTTGTGACTTCGCTCTTTGAAACCCTTTGTTTGGATCATTGAAAACGGCATCGACTGACTGATGAAGGCAGCGTCCAATCAGCAGCTCCTGCAAAATCTTTGTCTTTGAGTGGTTGTGAGTCGTTTTGACTGGACAGCCTCGGTTTCTAGTCAAAAACTGAGATAAAGTGGCGAACGCATTCTTAAAATATTGTCGATTTCATCGGGGAGACATGTCGTTGGGAGAGTCTTTTGTTAAGTGGCGAATAAATGTCTTTGCTTCTCTGCGGCTGCTGACAGCCATGTTGTCAGTGAGGGTCTGGATCCCAGGCCGACAATGTGTCAAAACCCCAAACACTGAGGCATCAAAGAAAAATAAGAAACTACGTGAACTATGCTTCAACCCTGGTCCAAATTACAACACAATGGAAAAGTTATGAATTCCAGGAACACTGGATTTGAGTATTTCATTAAATGTGCATAGCTATTTTCACAGGAGTGACAATGATATGGAGGACAGTAGGCGACTAAATTAAGTCAGTTGCTGTATAGAAATAAAAATAAATGAATACAGAAATGAGCAAAAGAAGAAAATAATACAGAAATAAATGAAAGCCGCCCTCCTAACAAACATTTATAAATACATTTCTTATTGTTATGTAATTTATCATGCATATTTCATTTAAATAATGAATATATACAGTATGTGAACAAGATTAAATATTCTGGAATGGCTTTTCAAACCTTCATGGTTTTTGTTTCATGAATTCCAGCTGTTTTATGTTTGTATGTATTTATATTTCTAAACAGCAGGTGGCACCAAAATGTTTTAAACAGTTAGAGCTGGAACTCTATTGTAACTGCAAGATCACTGTCACGTGGTCATGTTGTTCTCACAACATCTGTGACAATATTTCACAATAAAAGTCTTTTTGATGTAGAACATGTTTATGGAAAATCTATTATAAAAAAGGTGACATGGAAAAGCAGAGGGCTGCATGTGGCGGCCAGTTTGAGACCTCGGATCTAAATGTTTTATGCAACAAGGAACAGTTTATTTCAATTAAAGTTAACTTCAGTTAATTAAAGCAGATAAGGAAGGCAGCAGAAAACAATGGATTTAACGGGAATTACGACTTTTCTGTCGATTGTTTGCATTTGCTTAAACTTTTTAGTTTAGTTTAGTTTAGTTTAGTTTAGTTTAGTTTAGTTTAGTTTAGTTTAGTTTAGTTTAAAAAGCCAGAATTAGCCAGAAGTCTAGTTTGCATCTGTAGTCCTCTGGCCATGATGTAAAAAGGCAATAAAATACATCTGCAAGAGAAAAACATGATTAGACACTAGATGGGGCACCAACGTAATAAATAATATGTGCATAACAAACTGTTAAGGGAGCACAGAACACACAATACCTGTGCAATATAATACAAAATACATATTCAAAAAGTGTTTCTGATTCATTTAACAGTGTAAGCAGTTTATAATTTGGTTACTTTATTCTCTTTCTTCATAAGCATGTACCATGTATTTTCTATGAATCTTCTCCTGGACTTTTTCCAGAATCAGCATCAGTTTATTGTCACTAGTCCTTGCAGGAAGTACAAGTACCGGGAATTTTTGTTTCACACCCATGTACCACGTACAAACATCGATTAGTCCACAGTTATTACTGGTTGAGCGTAATAATGGCACAGATTATAAATGTACCCGAACCTTTGAGCAGGCCATCATCCAAACAGAGGCAGAGTGGGTGTGAGGCATCGCAGGAAAAGCTCCGCGCCGCCCGGGCAAACCTTTCAAACTAAATGTTTCCTCTGTTTGCACAGTGAAGCCGAAACATGAGATTCATCCTCTACATTAAAATCATCTCAAACACAAATGTGGTCAGTGAAAATGTGGAACCGGGCTTTAATCTGCAACTGTAAACGCGAAAGGTGGCTGGTTTGATTCCCCAGCTTCTCACTCCTACATGCCAATGTGTCCTTGAGCAACATGTGACCGCAGACATCTGTTTCAAGTTTGTCTTCTGAAGCCCTTTGGATAACAGAAGGTTGTGGGCAGCCCCTGCTGGACACAGGACACAGAAGGGAAACTGCAGGCAGGACAGAGGGAGACAAAATAGACAAATAACAAAATGTGTTTCACAAACAAATGAAAGACCCGGGATTTAATTTGGAGCAGGCAGCATAACGGTCTCCCTGCTCTCCCTCTGTGAATTTACATGTATTGTTATACTCATTGTTATACTGTTATACGTCTAAGTCTGGTCAGAAGGAGGCTAGTCCAGTGAAAAAAGTCAAATCCGAGCTTGAGATTATTTCAAACATAACATCATCGGGGACAATGTTTCACAAAATGTCGACAAAAGTGTGTTTGTTTAGATTGAGCGTTCGCACTGAAATATATTTTCGATATTTGTGATGAAGAATGAATCTATAAAGATCAGAAACAGACAGAACATCATTTATAACGACTTAACACTAAGCGGACTAACTGTTTATTAAACATGCCTTGGTTGACATTATGACACGTATGAAATAATCACAGAGAAAAGGCTTTTATACCGTATTTGACTGACTGATCGATCGATTGGATGGTGTGCATGTGCTGCAGCCACAGAAGCTGGGGAGAAACGAGGTTCTGCACTCACATCCTCCCAGGATGTACACTGTAAAGAATTTCCCCTGGACTCACACACCGTAAGTTAGTTATGGGATGTACCAGGTGGGAAGTTGGTACCCAAGACAGGTGTTTTATGCAGATAGTTACTATAATTTATGGTTATCTATTGGTATTGATTTGTTTTTTAGTGTGTTTGTATATAGAATATTTACTGTATATATTTCAATTTGGCATGAGGGTTTTATGTAAATATTTATTGAAGATTTATAAGTATTTGTGGTGTTACCTGTGGTTAAAATGGCGTGGTCTTTCAATTAGAGTCAGTCAGCTTCAGTGTTTTGAAAAACATCTGTAAGTCAGTGCGTTTACATGCATATTAGAAGTTCTATTTTAGTTGGACCAAGACAATAATTTGGTTTTCTTATGGTCATGCAAACATGTTAGTCTGACTAAAATCAAGCTGGTCTTGGACTTACCTAGATAACGTGATTCGTAGTCCAATTACTCCTGGATGTGTGCGCTTCGACGGACCGTACGCCCATCCCAACCTTAACTTGGCCACAATTCCAATCTTAGCCCTACAATGAAAGAGTTCCTGATGAATGAAGTTGTGCCTCATTAGGAACAGGTTTTGGTCTCCATGAGGACTACAAGGTCAGTGTCGATGCCAGAAAAGGTCCTAAAACACATTCTGGTTCCATGACGTCAGAGAACATTACATTGACTTACATTAATGTCCCATTAGTACTTCTAACCTAACTCTAACCTCATGATTTTTGGTCCTAGAACACACACACACACACTTTAACGTCATAGTATTTCCTAAATCATTTCTATCTTTCACACCAAAAGTCCATCGAGAAAATCAATCACGTCACAGAGGAGTTGTTCATCCACTGCCAGTGTTGTGCCAGGTCACATTTAAAAATAATTAGATCAAACTTCTGTGCATCCAGCTTAAAATGTACTAGTTCATGTTTATAGTTCTTTTTTTTTTTAAATAATGAACCAAGTCCACATCCCCAAAATTGAACTAGTTCCCATTCATTTGTTCAGTTTTCGGTTGTTTTTTTTGTTTTTTTGTTTTTTTTAAAATAATAAACTGGTCGCTGTTGTGTTTTCAATAAAACCTCATTCTCACTCAGTCATCACCAGATTATTACTACTTGTTGTATTTACCTAATTATTACTACCCCCAAGGAAAATCAGGACTGATATTGCTTTTTTTACCACAATGTGTCATATAGGGCAGACTCATATGGGCATATTACTTATCCAACCAAATTATGCACCATTTGAAAACAAAAAAACATACTCAAAAGAAAGTAAACACTGACTAAACAATGAATATATCTTACTTATTTTAATTTTCTATCTTAGAAGCTGATTTCTGCTGTGTATCTTGGGTGAAAGTCAGGAGGCTTTTAAACCAACGCTTCACAATGTAAATTTACAAATTTTTATTTAATTTGTAAAATACTACTACTACTGCTACTACTACTAATAATAATAACAATAATAATAAAATAACTTAAGGTTATTAAACATTAAGCCAGTTTATTGCTGCTCTCTGCCAGCATCTGAACAGGCACTCTAATGCCCGCCCCCCAGAACACACAGTCTCTTGTGATTGGCCAGCTACCAGCTGACTGACCGTGCTTCTTCTTCTTCTTCTTCTTCTTCTTTGGGTTGAATGTTCACGCCCATGACCAGGAGTAGCTGTAGGGGGAGGGTCCATTGCACGTCAAATGTGCTAGTTACATAACTAAACTGGACTTTTCAGAACCGCTTGCTCGAGCTCAGGTAAACAGAGAAGCCCTTCTTTGTCAGAAGTGGCTGAAGTGTTTATTGTGACACTTTAGTGATGTTTAGATACAGGAAGGACACGGGAATACACCAAAAAAACATCCGAAATTTGATTTTCCAGTGAATGTCCTCTTTGAGACACTAAAGACATTTAAAATGAGTGGATTTTTTTAGGTGGCTTTTTGTTAGGTGACTAAAATCTGTCATTACTTGTGTCTTTGCTGGCAAAAGGACAACAATAAGAATAAGGACATTATCAAGTATAATCACTTATTTAGTGGGTAACTTTTTTTCTTGTTTTTAACCTGTTTATATTTCAGAAAGCGGCCATTCAAAGTGTAAACAGGCTGAATAAAAGGTCACTCACACGTGTTATGTGGTCACTCACATCTCAGGACGTGCTGCAGCTCGTCGCCGGCTCACGCGGAACACTGCTTGCCACGTGGGACGTGCCTCCAGGAGACCTTTACGACATTTTGATGTCCACAGATGAGCACCATCAATATTGACAGCCATAATGTTTACTGTTTGCTTTTCAAAGTTCAGCCATTAAAGACTACATGCTCCAGCTGGAAGGATAAATGCTGGTGGTCGAGCTGCCTCTGTGTCAGATGACAACAAGCCACGGGAAACTTTCCACTGTCCGTGTCTGGCCCATACTCCCAGTGGGAGACACCCTTTGTGTGCTGAATAGCTGGACAATGATGTTCCTTCACATAAACACCGTGTTTCTTCCCTTCCCTTCTTCTTTGTTCCATGTGAAATAAGATAAAAAAATATTTCCTGCCCCCCCCCCCAAACAGCCCACCTCTTAATATCATGCTGTAATGAAAACATGACCTGTGACCTCGTCTTCCTTTAAACACAGCTGCCAGAGAGGTGATCAAATATAGACAGAATATAACACTAAATATATTTGCATATAATATAGTGATATATTTTTATAATAGTAATAATAAGACATTTGGTTGTAAATATCACATTATTTAATGTATTACATTTTATCACATATACTGTATATGTAAGCTTGTTTGGTGTTTTAATTACTGTTTTCCAAGTTACTGTTTACTTAATTTATAATGAATGTCTCTGTTTTTGACATTCACAGATTCATTTTGCATCATATATATATATATATTTTTTTTTTTTCTTTTGTATTGTGAAGTATACATCGTTCCACATCAATCCGTGCACTTTTACTTTGAAATTCTGTGGAAAATAAATATCTTTATTGCAACATCATGATGAAATATTGTGCTATGATTTCAAGCTCATATCACCCACCTGCTACTGAACAGATGTTCTTTTTTTTCCCCCATCACTTCTCTAGACTGGACCAGACTACGTGCTCACTGACCCCCAGGTCATTTGAGTTTGATACCCCTAAGATGACCAGTCAATTAAACGGTAAATGGTTTCAACTTATATAGCGCTTTTCTAGTCTTGATGACCACTCAAAGCTGCTTTACACCACAGTATTTGCCATCCACCCATTCACACCCATTCACTCACACTTTCAAACAGTGCACTCATCTATCTGGATGCTCAAATAAGTCTCCAAAGAGTCTTCAGTTGGTCCAGAATGCAGCAGCACGGGTATTGATGGGAACTAGGAAAAGAGAGCACATCACTCCAGTGCTGAGCTCTTTACACTGGCTCCCTATTAAATTTAGAATAGAATTTAAAATCCTCCTCCTCACATATAAAGCACTCGGAGGTCAGGCCCCGTCTTACCTAAAAAATATGATTACTTCTTACCACCCAAATAGACCACTGCGCTCAGAAAATAGAGGCCTGCTTGTGGTTCCCAGAGTCTCTAAGAGTAGAATGGGAGGCAGAGCTTTCAGCCACCAAGCTCCTCTCCTGTGGAACCAGCTTCCACTGTGGGTCCGGGAGGCAGATACTGTCCCTACATTTAAAGTTAGACTTAAGACTTTCCTTTTTAATAAAGCTTATACTTAGGGCTGGTTCAAGTCAACACTGAGCCATTGCTTAGTTATGCTGTCATAGGCCTAGACTGCTGGGGGAACAGCCATTATGCAGCGAGCACTCTCATTCTCTTTATGTCTCTCTCTCTCTTTCTTCGCTGTCTCCTTCTCCCTCCTCTCCTCCCCAAACGCTCATACTTTTATCATGTCAATGACATTGTTTTCTCTCCCGTCCCCTAGTTTGTGCTCTTCCTCCTTCCCTCTCTCTCTGTCTTATTTCACAGACATCCCTGATTCCAGAGCTTCAACACCACAGCTCATATATTATAACTATAACCATTACCATATATCATATAGCTACTTGTTACTGCTAAGGTTAATTATTCTCATCCACCCTTCATCAACGGCTTGTCCTCTTCTGAGGGTCCCACGAGGAGCTGGAACCAACCCCAGATGGTGGCAGCGTGTGTCACACCCTGAATGAGATGATGATGATGATGATGATTGTTCTTAATGTTACTGATTCTTGAATCATCCTGGTCTCTGTCTTTCTTGTCTTTTCTCTCTGTGAATTTTTGATGCTTTGTTTGTAACTTGTAACTGCTGAACTTGTCTCTGTATATGTGACACCTACTGCACGTCTGTCCGTCCTGGAAGAGGGATCCCTCCTCTGTGGCTCTTCCTGAGGGAGTTTGTCCTCACTCGATGTGAGGGTCTAAGGATAGAGGGTGTCACATGCTGTACAGACTGTAAAGCCTTTCAAGGCAAATTGTGTTTGTGATGCTGGGCTATATAAATAAAATTGACTTGACTTAACTTTCACACCCATTCACTCACACTTTCACACAGTGCACTCATCTTTCATACCCATTCACACGCTGCTGACACAGCCGTCAGGAGCAATGTGGGATTAAGTGTCTTGCCCAAGGACACATCAACATGTAGACTAGCAGAGCCGGGACTCGAACCTACAACCTTCGAGTTGAAAGGCGACTGGCTCTTCCTTTAATAAAGCCAATTATGAAGAAGCTGAATAAATTTGCTTGCATGTGCACTTATAATTAGCCAATAATGCCAATTCTGATTATGATTTTCCATTTTTTTCACATCACCAGACTGTTAATTAATTAAGTTTTAACTGATTGATTAATTATTACTTAGTCGTGTGGGTGTACAAACACTTCTAAGTAACTGAACAAATTTTTTTATTTTCTGAAAAGTACTTGACAAAGTGTAGGGGTTAAGGGAAAGTCCGGGTTCGCAGGCCCTGTCAGCTGGGCTTGGCTTCAGCTCCCTGCGACCCTCATGTCACAACAATGAATGAATGACTGAATTAACGTGTTTCATGTATGGTATATCTTTATCTTTATTCAAAAACATACTGCAGTGCAGACACAACATCAAGATGGGCGAGACAGACATGAGTGTATAATTCAAATTAACCAGTTTCGTATATTATTTGTTGATATTCAAGTGCATTATTATTAGACGGACAGAAGGAAAAATACGGATATCGAAGAAAGATCTGGACCAGCCATAGAAAAACACACAGTGTTCGACGTCTAACTGTGAAAAAAATATGTTAAGGTTTAAAGGGTCATTTCCCTCAAATTATTCCAAAATGCTTCCTTCCATGCTAATAGTTTAGCTTTTATTTGACTACAAATCAGGTTTGCCTTCACGCCAATGTAATGTGTTAGAATAAGTATTACTTGAGTGATTTTCATTCTCAGTATCCAATCCACTTTACACATTTAAAAAACAACTCAGTTGTCCAAAGTGCTGTACAGTAGCATTAAAATACCATAAAACACAAAACTGTGTCAAAGGCCAAGGAGGAGAGATTTGTCTTGAGAAGCACTTTAAAAACAGGAAGTGAAGCGGCCTGTCTACTGTTGGCTGGTAGGTCATTCCAGAGTTTGGGGGCTACAGAGTTTTTTACTACAGAGCTGATTTTAAGGCCAAAATCCATTTTCAAAGTGCCAGGGAACTCAGGTCAACTGGGCGGGCATCATAGACACTGTTGGCTCCAAACAACATAAATTCATTGAAGCTAAGAAAGTTAAATGCCATCCATGCTTTGAGGTCACTAAGACATTCTAATAGTGACTTCATGGAATCAGCATTTTTTTTACCTTTAGGGGAACATAAATTTGGCAGTCATCAGTGTAGTCCATGTTTTCTGAGGACAGAACCAAGCGGAAGCATATACAAAGAGAACAGTAGAGGCCCAAGAACTGAACCTTGTGGCACACCACGGAGGAGGGACGCAGAGGAGGACACAAAACCATCAAGGCTGGCACAAAAACTTCTTCCGGTCAGGTAAGACCTGAACCACTCTAAGGCTGCACCTTTAATGCCAACCCTGTGCTCTAGGCGTGATATAAGAACATCATTATCCACTGTGGTCAAGTGTGACAGTCAAGTCTAGAAAGTACCAGGACAACATCATCATGTGCTGACACATAGTCAGCACTGATTCGCTGGGTTAGGACAGGCAGACACGTAACAGGGACACAAGGAAAAAACGATTTTAGCAACCAAACAAAAGGCTCACGTGTGACGTGATGTAAAAATCACCGATTTTCTCCATGGACTCTGGCGCAGGAAGAGTGAACAGTTAACAAAGCAACACAAACTTCAATTTCCAGTCAGAAAAGGATGAAGACATAATCCTAATTAAGCTATTAAGATGGAGTTTGTTGAGATTTCATTTGTTAGTGGCCTTGTTTTTCGTGCCGCCATGCCTCACAGTAGCATAGTCAGTGACTTATACAACAACATCAAAAAACATGCACTATTCCAAAAAATAAAAAATAAAATAAAATCCATGATTGTCATAACTGTGTAAGAAGTATCATGTATATTTCTAGAGCATTAAATATTACTCCAATCAAAATGATTTTTGGTTGTTGTAAATGTAAATGTTCAACTGGACGCCTTCACAACAGTTCATCCATGCACACGAACACACACACACGCACACACACACACACACACACACACACACACACACACACACACACACACACACTGCATTTAGCATTTGCGCTGAACCTCTGAGTGTGTATGAAAATATTTTCACCAGCATGCTGTTTGTGATGGTAACCCAATTGTTTTGGGTTTAACAGTGTACTGTGTCCACTCACAGTGAGAGACTCACTTGAAACAAAAAAAATAAAAATTTGCAGCTACAGAATGTCAGAAACTTGCCATTTAATAAATATGTGTACATCAACAAAGTGTTACCTGGTATATTTTTAGCTTTACCATCCACTCAGCACGGACTAATCACCAGCCACATACCTTAAAGTTCATATTTGCACTGTAATTTTTGTACCTCTGTGTCTTATTGATATTCTGTGATACATATATGTACATCTCACTCATCTTCTACCGCTTTATCCTCCACTGAGGGTCGCAGGGGGCACTGGTATCCCAGCTGGCATAGGGCGAAAGGCAGGGTACACCCTGGACAGATCACCAGTCCACACAGGGCCACATAGAGACAGACAATCACTCAGCTACGCACAATTTAGAGTGTCCAACTGGCCTAATCCCCAAATCTACATGTTTTTGGACTGTGGGAGGAAACTGGAGAACCTGGAGAAAACCCACACACACAGGGAGAACATGCAAACTCCATGCAGAAAGGCCCTTGTTCTGACCGGGTCACAAACCCGGGTGTTCTTGCTGCAAAGGCAAGAGTGCTAACCACTACACCGACCGTGTGGCCCATTAACAAAACTGATCTGTAAAATAGTATCACATATTATTTTAAAGACACAAGGACAGACAGACTTCAGCCTCCTAACAATAATTCTACACTGTGTTTTAATTATATGATCAACACTTTACCTCAATGATTTGCCAACTCGAAGTTGAACTAATTTTAAAAACCACAGGTCTTTGATACCTGACAGATTTTAGCCACTGAACAAAAGACAGCTACACTTTCTTGGGATGTCTGAAGAATATTGCTGTGGAGTGACACTGAAGGTCATGGAGATGGATGGAGGCCTGGGCTCCTCTGTCAACCTGTTGATGTGGACGTGGTCACAGGGAAAATAACCTGTGGGGTCAAGACCTGTGGCACGCCTCTCACTTTACAAAGAGGTGAGCCAGAGGGCAGCATGAGGAGGAGGAGGAGGAGGAGGAGGAGAGTAGGATTCCCTCTCTGTTTCTTACCACAAAATACTCATATTTTCTCAAATTTCACACTTTGTGCTCATCTGGTCCTAAAAATATTTTGACAGATATTTGTGATATCATCATTTCATAGCTATCAGTCAAACCAGAGGTCGCAAACATTATTAATTGTTATTCATTATCAAGCTATATCTATATACAGTATGTTAAGCTATAATGAGTTATTTCAATATGCCCTTTTTTAGTGCAAAAACTCAAAACAATTGTAAATGTCTTTTTGCGATATCATGAAGGCATATTGTGATATAATTTTAAGCTAATATCGTCCACCACTACCTAACAGTTGCCCCCCCCCCCCAAAAATTGACTTTTTTCACTGACCTGACTAGATGCTCAGTTGTCCCGAGGTCATTTTGAGTATCAGACCCCTGAGTTAAACTTACTGTATGTCTTTCATTGCTTAAAGATCCTCCCAAATGGGAAATTTGAATACTGTATCGTATCATCGTTTAATCCACACAGTACTTTTGGGAGAGTACCGTGGGGATAAGAGTGACAGAAACTGTACTGAACCAATATGCAACTTTGGGAAAATAATGATTTTTGACATTTTAACTTAATTTAAACTTCAACGGGAATTCTGTAACGATTGGGTTTAGGAGGTAAAGGAGTGTTTTAAGGACCAGGGAGGAGCCGCTGAGTAGATCAGGAACAGCTGTGGTGATAAATTGATCTCCCTGCCTCACCTGCCCTATTTGTTTGAACCGGAGTACACGGACGGAGAGCTCAAACAAATAAATTGAAGAGGGTGAACTAGCTGCTGCAAAGATGCGAGTCTCTGTGGTGGTGGTTTCTGGTGTTTCTGTGAGTGTTACGAACGTATCTTCACGGAGGAAGATGTCCAAAACTGGTACACTACACAAGGTTGCCAGATTCTTACAATGACAATCACAACACATCTATTGGCAAAAACAACCACTTTTTATGGATATAAGAATGGTACAATTGCCCAGTTACTGGAACAATTTCGGAACTTTTTGTAAGTAATATTCTCATACACACCCACATTTATAAACATAGGGCCCAGGTAAGAAAATACCAGCATTTCCCTGTAATGCACATGCTTTTTGGTGTATTTCTGTGGCAGTGGCAGTGCCAGATACAGGCCTGGCATATGTGCAGTACTACAGTGTTAAGACAAAACAATGTTGTGCTCACAGAAAAATAACAAAACATTGTAAAGGGAAAGTTCTGTACTTGATTGTCCCTACAAAATTAATGTGTTACAACAGCACAGTTTCAGGCACTTTCCAACTCTTAAATATAACAAATAGAAAGATATGAGAGAAAACATACACAGCTGTAGGAGAAAGTAGAACATTTGAAAGTAAAATATAAAGTATTTTCATTTCATAGGAAGGAATTGAATAAATGAGTCTAAAAAGATTAACATACCACATCAATAACAATGAATAATTAGTGCAAATGGGCAGTTTTGTGCAAAGTTCTAAATGATTTTGATATTATATTAGAATGGAACATGAGTAAACGTATGCTGTTTGTGCAAAGTAGGGATGGAATCATTGACCAGTGTATCTAAAGCATTTTTTATAGTGCATATACTTGAGACAAAGGCCTCGTTTCATGGAGTCTCACGTGTCCCCATGCCTCCACAGCAGCCTGAACGGAAAAACCAGTCACAGTTTGTGTTTTGAACCAGAAGCTTATGCAAACAGGTAAGATCGGCTCCATCCTCATGAAGTCCGAAGCATAATTCAACTTTAAATCACCTGCATCTATGGAAACCCCATCAGCCAATGAACCCCATCAGCCAATGGGCAACTCAGTGTGCTTGTTGATGATAACAAGGCCACCACCAAAGATCCATGACATACTTGGGAGAGGGAGTTCTCCATTTGTTGCAGTCTGTCACTAAACTGACCTAGTTAGAGACAAGCTAATTGATGGAATCAACGCTTTAGGAACAATTAATATATTATCTGAGGCTTTGTTGGAAACATGGGAGGTTGTCAAACCTTCTGAAAACCATTATTCTCAATCTGTAACATATTTCAATGCAAAATAAAGACCAACACTCTGACGACATGGTCTCGGTTTGGTGCTCAGGTATGACAAAAGACGGCACGTTCGTAAGAGCAGGAGAATATCCAGGATGTGCAGGCGAGGGGGCAGAGTATGGCCTTAGCTGCTGGAGGCAGGAAGCACACTCATTAACTCTCAGTGAACTATCCAGGGCTTTTCCTGCCGCGTTCTCACCTGAGCTCAGTCAGACATTATGTAGACATTTGACATAGACAGCTGGCAGAAAAGGTTTCTGAAGAAGTCTTGAGTGACTTCTGTTGAAAGGTCTCAAAGCAGCCAGTCAGTGGTGTGTGTGTGTGTGCATGTAAACAAATAAAGGGGGGGGTGGCTGTGTGTAAGGTAAACAAATGACACCTTTGTATATACAGAAAGTGTCCTTCATTGGTATAATGGCAGACCACTTGTGTATTGTATTTATTTATTAAGGCTGAGCCAGTTAGCGTAAACCTGGCCAGCACAAGTTGAAAGAGGGGTTTGTAACATGGATGACTGATGATGCCTATGAACATGGACTTTATTCATACAGTTTTCCAGTTGTAATGACAACTGGAAGCACTTTCGGGACAAATAAGAGAGATTTTTTTTCTGCAGTGGTGAAAGACACAGACATCATTTGCTCTCAGGTCAAATGCGTCTGCAGTGGTCGCAGGTTTATATGGGCTCTGGCTCAACATCACAGCAGAGGGCCCCAGGTAAAGAGTCTTTGGGGGCCCTCGTTGTTAAACTATACCAAACACCAATGTACAACTGACGCGTTGTTCATGCAGTAATCGTTTTTAATTTTGTTCAATTTGAAGATACAATATGTAACGTTTCTGCATTAAACGTGGAAAGATGAGATTAATCATTTTCGTGATTCTAATACTCTTTAAAGATAGTAAACCACTGTTTCATTTAGGTAGCCTTTTAATGACGTCATACACTTTATAATCTCTGTCATAACCTCCAGGACAATGCCCCTGCGTAATGTCAGTGAGGAAGGAAATATCAAGGCAAAAACCTGAAACAGTCCAGCTTACATCATTAAAAATCTGAACTCCTGTTCTGAAGGCTCCCGAATCACCATTCGGCGTCGCTAACTAACAGTGTCAGGGGCCGGTTTCCTGCCTCTTATTTGGGTTATTCTGCTATTTCCTGTGGAGCTTCTGTTTTTTTGTGCAGCCAGGCGGAGCCTCCGACCTCGCACCTGCAATTCATTTCCTGATGATTGGAGACCCTTCTTAAGCTCCGGGTCTGGCAACGGCAGGCGTCAGCGCGTCTCTCATTGTTCCGCGGTGACTGATTTCGAACAGAGCTACGATTCACCACACTCTAAACCTCTCTTTTTGTAGTTGATGTTTTTTGACTTTTTCATTTTTTCTCTTTTTCCTAGTTTTTGACACTTACTGAGTCTCCGCTCAGTAAGCCAGGCAGTCTCCTCGCTTTTTGTTACCCTTGGCCTGATTCCCTTTGTTCGTTTTTTTGTGAATAAATTCTGTTAATTACCTTTTTTTAATCACGACCGGACATCTGCTTATTTTTGGGGTTCATACACATCTTAGAATATATCACCACAAACAGGCTCCTATTGGACATATCCAGCTGTACCATCCTTTATCATTTATTTTCTTTCAGATGGGAACATGACTTACAAACTTGACATAATGTCCTTTTGAGGAAGACCTGAAACTAGTGATTGAGACCATTAACTCCTCAAAAAAATGCTAAGACTTGCTAAGCCCCCCCCCCCGGTGGATATCACAAATATCTTAATTTCCTGTTTGACTTCAGAAGGAACCTGGAAGAGTATGTCCACTATTCACATACCATCTATGGCACAAATGCACAAGTCAACCAGACAAGACAAATGAGAAATTCAATGATCCCACACTGCTTCCCGACATCCTCATACGAGGGACTCTTACAAAAACTAGTATCTGTGGACTAAAGCCATTTTCCTACATAAAATGTATAGAAAACCTAAAAATTTCAAGAGACAGCAGAAGATCGACATCATGCCGTGGTGTAAAATCACACGTTTTCTGTAGGACTTTGGTGCATGAGAGTGAGTGGATTAAAAAAAAAATCAGTTTCTAGAGTTAAAATATTGTACATTTAAGCAGACATAAAGTGGATCTAGTTGCTTTAGCCATTTGTTAGGTAGCTAAAAATCTGTTTTTACTTGTATCCCTGTTGTCAGTCATGTTTTCACTGAGGGTGAGCATCCATGTCTCGTGTCTTTTTAATTTGTGCACTGGGTGAATTCCACACTGGTTTTGTGTCAGTACCCGATTACTGTCCACATCTGAAAAATCACCTTAATGGGTTACAGAATCTAAAAGAAATCTATAGCACTGAATACAGTGCATGACTCAGAAGTAGGATCTGAATGTATTTCTTGATATGCAGATGATAATCTGTTTATTGTCACCAGTTTTCAGTCAGCTAGAAACTTCCATTGTGTTCTATTTATTTTATTACCTCCACCAGGGAGATTATGTCTTCTTCATTGTGGGTTTGTCCTTCTGATAGCAACTTCCTGTATTTTTTTACAGTTGGATATTTTTTTACAGTTGGATGAATTTTGTCATGTGAGATGGTAATAGTTACAAACGGTTAAAGTTCAATACAGAACCGGAAAGTCCTCTGTGAAGTGAGAAGACTGTGGATATGACACGTGACTCTATGCTATGTTGCGATTTTCCTCCTCATTCAGGTCACAGGTCATGTACATACTGTATGTGAATAGGTTCTTTCTCCAGAGTCTCCAGAGAATGGGTCCTTTCACCACAGGCACACCCCGGGTGTGACTGGTGTAAACGACAAAAGCTCCAATGTGTTTTGTCAAAAGCTGAACGTTTGTTGACAGTGAAATATTCGTGAGGGAACAGTTAATGATTCTAACCACAAGAGTCTATGATATCAATGATGAGTGACACTCTCTGCCGTGGGCCTTTTTATACTCGTGAACATAAATGATAACATAAATATTTAATTACACTGGCTGGTAAATAAATCACATTCACAGCAAATTACTGTTTATATCTTCAGTAAATAAATAAATGGCCATGTTCTAGATATTGGACTTTCAGCGTAGGTTGCCATTCCACTTTGTAATTTGCTTTACAGTAATAATTTACTGTAAACTATCTTACAGTAACTTTATAATTATACCACATATTTCTGTGATTTGGCAGCATTTTCTTTAAAGATACTGATTTCACAGTAACTTCACTGTTACAGTACTGTGATTTTTGCATATTACACTGTATGAATACATTGTTTACTGTAATTTCACAGTAGTCAGTGATACACTAGTATATTACTCTGATTTTGCAGTATTTTACAATATGAATACCTCTTTTACTGTCACTTTACAGTTATGCCATATATTACTGTGACTCAGTAGTATTTTACTGATTTTACTATAATATAATTCACAGTTATATTATTGTGATTTAGCAGTAATTTACTAGATGAATACTTCTTACACTGTAACCTCACAGTTTTGCGATATATTATTCCGAGTCTGCAGTTCTTCACTGTATGAATGGTGTTTTTATTACTGTAACTTCACATTTATGTCATATGTTACTATGATTTAGCAGGTCTGTGAAAACCAGTCTCCTGAAGCCTTACTTATACCTCATCATGCACCTGTGATATTTTCCCGTGTCATGGACTCCGTCATATGTCGTCATGCACCGTGACTGACAGCCACCATCTCAATGTTGATGTTTCATCTGTAAATATCATAGAAACAGCAAACAGATTCTCTCTGTTGTCGTCTTGATCGGGTGAACTGACGTGCTGACTGCCTGCCGCTGTCCTCTCACTAAAGGTGAAGTCAAAATATCTGCTTCCTTAGTTATATCCAACAAATCCATCAGTTATCCAAAACAAATAAAAATATGCACCGATACGGATTTGACTGAGGGAGTGAAGTGAAACCTCTTGCCGGAGTATAAATCAAACAAAAGGAACAAGTATCAGAAGTGTGGAGCGACGGTGGACAAATTGGACTTTAGACTTTTGTGAGCTCACATTTCTGAACCACAGAGTTACAGTTACTGTACGAGCCTGGGCTCAAAAGTTCATCGACTGATTAAGAAGGAGTAATGCCAGAGCAATGAAACTTGGCAAGCATTAATTCAACCTTGTTTACCATACTAAGTGCGTTACTTCCTTCTGGATAAACTCACATTTGATAGCAAATTCAGGGATTTGTACTCGAGACTTTTTGTGAACATGGGCAGAATTTGGCACTGTGGTGTTGCCAAACATCTGCAGGAAAAAAACAGGATTAGACCCCAAGGACAGTCATGCTGACATGGTTGCACATTAAGGGATGATGCTTCAGCTTTACTGTGCATAGTGTTGCGAATTCAAGGTGGATGAGAGCCTTGAGGATGAACCCAAGATCTGGACGTCCTGCCACAGCCCCCACCCAAGAAACACATTGATGGTGTTCACCACATGGAGATGGATGACAGACATCAGATTGTTCGTCAGATAGTCAGTGCTGGAAGGAGTAGAGAACATTCTGCAAAACAAACCTGACATGTGGAAGGTTTCCGCCTGGTGGGTGCCACAGCTTTGACCCCCTGCTTAAAAACACACCAGGCAGGTCATGTCGCAGGAGAACTTGATAAGTTCTGAAGCAGAGTCAGCTGCTTTTCTTGAACATTTTTCTAACCCACGATGAGTGTTGGGTCCTCCACTTGGAACCAGAGACAAAAAGGCAGAAGAGGCAAAAATCCAACAGCCGCAGCACCCCTGGAAGAAGTATGTAGACCGCAGGAGAGACTACAATGAAATATAAACCACATTCGGTCATATTCGACCATTGCATCATGGTCATTCAGCCCACCCTTAAAGTTGTATTTACACCATTCTGTTGGTTAGTTTCCCAGTTTACAGTGTAACACTACATTGCCTAACTAAGTGAAACTAATCCTATATCACATGTGTAGTTAACTGGCACACAAACTGAATCATTGAATGTGACGTTATGAGGAAAACACTTTCATTTATAGACAGATGCAGACAAAGGTGGCTTCAAGATTACCTGGACTATGACCTTGTGAAAGTTGAAATAATCTAAATATCTTAATGCCAAGGTAAGCCACATGTCCTAGGAAACTGCATTGATTCATAATGTTTTTGAGGAGTTTAAAACATTGTTTGCACAGAAATTAACATTAACATTAACATTCTATGTGGGGACCCATATCTCTAACACATTTTATTATTTTGAACTAGTTAACAAATTTTGACCCTGAGAACAAATCCTATCATATGCAATATATATATATTCATGACGGTAGTTCACAGAATTTACATAATACAAATGTTTGCTATGCTATGAAAGGACATAGATTGTGATTTAAATGAATCTATAAATAATAAAAACAGACAGAAATAACTCATTTTGACTTAATATTAAGTGGGGGGCCGCATTTGGCCCTCGACCTCTGCTCTACGATTTTTATGCAGCATTTTTGTGGCAGGTATAGTTTGTGAGGGTGAAAATTGGGGACTATTAATTGACTCCCAGTAGTGTTGATAATTTGAAATAAACTATATATATATGTATTTCACAATGTCTATAGTGTTACTGTAGTTTTAACTGTATTTACTGTTAAAATACACGTAAACACAGACTGCAATTGTACTGAAATAAATTTCTCATTTTTGACTAACAGACCCAGATAATGTGATTAGGAGTTGTGTTACTTCTGCAGACTGGAGTCTGACTCAGTCTGGCTTGGATGCTTTGTGCATGCACCCAAGTTTGCACCCTACCGTTGATACCCAGAAAAAAAAGAAGCAGGCACAGAGAAGAATAAGGAAAACAGCAACAAAGACATGGTGATATGCAGGCTGGTGCATTTTTTGTGCTGATGTGGAGACCAATTTTATGCTCTGTCAGCTCAAAGAACTGGACACCTTTAAGTGAAGACTCAAAATGCAGAGTTGGACTGAGCCACAAAACACTAAAGGCATTTTTCTGACAGATTCCCAGCGGTTAAGATCCAACTGGATGTAAAAGCGGACATGGACCGAGCTTTTGCAGTGAGTGACATGGATGCAGCCTTATGACAATCACACACATACACGGAGAGCAGCAGACTGTGCGTGAGTCAGGACTTAGGAGACTCTAGGGCAACGTTCCAACCATTCACAGAGATTTAAATTCTGCTATATTGAGAAACAGAGTCATGTGGAGCTGATAAAGGCTCAGATGGCATTATGTGAACTCATTTACCATTGGTTTGAGTGTAACACACACGTGTTTGTATTATATTAAAAGACTATGACCAAGAGCTTTAATTATCTGAAGTCTTATTATATTATGACAAAACCTGGCAGATTTTTTGACCAGTGGAAAGACACATGACAAGACATGGACTACCAACACATGTCTGGGAAGTTTTCTAGAATTTGCTGTTCACAGACAGTACAGTGTCAAAAAAGGTGTGAAACCTTTGGAAATGCCTTTTTTTCTCCATGATATTGACATAAAACGCGATCTGTCCTTCGTTCATCTTCCACGTACTAACAAATCCTATGTTGCTTCAGTTAATAACCTCGGACGTGTTAATATTTGTGACTCGAATATTAACAATGAAGTTACAGTCAGGCAGAAATTCAGAGAGGAGTCATATCCCTTTTCCTGCCCCCGTATGACAAATGCAGCCGTATTGTCTGGATGAGATGCGTTCAGGAAAGCAGGAGAATGTCCAGAGCATCAGGCGAGGAACGACACACTCATTCGCTGTCAGAGGTTTTCCTGCTCTGTACTCACATGAGCCGGCAAGAGGAGTTCAGGAAGCAGCCTTTGGCAGCTTTTATAGACATTTACGTTCTCATATCCATCTTTCAGCGGACATTGTTATATGCAGGTCTGAAGGCTGTCTAAGTTAGAGATCAATCTCCCACTGAGGAGAACAGCATTAAGTGGATTAGCTAATGAGCAGGAGAAACTACATGGGGGGGGGGTTGACCTTTCACACCACTGTGCAGTAGAATCTTTCACAGTGCGATTATCAGCATGACACCCTGCTACTGTATAGACAGCCAGGCTGAACCTGTGGAGTTGGTGGAAAATGTTAGGGTGAGTATTTTGGTGCTTCCTGCATGACTGGAGCGCAGAATCCACCTGACACCGTCACCGAACTGAAATACGGCAGAGGCTCACGATCTCCAGCTCTCCGCGATCTTCAGCGGTGCTCTCGCTAAATATGCCAGATTTTAGACATTTCCTTGCTTAACGTAAGAGATTAACGCACGCTTGTGGGATTTTTAAGTCATTTTAACTGATCTGCAGTTCAGCATTGTTCGGACTGATTCTTGCGTCCGCTGTCAAACTAATGACTCTTCCAGTGACGACACTCTCTGACCAATCAGTGGTCAGCAGTCCCATTTTAGTATTGGCTCAGCTCACTTGGAACATCACCATGCAGGTATTTAAAAAGTGCCAGGTTCAAGGTACTATCCCTAATGAAAAGCAAAATAAACCGAGTAGAATCAAGCCATGCTAAACAGAGTCATGCTAGAACGTCATTAATTACCTCTTTAGGACCTTTTCTGGCATAAACTCTACCCTGTTCTGGATCAGAAGACCTCATGGAGACCAAAACCTGGTCCTAATGAGGCAGAACCTTTGGAGGAACTAGTTACATTAAGGGCCAAGATTTGAACTGTGGTTAGGTTAAGGTTAGGGTTAGCTATTAACTGGTTATAGATAGGGTTGAGGAAACTGTGTTGTTTAGGCTGGCCAATATAATGGAAGTCAATGCAGTGGTCAAAGAAAAATAGCTATAACAACCTGTGTGAGAAACAGAACTTTAAATGTATGATGTTTTTCTTTATTGGCATTAAAAAGTTTTAGGGGAATAACTATACAATACATTGTATAGAGTCACAGACACAGAGACAGAATGGAGAAAGCCAGGGAAAGGTAATCATCAAGCAAACGAGGAGGAGAATAACAATGTCTGCAAGAGAGCGGCGTTTTGAGATTTTCTTGTTTTCCTATTTTCAAACAAACTAATTAAATTTAAAAAAAAATTAATCTAGACCTGTGTCTTATGTGGACAAAAAACATGGTGAAATTCAGCCCCGTACAATTTTTGGGACTGACGAGGACACTCATTCTATCCTCAGTTTTTAAATAAATGGATGGCGGGAAAACTTGGAATGATGCTCGACACGTTAACAAATAGCCACAAGCGAAAATGGAAACCGTATAATCCTGACAAGGGATGGATGGATGGATGGATGGATGGATGGATGGATGGATGGATGGATGGATGGATGGATGGATGGATGTCAGTACCAGGTCTGAACAGGGTAATGGTCTGCTCTTAGCTAATACTTGAGAAAAGAACTTATATCTTGCTGATAAAGAGCTACTTAGACTCCAAAGAGTGAACACCTGAAAAGGGCAGCTTGGTGTTTCAATGAGTGTTGGGTAAACAGAGCTTTTTCAAAGGTGTGTGTGTGTGTGTGTGTGTGTGTGTGTGTGTGTGTGTGTGTGTGTGTGTGTGTGTGTGTGTGTGTGTGTGTGGAGTTAAGATTACATCGGATAATTATCGTCAGCGTTCACTGTGGTTGTTCATTTTAAGAAGCAGTGGAGCTAAATACGCAGCAGTGCTGTTGCCACAATGTGAAAGTGACACTTATCACATTGTCAGTTGTGTTTGTGGATAATTACCACAACATATTTTGTTGACTTTTGGAAATACTTACGTGTTATTACACACTCCCTCTGTCCTTGGTCAGTGGAGGATGTGATCATGTATGTAACCTGATATGCTGACACAACAATTGTCGGCCACACAAACTCACTCACTGGGTGTGACCAGCTGCGTAAACTCTGCGTTCAACATTGTTTAAAGAGCAACAGCCACTGTCTAGCATGTAAATATCACAAATGACAAAACACTATCTTTTAACACGTAGTTCCACTAATAACATGCTTTATTTTGACAAAAAACATACAGTATATACTCATTAAATACATTATCTGTCTACAGTAAATGTCTAATTCTATTATTTTGTGTCAGCCCTCGGCTCAGTGAAGCTGATATGGTCTTTCAGTTATTACCCTCTGCCTTTAATAATGCAGATATGCAATAAGGTAATGGCACGGTGTGTTCACCTACATTGCTGGTAAAATACCTGGTAATGTATATGACTGTCCATTGTTAAAGTATCGTGTGTTTCCATGACTGTGAGCTCAATAGTTGTTTTTTCCCGTCATCTAATTACATTTAGCACCAAAACAGCTAAATCTAGTTATAGTGATTCAATTTAAGATGACAAAGTGGACCAATTATTATTACGGGGTCTGAGTAATCAATAGGTCATTGCACAATCGTCTCAAGGCAACACTCAGCTTAATAATCCCTTTAAGCAACCTCGTCTCACAAAAAAAAGAAGGTTCCCACTCAAGTGACCTGTGTTCACAATCACATGTATATATCATTTTCTGTAACAAAATTAAATTGCTTGTTTGTGACATGCATGTCAAACATGATACACTGTAAAAAGGCCAATAGTTGAAGGAACAAAAAAAATGACACACAAAATAAAGGTGATAAGTAATTTAACGGTTTAAGTTTTTGTATTTTTGCTGTGAGTCGGCCGTTTCCAGCTGGAAACTGTTTCACCCTCTATGATATGTTATAAATGTGTTTGCTGCTTTATCTCATCATTAGACAGTCTTTTCTGACTGGAAACCAAGATCTGTAAACTTTTCACTTTCTTGCTGCAAATTCCATAGGGAAAGTCAGTGTCTTAAGCTGGTCACGATGTCACCTGATGTGATGTGAGAACCTGATCTGCCTAAGCCTTGATTTGCAATTGGGCAGACCATCTCTGGGTGGGTATTCCTCCTTTCTGTCCAACTTCACCGAGGAAAGCAGCAGACTCTCATCATCATATTCAAGACCATTTTGTGACGTGGACAGAGAAGCTGCTCGTCTACTGCTGTCAGGTAAATCTGAAGGAAGGAGAACCACACGCATTTTCCACATTTTATTTAAATATAATATTTAGGATATAGGGTTGCTTTAAATGACCTGTTTCCCCCCCCCCTTGACTCGTTTGTGCTTGCAAAAAATGTGACACATCTTGAAATACAAAGCGGATGATTCTGGGTTTAATTAAGTCGAAGACATAACAGTACAGTATAGCGGTCTCTTAATGAACGTGCTCAATTTACATACGGTGTTTCCCTTTCATATCCGTGAAATATTACTTATTTGTATGGACTTTACACTGAACGGCATAAAAACCTACTTTCTGCATCAGTGACCTCCACCTCTCCTATTTTCCTCATCTCTCTTCCCTCAACCCATCACAGCCTTTACTTGAACGCAGTTTCCCTGCAGCAACGACCTGAGAGCGTCTCTCCACAGATAATCAACATCCACACTCTCGGAGAGGATCTGCTGAGAGGAACAAGAACAAATCCATGAATCCTTGTAACAGCACTTATCAAATGTCATCCAAAAATGACATCTCAGGCCCAGAGAGAGGGATTTGGTGACATTCTTCTACAGCACACTGGCCTGTTTCATTATGAGCTTATGTTGAAGATGAAGGGATTGTGAATGGATTGTGAAAGAAAACAGGAAAATGGGGGGGAAATACTGAGTCAACTTTGTTTTTCTGAACTTCTGTATGCTTTATGTATTTTGTAGCCGGAATGAAAATAAGGGGCAGTGGATGAAAACCGGTTTATATGTAAGGAAACTTGTATAAAGCCCTCTGTAGCTCTAGAGGAACCTGACACTTTTCATGAAGAAATTTAAGTTAACATTCACACAGACATGGGTTATAGGAAGAGAAAGCTAATACTAAACACGGTCATCACAGTGGTCTAAGCTCATAACTGACCACTCGAACCATACACTTCATCTTAAGTAGTTTATTTGAACCAGAGTTTTGTATAACTCCCTGCTCTAGTCCTTCGAAAATGAGTCACTTTTCCCATGGAATGCATTTCCTCTACAAGGTCCTGCCACTGAACTGGGCTTGGAGGACCAGTTCCTTGTAATTGCCATCTGAAGAGGCAAACGTCCGTAGTTTCAAACATTCATGTGCCCATCGCTGCCTCAAACGTTGCTTCTGCTGCAGTCCTGATTTTTATTAATGTGAGGTGTAATTTAAAAAAAAAAATCTAATTATGGTTTTCCAATCATACTTCCTCCATGTTTTAGAGCTATCAGAAGACTGTCGGGTTTTTCTCCACATGAAATAACAATCACTGTCTGACACCTGAATGTTCAGTTCCTTTTCTCATTTTACTCTAAGCAGAACTTTGCAAGTGTGGTCGCTTTTTTTGTCTTTTTCCTCTACGGATCTCCCCCTACAGTTTTCGAGTCCATATTTTTATGACGTCACCATAAACATCCATGCTTACCACTTTATCCTCACTGTTGAGGGAAAAACTCACAGCTCTCCCTTCCCCTCTCCTGGTCATGTGCATTTGTTTTTAACGGAGCTGGCGAACACCAGCCATGGAGCCAAGTCCATGCTGGTCAGCGTCCATTTTGTATACAGTATGTTTTCCAAATCTCGCCATTTGAAAAAGGCCGGTCCAATGTTTACTCGTGTGTGACCCGTGTTGCTCCGTTTCACTTTTGTACACTCAATGGATATGCAGCTATCAACACTGCAATCACCTCATTGCCTCTCGCTTAAATTTCTTTTTTTTTTAACTTCTGTTTCATAGAAATGTCTACATGTATTTTTCGTAATTATGTAGGGCGTGGATCAGGAGGCAGAGTGGGTTGTCCACTAACCACAATGTCCTCCTGTTTTACTTTCATTAGTGCCACTTATGTATCTCCATAATTCATTTACCACCAGGCAAAACCAGCGTTCTCTCCTTCCAAAACCTGCAATAATTTCTTTTGGCCAAGTGAGTGCAGCAAAAACATGTTGGTAACACCAGAGTGCCATGTCATCCTATCTCTGCCGGTATAATGGGACTACAGAGACCAATTTAGAGCTTATATTGATCCAAAAATGATTCCCCATCATATCATCAAGTGATAATGAGTTTGGAAAATGACATCATTTGCAGTTCAATAATGCAGCTATGCCAACATCCTGTGGGACACAATCTAAAGTGTATATAGACTGAAACCATATGGTAGTAATGATGTCATCAATATAAAACAAAAAAATGACATCATATGGTGTTGTAATGCATTCGTCTTCTTCTTTTGGTTTCTTCCTTTAAGGGTCGCCACGGCAGATCATCTGCCTCCATCTTGTCCTCTCCCTTGTGTCTTCTTCTGTTACACCAACTGTCCTCATGTCCTCCCTCATACCACCCATGAACCTTCTCTGTGGTCTTTCTCTTTCCCCCCTCAACGGCAGCCGCATCTTCAACATCCTTTGTCCAGTATAATCACTGTCCCTCTTCTGCATGTGACCAGCCATCTCAACCATGACCCTCTTACTTTATCTCCAAACTGTTCGACCCGAGCTGTCCCTTGATTATGCTCACTCCTGAGAGAAAATCTTTTAGACAGTGCCACAGGGCCTGATGTAATCCCACCATATCGTGTGGCAATGAATCAACATTTAAAAATTGATTTAATATTTTTAAAAATATTAAAGATGCACTAACCGACCGTCCATCATCATATGGTGTGATGGTGTCATGACAGCAGCACTACATAACTTCAGCAGAACATGCCATTACTATAGCAAAAGCAAATGTTTGATTAGTTCTGAGTCTTTTTAAATGAAATCTCCTCAGCACTGATCATTGCTGTCTGCGGTTTGAGTCTCCGACCAGCCTTGTGTGACAGTGTTCCTTCCTTTGCCATTAACACAGTGCCGAAGCAGATACATTAAGCATCTGTAAGAAAATTACTTGATTAAAATATGTATAAAAACAAGTTTACATTGCTTAATTAGGGTATTTTAGCCTTAACAGAAATAAATGTTGTCTTAATGCTTTTCTTTTAAACATTTGTTTGTTTCCACCTGATTAATGCAGGGATAAAAACTGGTTTTAGGACTATAAAACAATTGTTTACGAGATACATATATTAAAGGGATAATACGGGTTCTTAAGGTGACACTGACACATAGTCAGCGCCGACTTTGCCACATTCACTTCCAGTGCGATGCCGTTGCTTGCAACCACGCCGCTTGCTGCTGTTTACTGTTTCTAGAAGCAATACAGTGAGAGAGCTGAGTGCGAATCAAAACACTGAAGCCTGCTTGTGAGCCAGGTAAAGACAAAAGCAACAGGTGCTTCCTCCACCCCGACCTTCAGCCATTGTAGATTCTCGCCTATTAACTTTGAAATGACCTCTTCAGCTTTTGTACAACATTTTGAACATTTTCCACTATACACAATGTACCTTAGATTCTTCACATTATTAGCGCTTTCTACAAAAATAAGAGTTATTTTAGAGGGTATTATCAGGTATTATGATAATATATTACCTATTAATCAGTCAAGATCAGTATCAAAAGAGTAGACTGCTACCTCCTTGACGTCTATGCTTGTGTCCCCTACAACTATTATTTATTTCGGCACGATAAAAGAAATGATTCAACTGCTGCAAAATGTGTACGCAAAATAATATATTAATTTCTCTTCAGAGGAGACTAAATTACCTTTGTCAGTCGTATCGTGCATCCCTAGACCTTTATCTTACTAGGACCTAACTTCCTGTCCATTGCTGTCAGGATTTCCGACTCAAACCTGAATGTTACATCATACAGAAGTTTATTGAGCAGATGGCATTTATTCACCAACAACCACCCTAACCTCATCAGCAGACAGGACCGCCTCTTTGTGCAATTCTGGCATCTGCTTGGTGAATGTTACAATGTTACATAAAAAGTTTTTGCTTGGATTTATAGAACCTTTACCTGAGACTCATAAATGCAAATATGTGTAAAGTCCTTTGTAACACAATGCAGGAAATTAAACTTTTGGCTTCTCCCTTTAGGGGTTACCACAGCAGATCAGTGATCTGCATATTTAATTTGTCAAAGGTTTTATGTTCTTTCTGACACAACTCTCCCCATTTATTCAGGCTTGGGACTGACACTAGAAGTACACTAAACACTGTGTACACCGTGTTTGGGCAGCTTTTCCCCCCAAACAATTGTAAACTCAGTACAACTAAAATTATAATAATTCACCATACACAAAAAGTTTTAATTATATGGGTGTCCCATTTCTGAACATGTGAGCAAAAATATCACAACTAGTATTAGATGCTACTAAAAAAAATACTGAAGTGGTATTGTAAATAAGGGTGGCAACAGGGTGGGAGGGCTTCCTGTTACATGAAAAAAAAAAAAAAAGGTTAGCCTACTTAACCAACGTGTGGTGTGACCACACTGCCCTGATATTTGTGTGATGTGCTTGACTGTGACCTGTTGAGAGGTGAGCACATACACCAGCCGTAAAATTAAAACCAGTTAACTCGTCCTTTGAACTATATACATCTGTTCCTATGGCTCAGTGTACCTCTTCTTCACTTTTCTTTTAGTTTTTGTTACAGTGTGCTTTAGTATAGTTCTGAATTGAATCCAGTAAAGCCCTCTATCAAAACTCTGGCCTTATTTGGGCACATTTTCTGACAAAGTCGATATTTTCAAACTAAACTAATCTGTTAATGCAAGGTACGCCTGTCCGTCTGCCTGTTAATCACATAACTGTCCGATGAGGTCACTTGACTTCCAACTTGGCAGATCTTTCATTAGGGGCACCAGCGTGTGCAGCGCTGACTTTGATGTTGTTTAGATAAGAAATGCGAGCGATTTATGTAGAAATGTGACAGATATACCACTGGAAGCGTCACTTTATCTATCTATAAATGCAAGGAGCGCCTGTCGGTCTGTTAATCGCCTAACTGTCCAACAGGGTCACTTGAAAGACCTCTAACTTGGCAGGACTCTTACTAAGGGCACCAGTGTGTGCAGGGCTGACTTTGACGTCCGAATAAGAAATGCAAGGGGAACGAGTTGTATCGTGATTGATATCGATATCAGATGATGTGGGGGAAAAAAGTCAAGTGCGATAAGATTTTTTTCACATACCATCCAACAATGATAGCATTTTTTAGTCACATGTGACTCTCATGCACTCAATATTAACTTTTTTTTTTTTTTTTTTTTTTTTTTTTTAATGGGAATGCATCATGATGAGCCATGATTTCGAAATAACATACCCAATCCCCCATCCTACTGATGAATTAGCAGTTACGTACAACTGGACCGACGCATTTCATTGAACAGTTCTCTTCGTTTTGTTTTGCTCATGCTACATGTTGCACATGCTGCAGCATGTTTTTATAAGCATGTGCTCCTACATACAGCCATCCACATTTAAACTGGATCTAATGTATTGAATTGGTATGTGTTGGGGCCTAAGGCAAAGGTGTGGTGAATAGATTAAATCCTGTTGAGCCCGAAAGTCCCCGGACCACCTTTGTGTTGTGAGGTGTGTTGATGCAGTTTCACCCCCCCCCACCCCCCTCCTCTCTTCTTCTCTCCTCCCCTCCTCCGCCCGCTCTGTTCTGCCTACGGAAGAGGAGAACGTCACGCCTTCTATTTTGGGCAGTGGATGTCTTCTCGCGACATTTCCCGTCCTGCCACACAAGCAGGTACACGTGCGCGCTGACATCTCGCGTGGTCGCGCACAGCGGAAGCCCACCCTTTTTTGTGTGATGCAGACTGCAGTGTGTATAATACCAGCGAGGGCAGCTCCGCGAGTCTAGGCGGAGCTGCGGCAAGGTCGGCAACAGCATCCTGTCCGAGGGCGCCGAAACAACCGAGGTTGACAGACTTCAGTCCAGAAGTAGCCGTGGCGCTTGGATTAACTGTCGGAGAAGAGGAGAGGCTGAAAGTTTGTAGTGTCGTTTTTTTTCAGTCAGCTAACGAGCTACACTTTACTGCAGCTGCTGCCTCGCCACGTTTTGTGCCTCGGCAGAGCAGTTTTTTCTCAAATAGGAAGCCGACTCCCGGGCTTTCACTCTTCCTTCCAGTTGAGTTTTCACACGCACACGTTTTCAATAGCGCGGCTTATCCGCGCGGTATTTTTTTGTTATTAAAGTCACCGGTGTCTTCTGTGCCATGTCCGCGCCTTCCGCCCCGGGAGAGAGCGCCGCGGCAGAGAGTGAGCTTCTCGTCCCCGATGCGGGGCAGAGGCCGCTGGGTCCGACTCCCAGCCAGAGTCGCTTCCAGGTGGACCTTGTGGCCGAGGCAGCTGGTATAACGGAGGACAAGTCGCCAAGCTCTGACGCCTCCTCCGCTGCCCCATCCGCCGACAAGGCCACTCCAGGGGGTCACGGTGCTGATCCTGCCGCCGGCGAAGAGGAAGCCAAGGGCCGATTTCGGGTCGTGAATTTCGCCGACCCAAGCGGCGCGAGTAACGCGGGGTCTCCAGAGGCGGCGCCGGCCGACGGGCACCAGAACGGGGACACAGTGATGAGCGAGACCAGCTTGCATTCATCCACGGGGGGTCAGCATCATTATCACTACGATACCCAAACCAACACTTACTACCTGAGGACTTTCGGTCACAACACCATCGATGCAGTGCCGAACATCGATTTCTACCGGCAGACAGCAGCACCGCTGGGGGAGAAACTCATCAGACCCACCCTGTCAGAGCTGCACGACGAGCTGGACAAGGTAAGCCGACACACACATGGCCCCAAAGCGGAGTGTGAGACAGCCTTGACGCCGCGCGGGGCTAAAAATCCCACAGATAGATCATCACCATCATCATCATAAAACAATTAGATATTATTAAGGACTGCCGACAGTCCTCGCATACTGCAGCCCCTCTCTGTAATTGTGCACTGATCCTGGCAGACAGTCAGAGACAGCATGTGTCTTTCCATTTCTCTCTCACCTCCTTTTGTTTTTGTAGCACAAGACACATTTTTGTTCAGAGTTGACTGGAGAGAGAGCTTTGGTTTCAGGAAGACGTCTGTTCTCTCTGTGGCTCCCTGCGTGTTTTGATCACTTGGTGGGCCATAAGCTCGTTAAAAACAACTTTGTGCTCTTGAGATTGTGGTTACAGGTTGAGTGATTTCAAACTTTCACTTAGGGCCATTTTCATTGCTACCAGTTGGTTTTTGTCATGTGTGGTGACTAAGATGTTTTCTCGATTTTCTTGTTGGTACATGGGTTATTAAAGGGCTAGTTTGGGGGTTCTTGAAGTGTAGTTGTATGATATACTGAGACATAGTTAATGCTGAGCATGCCGTCTTTGTTAGAAACCAGGCTAACGGGCTGTCTATATGAAACCAGTGTTGGTTACACATTTTGTCCACCCAGAAACAGCTGTGTCCTGAAGTACAATAAGTTTTTATAAAAAGGTGTCCATGTAGTACAGTGTTTAGTCATTATATGGGGGTTTCGTGTGGACAGAGACGTTTCCTGAAATTGATTTGATTTATTTCTGGATAAACATATACAGAATCTAAAGGATAACATGCAAAAGTAACATTATTTCCAGCATGGTCCTTGTGTTTGTTGCGTTTAAGGAAACACTTTTCAAGACAACAAAGAGAAAATGAATGAAGTTCTGTTCCATATCCATGATAGGGCTTAAGGACATAGATGCTCACCCTCACTGAAAATAGGAACACGGGACAAGACACTTAACAAAAGGCTCACCTGATAAAATCAATACCAGCTCAAGTTCATGACATCATAAGGGTACGGCAGCTGCCTTTTCCAGCTGTTGACGCCCGTTTCCAAGTGGAAACTAAAGTTTGCAAACCGCTCTCTCCCACACCAGAGCGCATGGAGAGAATCAGTGATTTTACGTCACAGTACACACCATCAGAGTGTTCATATGTGGTATAGATTTATTTGGATGACAAACCACCAGATGGGGCAGTGATAGACTGGCCGTGCCTGTGTCCTTGCAAACTACAATGTTTTTATCTACAGACTCTGGTTTGAAGACCAAGCAGTTTACTTACTTCGCTTTTCTAACTATAGAAAAGCGAAGTAAGTAAACTGTATTTTCTAACTATGATTTATCTAACTGTTGTATAAAACTATACAACAGTTAGATAAATCATAAACTTAAGCATGTTTAGATTATATGAGATGAGCCCTTTGTTAATTGGCTAAAAGCTGTCTTTGTCCTTGTGTCTCCGCTGGCGGCCATGTTTCTGGTGAGGGGAAGAATACCTTACACAAACTCTTGTCCAAAAAATCTTAACCTTGAGTTTTTCCTTGCTCACGGTGTGTTTCAGTTTAGTTTTTAGTGAGATGGAGGTGGGGGTTCAATGCGGATTTAAACCGTTTTCTTCACGAAGATGGGTTTTGTTTTTGGGGCTGCAACCGAGTAACGATTATTTTCATTATTTTCTCAAATTAATCAATTAGTTGTTTGGTCCAAAAATGTCAGAAAATGTTGAACAGTTCCCAAACTTTGAATTTTATGAGGATTATTAAGAATTAAGAATCCAGGCAATTTTGACATTTAAGAAGCTGCAAGATCAGAGAGAACTTGTTTGGTAAACTGAAGAATGTCAAACACTGACTGCTGACACTTTAGTATTATAATAGATAGTATAGTATAATAGAATATGAAGCCTTTTTTGTCTTTGTATAGGTACAATAAAATTGCAATAAATCAATTGTCCCTTTCTATCTACATACTTTTTGCAATATTTCTTTTTTGGCTATGTGTGACCCTTTTACATCAGGAAGCCCGGAACACAAAAAGAAGATTTATCTTTTTCCACATAAAATTATGTGGACATATGTGTCTCTAAACTCACTGTGAAATAATTATATCAAAAAAAAGCAGATCGTTTTTGTGTGTTTTTGAAGCAGACTTTGGGTCATGATGTCACTTGATTACTGTTCCTGTAGATTTTTGCAGCAGGAACCGTAAATGACCTTCTTAATCTGTGCCATTTCTACAGTGTACACACATTTCCAGAACTGGAGGGTGTTTATCAGACTCACTGATGCCTTTTAATTGTCAAGGTTAGATTTGGATAAGGGCCACAGGGTTGGTGTAGTGTTTAGCACTCTTGCTCTTGCAGCAAGAAGACTCAGGTTTGTGACCCGGTCAGAACAAGGGCCTTTCTGCGTGGAGTTTGCATGTTCTTCCCGTGTGTGTGTGCGGGTTTTCTCCAGTTTCCCCAGTTTTCCCCCACAGTCCAAAATCATCAAAATCAGGTGTGAATGTGAGAGTAGATGGTTTGTCTCCATGTGGCCCTGTGATGGAGTGCTGACCTGTCGAGGGTGTACCCTGCCTCTCGCCCTATGTCACCTGGGATTAGGCACTAGTGCCCCCACGACCCTCACATGGAGGATAAAGCGGTAGAAAATGAGTGAGTGAGATGTGGATAATCTTCAAAGTGGGACAGCAGCAGTAGCTTGGCTAATAGACCATAGCTGTGATGAATTTGCACTGACTACTCATTCTGCCATTGCCGTCTGGATAAAAAGCAACAGTTGATAGTTACAATATTTGTTTTAACATACAAATTTTTTTATCGAATCTGTTAAATTTGGTTGTTAATGCAACAATTACTTGTCATTTGATAAATTAATTATTCTGTTAATCAGTGAATCAGTTTGACTGGTTTATTTTATAAAATGAAAGCAAACACCTGTGTGATTATGACAAGTAAAACATATTTTCTATTTTACACCATTTTCTTCACCTTTGGACCAAACACCAACTGAGCAAATTGCGAAAAATAATCAACTGATAATTAATTACTTAAAATAGTTGTGGCACTATTAAGGAATAGTAACCAAGATATTTAGTAAGCAGAATTGAGAAAGTCCATTTTTATTGCTTATCACTGGATATATCAGAGGCCCAGTCATTTTTAGGTATTTTGTCTGGTTTTCCAGACACTCTACAGTAGAGATGTATTGTGTGTGCAGGAACTGTTTTTTTCAACTTTTAAATACTTAAGACTCAAGTCCGTATCTCCATTTGTGAATAACATAAACAGCGTAGTGACTAATAGTGACTTGAAACTCAACGCATTAGAAAACATTCTTTTTTTGACCAGAAAATGTTTGTAAAAACTTGCCCCGGCCTTGAGATAAATCGTCTGTCACCATTCATTTCTCATTTTCTACCGCTTTATCCACTAAGGGTCGCAGGGGGTGCTGCTGCCTAACTCCAGCTGACATAGGGCGAGGACAGGTCGCCAGTCCATCACAGGGACACATATAGAGACAGACAACCATTCAATCTCACATTCACACCTATGGGCAATTTAGAGTGTCCAATTAGCCTAATCCCCAAATGTGCACGTTTTTGGACTATGAGAGGAAGCCACGTGGTGAGAACCCACGCAAACTCCTTGCAGAAGAGGCAAGAGTGCTAACCACTACACCATTATTGTCATATATCATCTATATTATCACTCTTTGTCTCCATCAGCATGTTTGAATATGTTTTTTTGGACTACTATGTTTGTGAATCTATGTTCAGAAAATGCTCTTTTTCTCTTTGGACTTTGGTGCAGGAGAGTTTGTTGTTGCCAAACCAGTCTGCAGTCAGGTCCTATTTTGAAGATATAGTGGACTGAATTGGGCATACATTTTTTTTGGTAAACCTCTTGTTAAGTAGCTGGACTATCCCTTTAGTGGGCAGAAAACACAGTCAGTTTAGTGCACCATATTTAATAAGAGGTCCTGTGGTGAGGATAGATGTTTATGTTGATTCGTTAGAGGCCCAGATGGGGCCCTGTCCAAAATCTCTATATACGGTTCAAGTGGTCACATGCTGGTTTAGCCTACATGTTCCACATTCCAACACTGACAGCAGTTATGGACTGGAGCTTTAAATAACTCGCCAGATCATATACTGACTGCTTTTACATACATCTTTCACTCTTTTCCAGCGCACTTCTTGTTATAGGAGCTTTTACTCTGTAGTTACATAGATATTGGTTTGATAGTGTTATTTTTTGGTACTTAAAATGCTAGTTTTGGTAAGCATATTTTTAAGCTTTTGTTATTTTATAATTGGTTTGAGCATAGTGGGGCATTATGCATTATTTAGGTCAGAGACCAGAGTACATTTGGGTGGGCCTTTTATTTATTTATTTATTTATTAACCAGAGCGAGAGAGAAACACCAGGATTCCCTTAGTTATGTTTTTGTTGTTTGCTTGCGTTGGACAGTGAAATGTATGAAATTCTTTTCACATTCCATTTTATTCTGAATTCCGCTCTGAATTCCCGTCAAGTCTGTTCTGCTCTGCATATGCCTGCCATTCACATAGCAAAAAGTTTAAAAATGCTGCTTGCTCTGTCTTACTTTGAAAACTCCAGCGTTGCATTTTAGTGTGGAGGTGCAAAAATGAAGACCCTTGGAAAACGGTTACTCATATTCGCTTTCTGTTAGGTTTTTTTTTTTCCCCTTTGGTACACTTTGAGAAGAAGCACACCATGTGTTATAGTTAAATTAAACAGTGTTCATACTACCAACTTAGTTTTTTGGTTTCTTCATTCAGTGTTAAAATATTGGGCTGTTCAGGAAGTGTGGAATGCCACATTAACATTCCAGAGTGAGATATGACTGTGAGAATGAAATGACTGGAACATAAACAACAGAACATCTTTAACTGTGTCTTACACTTGAGTTATCTTTCAGCGTCGTGTTATTTTTGCACTAAACCAAAAATCATCGACACTATCTATGACTCCCAGCAGCAGAGCCGGGACATTATTAGGTTTAGTCTGAGTAATATCAGTTTATGAGAAATGTGCAGATTTTAATATGCTCTAGTTCCAATATGCATAGTTTATGATATCAAGCAATAAATAATACATTTACAGTTAAGTCTTGAGCAGAGTGTGATGTCACTTTTTGTTTTTGAGTAGTGGTGGGAATCTTTAGGTACCTGACGATTTGATTCTTTTACAGTTCTGAAGGCAACAATTAGGATTCTAGGGTATTTCATCGTATAATTTCTACTTTTTTGCTGGTCGGCAGCAACAGGAGCTGTTTGTTTATGCCCCACCTCCATGGTGGTCATGTGACGTGACGGCTGTGCCGCTGAAGTGTTTCAGTTTTCACACAGCGTACATGTTTTGTGGCTTTTGTCCCGCTTGCTTCTTGCCCATACGTCATAGAAGCCGACCTTTTTCCACACAGCTTTTATGGATGGATGTTACACTTTAGCGATGGCGCTCACTCAGCCATCTTTGCTTAAGTTGACGAGGCGGGGAACGCATACTGTACGCTGTGTGACATTTAAGGTGGTTAAGGTGTGTTGAAAATGATGCAGTGGCCCTCATGTTGGGTGTGTGTACTGAGCGCAGTGTTAAAAAGTTTTTTTTAAGTTTTTCTTGATACATTTTTTTGATTATGGCTTTTTCAAAAGAGAGAGAGTCATGATGCATGGAAAAAAATAGATGATTTCTCCCACCTTTATTATTAAGCCTCTGTTCTGGTAGCCCATCTTTCCAAGATGGAGATTTTTGGAGTATACAGATTTTACATTTATTCTGTACACTGTCCAATATCCGATCCAGTGATTGTGACCAGTATCAGACACATACCGTTACGCCGTGGTGGATCAGCTCATCTCTAGTTATACCCTATCCAACTATTATTTTTAAGTTTATTTATTTTTAACAATGAAAAACTTCTATATAAAATGTCTCTGTCAGTATCAATTATTGGTTCAAGCACTCCGGATATATCATCATATTGGCAAACAGTCCAATATTGTGCATTCCTAGCTGTTAATCCTTAGGTTTTTGTCCTGTACGCAGTTGTTTATGTTGTGGTTAACCACACAAAGCTCAAATTGTGCTCTGCAGGCTAACTTGTACATATCTACACCGACATTTACTACCCAGAGCCATTCTATTACAACTGGAAATTGCATGTCCACTTAGGCACACAGGATATGATGCAACACCCTATGGATTATGCAGGCTGTTGCTGTATTAAGCATGGTAAACCCTAGCTTTCATGAGTGTGCAGTGAAGTGCTGGCTGTTCATGCCCAGGACTTTTCTCTTAGAGGGTGTATTCACTTATCAAAAGGTGAAAATGTTATCTAGCCCTCACTTGGTGAATTCATTCAGATGTCATCAGTAGTAATTAGCCACAAATTCACTGAGGACTAGACTTTTTTTTTTTTCCCCACTCTGGCTCATGAAGCAAATTACTGCTGTCGAGAAGAAGTGAGTCACTATGTCACTGCTCTTTGTTACTATTTCCAACAATATAAAACCCATCTGAAACATAAAACTTATAATATGACAGGAAAAAAAACAGCATCATTGGTTTCATAGTTGCAATTTAATGAGATTTAAAAGAAAAGAATGTTGTGGGTTTTTCCCCCCTGGTGGCCAGTCAGCTGCTGTCACTGTGATGAGTGTTTTCGTGTTTAATTTTGTTAATTATGACCATGTGTTTATGCATCTAATGTATCGCATTAACCCAGTGAAAGAGACTCAATTTGTCAACAAAATTAATGAATTCTGCTGATGCCTTTCAGAGGTGGACTGATGAGTGTTGCGTGTGTTGGTCAGTGTGAGAGTAATGCAGAAGTAGGACACAGCAGAGAGCGAGAGCGGGCGCTGATTACATGTAATCAATCATCGCTCTCAAAAGATTTTTTTTCTTTTGCTGCAGTTCCAATTTAAAGGTGCAGTAGACGGGAGTTTTTTATGTTTATCAGTATTTCCATAATATTTTATTAACCTAATGTAAATCAAGAAATCTGAGAGAGAGAGAGAGAGAGAGAGAGTGCAAGACTTCTGCCCCTCCTCTGGACTTTGTTTACAGCAAACGCAAATTCTGTCTTGTCAATGGAGGCTTTGACCAATCGCAAGGCACTTCAGAGAGCGCTCTAATTGGCTGTTCTACCGCGCCCTCTTTGCACAGAGCTCCTTTCGGTGAAGAGAATCCTGTTCCTCCCTCACTTCATGGACGATAGCTTGAGTGCACTAAGGCATAGTAACTCAGAAAATGTAGCTGTGTCAGGATCTACAATGCACATGGACATTGGTTCATTATAATATAGATTTTCCACGCTATAGCTGTAGCCTGATGCTTTGCGCAGCAAGATGCCCAGAACTGAACCAAACTGACGGAACATCTAAGTCATTTAGAACCAGATATACTTCCACATGCTGCTTTTCAGATGCTTTTCGATATCTCGATTGTTCGATCCAGACTATTTTGCTTGTATTTTCATTCGGGATGCACGATATTATCTGTACAATATCGTTATTGGCTTTAAATGTATTATTGGATATTGGATATAACATGCCAAGATTCTGTATGTATAGACTATGTACGATCGTGTGTATGTATGCTGTGTATATATGTGTATATACAGTACATATGCGTGTGTGTGCATATACATAGATATACACAAAGTATTGGCGTTCTTATCGACTTTATTTTTTTCCACAGCAAAGCAACACGACATGACTGTCTCAGTTTTCAAAATGGATCTAAGACCCAGCTTCTGTTGGTGTTCGCGATAATTGCTTCAAACTATTTGTTGTGCCTCTAGGCCGTGAAGTTGCAACTTGTGGCAACTTAACTTAATGGCTTTTTCCACTTTGAGTTTGACCTCCTCAAAGTTTTAAACTCATATTGAATTTCCAGTCAAATCATGGCTGCCCTAGTCAGGTTTACCTACGAAGGGTCCAGCCGGGTGAAGACACCAGTAATGGCTGGGTTCTGGATCTTCCACTTGGTCCCTAAACATGAGCAGGATGCCTTTTGTACAAGTCAAGATGACCAGGCCAGTCACGCATTGTAAATGAAAAATCATGAAACAGTATCCCTTCAGTATTTCTTAATCAAGTGAAACCGCTGATGAGCTGTTGCCATATCCCACCATCAAGTAGTTGGTGATGAAAAGTCTCGTGTTCGCAAGGTTGTGTAGCTGAAAGAGGCCTCCTGTAGTCTTCCTGCTCGGAATATGTTTGGTCTTAATGACAAGTATCTAGTCCAGTATTAGGAGGGAGGACTTACTACTGCTAGCAGATATCTGTCAACTGATAGATGACAGAATTTAATTAGCTCCTGTGGTTGGCTTCTCATATTCATATAGGCAGCACTGTTAGGCTTCATATCTTCATATCTTTGGACTTTGAAATTCAGAGGCTTTGTGGTTGTTGTGGAGGTCGTGGTGACCTTGGCGTTTCCTCGTTATCAAGTCCAAGATTAAAGAGTTTTCCACTCTTTCTTTGGCATGCCCACACCAAAATGTAGAATGGAAATTCTACTGTACTAATTGACTGTAGCCCATGGACTTTTTTCCTCATCAATCAATGTTTTTCACTGTTGTGGATATAGAATCTGGTGCCTTTACTTTTCCTCCACTTTCCTTGATGGTGCTCAAACACTTTAGGTTCGTCATTAAACCTCGGTGGTTTTACTACATCAATAGGACATTTGGCTTATTTGGTATGATGGATTGGCTCACAGTGTTGGTAAACTGCTGCTCTCAATAGGCAGCCGCAAGCATCAACAGCAGTGTGCGGTTGGTCTATATTGACAAGGCAGGAGTGAAAGGGTGACAGGGCAGATTTAGTCAGTCCGAAGTAGCCGAGCATAAACACGTGGTGCTTAAATATTGATTTGGCGCTTAGTGTTGCTCCAGTGTGGAAGCTCCACTGTGTCTGAAAGGGCTGGGACGTCTTGCACAGTGTCAGCAGGTCCTAGACTGATGGTGGGAGCAGACCTTAGAAAGTGACCCATTCATCATAGCATGTAAAGGAAGCATGCTACCAACTGCTACAGGGAACATGCACAGAAAAGCACTTAGAGTAAACACAGACTCAAACTGGAGGTGTTCTCAAGGTTTTCTGCCTAGGGTTAAGGCAGATCACGGTGGAAATGGATGCCAGAATTGCTGATAACGAAATTTGCACCATCTGGATCCTAGCAGACCTGTGTGGATATGGAGACATGGGATATTTGACCAGGCCCTAAGGGGGAAAAAAATGTATGGGTACATTATAAACTCTTAAATTGGAATGCAAAACACTGATGACTCTTTTTTTTTTCTTTTGGCTTCTTCTATATGCCTGTCCAATGCCTGTCCTCATGTGACCCCCGGCTTGAGAGCAGCACCAGTCATACAGTCACGATCAGTGGCCGCACATACAGTGTGTGAGGCAATTTATAGTTAAATGTAAATGTGCCGAGAGACACATCTGCATCTAGACCAGTGGAGCCAGGGGATTTTATGCTTTGGACAAAGACCCACACTACCACTATGCTACTTGCCATACAAGAGTCTAAATAATGTTCTTTGTTTTAATAAAGGAGACATTTATATGCAAAAAAAATGTAAAAACCATAAATGCTTTAGCATTTATGGCCCCCAATCCAGATCTGAGTTCTTTAATACTTGTGCATTTTGTGTATGTGTATTTTGAAATAAAACATTTTTTGAAATATTCACAGCCACGTTCAAAAGTTTAGAAAAAAAGTTTAGTAGGTTTAGCTGACATTGAGGTCATGAGATCCTGTAGAAAGATGTCTCACATTGTTGGATTTGTCAAAGCTGATGAAGCACTCGGTTTACTTGTGGTTGTACAGTGTTGTGGTTCCAGAGGTTTACTGTGAAACCAGTAACTGCTTCATCCCCATTAGAGTGAAGACAACATGCATAACAGCAACCGGCTGAGGGCTGAATTGTTGCAGTTGCTGCTGTGTCATCTTTGACATCTTTTGAATGTATTTTGCACCTTTTTATAACAAGATATTTTTTAACTTCTGGTGGATTCTGTAGTGCGTACAAGTGAGTAAATAATGAGCAAGGATCTGTTTTCTCAGTGTACTACTTAGGGTAACTTTACCCACACAAACGTACAATATTCTTTTATACTGTCCCAAAGTGGAACATTGTGTCCTTCAGAAAAGTCCGGAGTAATACAGTAGCGACCTGCGTGATCACGTTTCCTGTCGCCTGTTTTGCAGCACTCTGCTTTGCACACACAGAGCCACTGTCGGCTCCCAGCACTGCTGAGCTCAGCGCTTCACAAAGAACACGCACCGTTTTCACTCACGGAGCTCAGTCAGGGTATGAGGGGGCGAGGTGAACATTCAAATACCACCCTCCATCCCATAACAACCTCATTACTGCAGAGCTAACGGTGAACACGGGACACAAATTGTGTCAAACTAAAATCAAATTTGTAGCCTTCACTTCTCCTCTTTGAGCTTAATAATTCTTTAGCCAGTTTCGTACCTCATGTGTTTTGTTAATAGACACCAATATTTGAAATATTTTCTTTTTTTTCCCCTTGTTCTATTGAATTTTGCATATTTTTTGACACTGTACACAAACACATAAAATATAAACTTATTGTTCGATATGGAAACTTACTAGTAAATAAATCAGGGATTGTGTAAAAAAAAAAGGAAGTCGTGGTGGTGGAAATAAGAAATAAAAAAAAGCAGTAGAAGAAACATAATTGCGGTTAAAATTATCAATAAATGTCTGCCAGATTCGGAGGAACTTTTGTACCTGATTTTTCAATAAAAATCTTTTTCATAAAGAAATCTTATTTTTATCTGGCTCCAGGTGCATGATAACATCCGTCATAAGGTTTGATTAAGTCGGCAGTTGTTTGTGTGGGGCTGTTCTTGCACATATTGAAGAATTGTGAGTATTTGCTAGAGCTATCCACTGCCCTTGTTCCTCTGTGATTTTCACGCTTAGTTCATCCTACTAGGCTGATCCATTTTAGATGATCCATAGTAGCTATACAAGACAGTTTGGATAATGTTTCATATACAGAATGTTGGATATTTCTGTTTCTTATTTTCTGACTGAAATGTTTTAGAGTAAAATATTTATAAATACGTTCTTTGTGTATGTGTATCAAAACCTTTAACTTTTTAGGAGCCTTATTTCTAAACTGGAAACAAGGGCTGTCCCTTGTTTCCTCCAATAACCAGGATGCCAGGATGAGAGTCAAGGCTGCCAGTTTCTAATTATTCTCCCTAAACTGAGGACACATTAACAATGAGCGCTTCTGTGTGTTTATCAGTTAACACACCACGTGTCTGCGTATCTGATGTGCGTTTGCTTAAGGAGGGGAACAGGAAGAAGCAAAGCTATTTCGGAGGTCACTTTGATGCGACAGCAGTGGCCTCTCCCACTGCACGCTGAAAGCAGTTTCCCCGTGAGGTCACGGCTGGCATCATGGAAAATCTGCAGACGTCCTTTTGTTTACACGCCTTACAGTCCGCCACATGTGTGTTCGTGTGTACACGTGCAAGCCGCATGGCAGCTTGTGCCCACATGCAGTCTGAGTGCTTCTCATTCATTTGCCACATTGAAATAATTCAATGCGACCCCACAACACAGTGACAGAAAGTTGGGGATGAGTCACTGGAATGTTCATTTATTATAACGCTGTGTTGTTTGCAGGTGTATTTTGCCTGTGAGTCTGTTGCACGGGAAGCAGTCCCCAGGAAATCATCACCGCTGTAACGCAAACTGAAGAAATAAGATCCACTTCCTGTTTAACTTGCCATTTTCGATCGTCTGTCTGCAAACTGGAACTACAGGAATTTCCACATAACAACAACAACCACTGGCAGGGCCACACTGAAGTGTGTGTGAGTGCAGTGCAAGAGGACCATATTATTGATTTGTTGCAAGGCTGCTGCTTTGTTTTACATGGGGTTTTTTGAGGACATCATTTAGAGATTTGGGGATTTCTAGGATTAATTGAAAAAATAATCAACTGATTTATTGATTATGAATATAAGAGGGCTGCAATGATTACTCAATAAATTGATTACTTAATTAATATAATAAGAAATCATTGAAACTGAATCATTTTTGTTTCATTTCGAGGTCTGTGAAACGCCAGTTAACATTTTCCAACATTTACTGCCATTTTATGGCCCAAACAATTACTCGATTAATCAAGAAAATAATGGTCAGATTCATTGATCATAAAATAATAGTTAGTTAATTGTTGATGGACATAAGTATTTGATTATTTGCCTGATTAGAAAAAGTAATATTAAAAAGCTACAAAACAATTTTTTTTATCAGTGATTGCATTCATGAAAACAAATCTTTCTTCTCCAATAACAACCTCATTCATGGTGCATCTGTTCTCACAGAGTGGCAACAGCAACAGGAATTTAGTTAGTGGACTCCATGTACAGAATTTGCAGAAATATATGAGGTTTCTTAAATGTTAATCTCATTAGCTGCTCCCTCGGTCAACACCCTGTGAACCCTGCATTAATTAGACTAGCTCTCATGTGCTGGTTTAGCTTTAAAATATTGGAATATTTGATTAATAATACCAATGAATATTTGAGTAGTGTTTTTGCCCGAAATTCCCATTCCTACCTTTTAATGCACTCAGATGTAAAATAAAAAGCCCAGCTAAAGTAACAAAACCAGACCCAAGACATTATTATTTCAAAATTTCAATATTTCTCCTCCTGTTTTGGTTGCAGTGCTGTACACCAAATACCTGCAGTGCAGGGAGGGAGACAGGCATGTATGCACATTAAACAGTGAGTATGCAGAGGCTCTTCTGACATCTCCACTTTAGCAGCTGATGTGACAGGAGAGTAGACGCAAGTGCCAGCAGCAGTGAAGCTGTCCATACCCTTGACTGACAGCAGTGATTGACAGGCCAAAAAAAAAAACAAAGCATCTTTATAAAGCCTTGAACAAACAGCAATGGGTGATCCACAGGGTTAGGGTTCTGCCATTATATCCCTTTGGTTTATTTCCCCAACCAAATGCTAGGATCTTATTATGAGATTCTGATGTTATGATAATTGATAACTTTAAATATCATGGTCATACCCTCTTGCCTTTCTCGTGTGCCCTCTTACCAAAATGTTGATGTAGCTTAGGTTGCTATTCCTTGAGTTATTTCACACTACATGCAGTTTTGCGTAAAATGATACTGCTTTGAATTCACGTAAAACCTGCTTGTCCACCTTTTCATTTATCTGTGCGCGTCACTGGCCATTTCACTATTGTAAAATAATGCACAATACATGTTCTTGAAAGATTTCATATCCTTGTAAACAGGATTATGTGACTTAGAACAAGACTTTTGCAGCCTGTAATCTTTCACCACTAGTGCACGGGTTTTTGGTACTTGTTTATAGACTCATAAAAGTTTAGGGAACCTTAGAATGTCCCCTATTCACGTCAAATTTCCCTCATCATCAGTGTCGCTCGCATGCATATCATCAAAAACACAGCTGACTGACTCTTCACATCAACCCCCGAGGGGGAAGGCTCATGTTACCTGAGCGATTCCTGCTCTCCTTTTTTGTCATTAAAAACAGCTCATAACTTAAGCACGGACTGACAGGAAATTTAATTTGTTCTGATACTGTCACTTTTTATTAGGGCAATAAACCTTGAAACAGGTTATTGGCCCACGACTAGTTAGAATACTGTCATTACAGGTTGAGTCTTCTGTACAAACATTATACAGTAGTAATAAAGTGTCAAAGGGTGTATAAATAGTGATAACCTGTGGGCCTGTGTCTGCTTCCGGTGATAAACACAGACTTCCTTCCACCAAAATCAGAAGAGATCAGCTGAGAACTGTGTCTTATTCTCACTCCTTTCACTTGTGCCGTTACCTGGCTGAGCAACAAAGCTACTCATTGTTTGCAGGTGCCTCACTTGCCACTCTCTTTCACATAGACACCAGAATCAAACAGTAATTCGACACAGATCCAAAACACGGCCCTCTGTGGTGTGAGAGCCGACTGCTCTGCTTCCATCAACAGGCCTCGGTGGTCATGAGGGAATCACACTCTGGGAGAGTTTCAGTGCAGTAAAAGAATAATGAACATAGTGGTGGGAGGTTTTTTCCCCCAACAATGGGGAAATGTCTGAGGGAATGGACACCTGATCGCTCCCCGCAGTCACTGGCTGAATCATGGGGGGGAGCGGGCGGGCTGGCTCACTCACTCACTCATTTTCTACCGCTTTATCCACTAAGGGCCGCGGGGGGTGCTGGTGCCTAACTCCAGCTGAGCGGGCGGGCTGTCGGCATGAAATGGCTATCAGCTGGACTCAAACCACGATCACTTCTGCCATTAGAAGTTGAGCAAGCCGTGTTAACAGCCTAAAGAGGCTGCAACTGTCATGTCAATCACTGGGATGGAGAAGTGCATGCACTGATTGGATAATGATCAGAAGTCAGTTAATCATTAATGGTAAATAATGGAATGCATGTTTTTTTCCCCAGTTTAAATTTAGAACAGCGTATATTATGTAACAAATATCTAATAAAACATTAATACTCTTGCTTGAAAAAGCTGCCTGTGTCAGCTTGTTGTTAAGTCACCCTGCAGAGAGCGCCCTCTGATGGAATGGCATTTTTTTTAAACTTTTGTTTCAGCACGGTTAGGTGTAGAGCTAGGCAGTATATCGATATTTTATATATATCATGACCTGATTCAAAATATGGTCTTAAATTTTGAATATCGTCATATAGTAAGGTATTTGTGATGACGTTTCCTGGCTTTAAAGGCTGTTGCATTGGCAATCATATTTATTAAACAATACACTAGTTATTATTAATTAAATATTATATATACTGAATAAATATATGTGGAATCGACAAAAAAAATACATTTAAAGAAGTCATTAAATGACACTTTTAAGACTAATGATTTGTGTCATAGCAGAATCTGACCTTATTTAGTCAATTTCATTGTTTCTAATGAGCTTAAGTATCCTTCATTTAACAATAAAAAGCCAAAGAAATAAACGGAACTGTATTTTAACATGATGTACTAGAAATCATAAAGAGAGATATTTTATTTTAACATTGTATTTGCAGTGTATTGTCACTCTCCTTTGAGGAGCACAAACACGGTCAGGGTTTCTGACCACCTGCCTCCTCAGGACTCTGGTGGCAGGCGTTGATAGCTTCCTCTTTCTGCCACATCCAGGTAGAGTAGACGCTGTTCCTTTAACTTTAAACATGCGATTTATGCTTCTATCTGTATCTCAGCATTCAGTGCCTTTGCTATCTTTTGTATCCTATTTCCTTGTTTTTTGAAGGCAATGATCTCTGTTCTGAACTTTCTGGACAATTCTCTTTACTTAGCCACATTTCTTGATGTAACTAATAGAAACCCTTTAGGCAACATGTGATTTGCCAGTGTGTGCTCTTATGAGGAATTCTGTTCAGGGGGTTTAGTCATTTTAAAAGTGCAATAGTCATTGAAAGATTGGTTTCCTTTATTAGTCCCAAAAACTGGGAAATTGAAATTTCACATCCATATACCACATACAAAAACATCAATTAGTCCACAATTATTACAAGTTGAAAGTAATAATGGCACACGTCAGAATTATACATACAGCACATAAACATTTGACTGTGTATGTACCCTAAAATTTTGAACAGTCCGTCATCCAAATAGAGGCTTGTAGGATTTGGTGTTGAGTCATTGAAGGTAGGAAAGTAGGATTTGGGAATGAAATTTAAAAAACTGACATCATGCTCTGTTGAAGAAGAACTTGTGATTGACACCATTAACTTCTCAGGAAAATGTTAACTGACATTATAAATCCAGTGTAAAGAACCATTGACTTCTGTTCAAATCAAGTTCTTTCAACAACCAGAGCCGCCGTCCCTTGGTGGCTGCGTCCAACTTTATGTAGAGTTTAAGATCTTGCCTCACATTTCTTTGCCTGTACTTTAACGTCTGCTGCTAATAATGTTACTACTAAATTGAGTGGTCGCACTGTTCTGGTATAAAACTTAATTGCACGGCTTGTGAGATCCTGAGAAGTAACCCAGACAATGAAATGGATACAGTTGGCTATCAAATACACTTTTAATTGTTTAAGTTCTGGTTTATGAATTAATTTCAGTAATGACTCTTTCATTAATTTGTATTTGTTTGAACAAGGACACATTACGTCACTGAAAATGATCAGCATGTCTTATTTAGAGATGGGGCTTTAAACGACAAACAATCAATGATCATTTATAATGGAAATAATCACCATGTCATCAGAAACAGCACGAATGCCTGCCACCTCCTTGCTTTAAATATAGCCTTAAAGAAAAGTCACCTCTAGCATGTGGCTTTTAATTCAGCAGCGCTCCATTACGTAAGCCAACACAATCCCCTGTTCAGAAAAGTAAGTGCCTGTAGTGAGGTCTGTTTTTCCATGATGTGGTGCAGCAGCAGCAGCAGCAGCAGCAGCAGCAGCAGCAGCAGCTGCTCTTACATCACTGACATGATCAAAAAATAAATACGGCTCCTGTTTGTATTTCATGATAATAGTCATGATAATTGATATGAATAATTCATGAATGTGTCGTCAGTCCAACTTTTTCTTGGAAATGGATCTCGGCCTTTCTTTGCTGTCTGGTTCTGTGGATGCAAAGGGTTTGTTGCTCTTGAAGAGGTTCCTAAAACCAACACCTGACTGTGTTTGTCCAAAGTCAACTCTTTGGAATGTAACTGTATCAGAATTTTTTTCTAATCGTGCCGTTCTTGGTAGGTCGGGGTACAGTTAGCAGTGTGGCGCTGAGCTCTCATTGCTTTGTCATTGTCATGTAAAGCCTGTCTTTGTGTTGCTTCAGGCATGTGGATAATTTTCACTAACTCCTGTGTCGTTGACACTATTATCGTTGAGCTGAATTTGATGCAGAAAACTAGCAGGACAGTTGACCACATGCAAATGAAAGAAATACCCGTGCTTGCCTTTTACCATTGTTGTTTCTAGTCAGTAGTACTGTCTGAAACTAAGAAAACAACTGCAGAGGAGATTTTTTTTTGACATGGAGCTGACATGCCTGTCTAGACACAGGTCATTTTTAACTAAAAATGCTTAAAAAAGTATTATGGATGTAACCTAAGACAGTGAGTGGTAGTTGGGCATCACACATGACATTAATCTCTATCAGAGGATGGAGTGACACAGTGAGTGATGAATTTATCTTGGTTTTTTTGTCTACAGATAAACTGCTGAGCTTCAATTGTTGCAGTTGTGTCTCTGAAATCGCTAATCTTTTAACATGCATTTCAGTTTTTTCCTCCCCCTCTTCTCTCTGATGAGTCGTTATTGAATTCCTGTTCGTTTTCAGTCACCAGCGCCTCGTCCTGGTCTTTAAAGCAACGCAATGTAGTTTTTGCTCTCAGGATCCCCCTAAGGATGGAAAACAGTACTGTCAGTCGCAACTGTCGTTAAACACATGCCGTGGAACCATGTGCATTTGTGCCGTACGCAGTAAACAGTCATAGCAGTACAAGTGGGTTTCACATTGGTTCTTGGAGCGACCCGAGACAAGTTACAAGTTACAAAGGGCCAGTACGGGTGATGGAAACCCTCTCGGGCTCTAACGAGGGCGCTGTTCAAGTTGTTATAAGTAGACCATAAATTCAAAATATATTTGGACATCGGAGATACTAAATATGTGTGGCTTTAGTTGGCTGTGAAGTTGTTGCAGACTTAAGTCAATCTTTGACACTTCCATGGTGGAAGTAAGACTGAGGTCTGGTTGATGCAGCCGTCTCCCGCCGGCTGTTTCTCCGGGTATTTCACACACTTGATTTATACTCCGTTGTACGGCACTTTTGATTATTGGCTCTCTACAAGACTGAATAAGTCATTAACAACATTTTCAATTTCAGAGGATGTCTGTAGTCTTTGTAACCACACACCTTTCAGATGTCAGTTTACACAGTATCATTCTGAGACAGTTGAAACAATGAAAATCAACAGTTGAAGAAGGAACATCTACATGGAGACGGCGACTACCAGTTACAATATGTGACAAAATATCACATTGTATGTAACAAGAAAATTCTGCAGGTGTGGAACATGAGAGAAAAGTGGCAAGCAACTTTTTTTTCCTATCCACCTCTGTTGCTCAACACATTTAAAGGTTCGCACAGCATGAGCAGGCTTTTCCGACTGATGGCTGCCATGGCAATTAGGTGCACGTAGTTGAGACTTGTTAGTGGACAGATTATGAAGAAAAACATAAATCAGAACTTCAGATGTTTTACTTGTTCATTTTGCCTGCTGCTTTGTGAATCTTTTCTGGAATGACTCATCACTGATGTTTGGAACTGAATGTTTTATGAGCAGTGAAAAGCAAAACTGATCTGGCAACTTTTACTTAAACTTTGTATTTGCTCAAATGAATGCCTCCACAGACTTTGAACACCATTATCAGAAGGATGCATTGTGAGCAGACGGGCCTCAAATTAAATCAAACAATGAGGGACATTGTTGGTCTCCATTAAAAATTACATGGAAAAAACAGAGGTTGATTAGCATTAAGTTTGACCCACTTCTATAAATCGACCACACAGATGGTCTCGGGTAGAATGTGTCCCTGATGCCTCACAAGGGCAGAAGACCTTGGTGTCATCATTGCATAATGCCATCAGGTCCCAGCTGTTTCAATCATCTTTTTTGCCAAATATAATAATTTTTCAATTTCGGTACAAAATGCCAGTATTTTTAAATTTAATTTCAGGAGGTCAGCAGAGTCTTTATTTGGGTCTGACTTTTTACGTGGCAATTTGGTGTTCGTTTCCCTCACAAATCTGTGAATGGAGTGAGTTGAGCAGAGGAGGCTTCCCACACACACACTGCAGCAGTGACAGTAGTTCAGAGTGATCTTCAGTGAAGATCACACACCATCCCACTGAAGCTCCATTACAACCCCCATCCACATGTCTAGTTTATCCTTTTATTTAAAAGAACAGGGTTTTGGGAAGCAAACACTATCAAGTGAACCACCACCATGTTGAATGTTTGGACTACATCATCAACAGCACTCGCTCAGATTGGTTAGCTGTGAAGCCGCCGCCTGTACGTCATCATCAGCCCTCATTCTGATGGGAGTTTGTCTGATTGGAACTGTGAGTTTGTTAGAAAAGGAAGCTCAGAAAAATTGACCACGATCTGAAACATGCAAATAATTTGCACGGGAAAAAACACGTCCAGTGTGCAAAGCCATTAATGACAATTAGCTGTGGTTTTACCTGCTGATGTTGCCTCGGAAGCTTTACTGGCATATCGTAGCATACACACTTCTCTGGCACTGGATGAACTTCTGTAGGTTTATTTTCAACAAAGTAGGAACAGACCTTGTGATGCTTAAGTGGCTTCTTCAAACTTAAGGTTGTCCACTGCAAGCAAAGCATTTTCATGTTCTTTGGAGGAGGAAAAAGTTCTTATAGCGATTGGCATCCACAGTCCATGTGTGTATGCAGGCAATAATTGAAACGTTCCATTAAAACCTTTTGCTTAAATCAGCTGTAAGGCAAAATGGCTGCACATATGATACCTGTTTTATGAAGTCATGTTATCTTTCAGCTGTCCTGCCTGCTGCTTAAAGCCAGCCAACTACTGAGCAGAAATATGAAACCAGGAAGTCTTGCACAGAGATAATTGCAGACGTCTACTTTCTTGAAAATAAGTTCTCTAGAATACTGTAAAGCCATCTGACACTCACTAATTTGGAAATCGTACCAGTTTTCATTGCCATCCAAGGTCCAATGTGTAGCATTTAGAGTTTTCCAGTGTAAAAAAGATTAGGTTTGAAGAAAAGTGATAAAAGCAAAAAGGCTCTCTCTCTCTCTTCTGTGAAGTTAGACCTTGAACAGAACATGACCCTGAATGCCCTGAAGAGGGATGTTTTTTTGTTGTTGCTCTCTGCAGCTTGTCGTACTGCCACAGACAGATTGTAGCAGATTGCCGAGTCACTGTAGGGACACAGTCGGAGTGTTGATGTTGACAGATGGCTCAGGTGAAACGATGCAGAGTGATGCTCAGGCACTGACTCCCTCCCACAGTTTCTATAGGATAGGGGCTCTACACTTGGATAATTTATAGCAGCTAATTATGGAGCCATTGTAATAATACCCTGGTGCTGAGAGATGTCCAGTCACAGTCACTTATCTTCCCATAGACCTTCATGTTCAGAATCCACAAAATAAGCCACACTGACAAGTATTAATTTGCAAAATCGGTGTTGGTTTGAATTTTTTTTTTTTTGGATGGGGACATCACTGTCCTCATTAGTGCACATTGATTTGGATTGATACGGGCATGCGCTCGTCACCGCGGATCAATGGACACGCTCTGCAAAGCAGCCTAGAACTATTTTGTTACACTTCCTTTCCCACTGCTGTAAAAATGACAGAGTGTAAGAGGATCCATGAACACAAGGTCATCCATATCCGGAAGAGACTGTCTGCATACAGATTACAAAAAATAAACTACTAGCTTAGTGGCACAAGCACAAAGGAGCTTCTCATCTATTGCCACTTGATCACCGCAGAGTACACATGAGACTGAGGTGTGACCGTAAATGAGTTTGAGTCGTGTGTTGATGAAATGCTGTCATGCTCTGATGTGCTCTTTAGGTTAGGGCTGGACATTTATCGATATATTATCTATTTCATGGCATGAGACGGGATGTGGTCCTTAGATTTTCGGTATCGTCATATCATGATAAGGTTCTGTAAATGACTTTTCCTCCTCTAAAGGCTATTGTGTTGATCATCATCATATTTATAATATTGAATACAGTTGTGAAACACACTTAAAATTATGAATTGAACATTATATTTAGTGGTTTCACGATCTCAATTGTAAATCAAATACCGATTGAAACGATATCACAGTGTCGATCTTCAAAAGCAGGGGCGGAGTAGACGATATAACCACGCCTCCCAGTGTGACGTCCTGCAGACCCGCCAGACAGGGAAAAAAAACGCACGGTTGTAGCCATTGTAGCATGACTACATGTTATCTTCTCCTACTAACCTGAAGCTGCTGCCAATTGATGCATTGACTCTCTGAAATCACCGGTGTGGCAACATTTTGTGTTTGCTGTGAGTTTTTCCAAATCAAGAATCAAGAATTTGGAGAATCGTGGCACCCCAATTATAAATTAATTTACATGACATTGACAAAAGTTTATTTTTAAGCACAACTGTGGTAACTATATTTAAATATAAATATCCTTCCTTTAACATTACAGAAGCCCAAGAAATAAGCCAGCTTTATCTGAAAGTAAAGGTAATAACTGTATGTAATACAGATCATAAACGTGTATGTACAGTGTATTGTCTCTTTCCTTTTGAGAAGCAGAAACATCTCAAAAGAAAAACACCATATGTATATTAGGATTTAGCTTCAGAATATCCAGATATTGTTTATAAACATATCACCAGCCTTACAGAAATTTGATTTGATTTATATTATCATATATTATTATCAAATGATACAAAAAACTATATCTTGATAGATATTTTTCCCCATATCATCCCGCCCTACGTTATGAAAGCAGCTTTTGAAGTAAATTCTGCATAGCCTGTGCTTATTATTCAAAATAATTATTTATCGCAATATGTAGTGTATTGTGTCCTCTGTATTGCGATACATATATATATATATATACGCGTATATATATATATATATATATATATATATATATATATAATGAAGTTGTAGGAAACAGCCAGCCTTAGTGTATATTAAAAGTAGATAAGGGTATTTCTACCAAAAATGCTATTCGAATATTCATTGGTCAAAAACGCTCCAGCACATGGAAATGGAAAATAAGGTAATGCAGGGTTCACTGCGTGTCAAGCTAATTGGAGCAGCTAACGAGGTGCATTCAAAGACCCTGGTAAATTTCATCAGCTTAGCTTCTAAAGCCTCTACAAAGCACATTTACAGTTACAAGCACGTCAGCAGATTCAAGACACAAAATTGTTCAGGGCTTTGCGTCTGTGTGCGCCAAGTCAGACATTCCTCTAGAAAAGATGAAGAAGCCATGGCCTTTCCTCATGAAACCTTGCAAACAGGGAGGGGGTCGTGGCCTGAACATGACGCCTCAGACAAACTCACCAGTATCTGAAGCACATTGTGTTGAACAGGCTTCCCATGGTCATGGAACTCCTGGAAACTCTTTTGTATGGAAGACTCCAAGCTGCATGAACGTCACTTATGTCACACAGTACTGTTACTTGATACAAGAAGTACACATTATGTTCACTGGCAGGTGAGGTGAGCAAAGTTCTAACGGGGTGCTACTCAATTTTGTGTTGGTTTTTGGATTTTATTCGCAATTTAAGACACACTTTGCTGTACATGCATTTCCTCGTTTCAAGCCAAAACTACCGTCCAAGTTCGTTACATAATGTAACGCACACTTTGTAACGGTGTTATGTAACCCACCACACATCCGGTCAATGTGTGGCGACACTGCTGAAGCATGTATAGACTGTGCATAGACTGTGTGCTGCGGTCAGTGAAATTGTATTGAGCATTGGCAGCATGTCAATAGCTCCCCGTGTGTGAATAAACGACCTTTTGTAGGAGTTTCCATTCAGGAAACAGACACAAACACAGTTGCCCTGTTGTATTTTCACATGTCACCAGGCAGATAAACACACTCCTCCAAAGACCTATTTTATTTTATTTTTAAATTTAAGTCATTACAGAAAGTGTCGCATAGTTACGCTTAGCTTGAAATCCACGGGGCGGATTAGTTTTCTTTTTCTCTTCTTTTAAGCAAGCAGTCAAATTAAATGGTAACTCGGCCACTGCTAAGCTTCTGTTACAGTTCTTTTGTGGCGCTGTAACCGCCGAGCACAAGCAGTACTCTGCTCCAACCATGAAATGATTTCAACATGTCTGTGTGATCTTCTGCTGCCAAACTGCACAAGTGGGAGGAGAGATTTACACAGAGAGTTAGTTCGTTGTTGGCAGTTTGGTGGAAACTGACCGCAACAAGTACCATATAAAACACTTCATTTTGGCATACAAAACAGATTAAATGAATTATATTTCCTAAACTCTGTCTGTTAGTTATTTCTGGTTTTCTAGTTTAGATTTGAAGTTGTTTTTGCATGGCTTTTACACTGTACCTGTACTATTTAAAATTGTAAAAATCTTTTACTTTTAACCCTATTCAAAGGAGGTAGTTGTTTATTTCAGATTAATTAATTTTCTACCACTTTATCCTTTACATAAGGGTCACAGGGCCACTGGAGCTAATCCCAGCTGACATATGGCTTGGGAAGAGAAAGTCAAAACATCTTTATTTATGATAATCAAATGTAGTGCTGTGGCACACGGATGATGTCAGTTAAACACGTTAGAGGAGAGTTGTCCTGCTCAATGATTCTTTTCAGCTGCTCTCAGTTAGACGGCTTTGTTGCTCTAACAGTGTCATATTGGATTGATTTCAAGGCAGGTTACCAGGTCACAGTTTTCACAGTTTGGAATTGTAGACATGACGGAAAACTTCACTTAGAATTTGGCTTTGATGACCAGCTGTCTCATCGACCAGTGACCCAGATCACGATATCAATCATTCATGACGAGAGTCGATTTGTGCTTTATGTATCAACACGTTTACTATGAAATCTGTAACACCTAATGTCATTTTGAATTTGTGACTGAAACAAAAGATGTTTTACAAAATAAATCATAATTATACACTTGAATCTTCACTGAAAGTTGGGACAAATTCTGCAAATCTTTCTTGGGGACCTGGAAAATAGTCAAAAAGGGTTAGTAGTATTAATTTAATGTAGTAGTTAGCCTTGAATTGTTACCGTTTCCCTGTTGGAAGTCAATTGTCATTGTAAGCAGGTAAAAATGGCGTTATATTCACCATGTTTTAGTTTCAACCCTGGTCTATTGTAGCTTGCAGTGAGAACTACGGCCTCTGAGCAACACCGACTACCATGTAGCATTATACAAAGTGAAGAATGATAATGACTCACCTTTGTTCAGCTGTTGTAAAGGATGTCGGAAGTGTTCTGGAGCCACGCTGGTAGGATTATTTTAGTCTGACACCCCCCCTTTTTTTATGTGCATACCTTCCAGTCAGTGGAAGGAGGATGTGCTGGGAAAAGTGTAGAGTAAGTAATTGTTTCGTAGACATCCGCCATTCGTCCTGACATTACTGCTGGTGCTATAAAGGCTGTGAGGACAGTATTCTGTATGCTGAGGGACATCACCAAAGTCTCTCAATAGCAGGAAGGCATTGTCTTATTTTAACTGCTGTTGTAACACAAGGTCAGACATCCTGGCGGCCTCTCTCTGTTTTTAAGAGCTGGCGTTTAGACGATTGTTACGCTACATTTCACGATTATACTTGATTTTTAAAGCTGCTGTGTGTAACTCTCAAATCTAAAAATAACAATGTTCCATTCAGATGAGTTCACACGATGCTGAAGTCGATCAGCTCTACACTACAGTAGGTAGTGTTTAGATCTCATGTCACCCATTGACATTCCTGCACTGCGCACAGGAAATGACTTGTTTGATGCCAAGACAGACCGAGGCAAAGGCAACAATATGCTAGTAAAGTGAAACGGCAACAAACTGGTTGGAGTTTGACTGAAAACACAAAGAAGTGCCAAGAAAAAAAACGCATGTGTTCAGCAGTTTGATCTTGAATTAACATTATATCATCAACAAAAACAAAATCACTAGTTATGTATTGCAGCTTTAAAGGTCTCTCAGTTATATTGTGATGTTTGTTCATCATTCACTCATAGGTCCAATTGGGCCTGGACGATACTGGGGGGGGAAAGCTTGTTACAGTATACTTTTTTATATCATTTGATATAAATATACTTTATATCACAATATAAATCAAATGCATATTTTATAAGGCTGGCCTGATATGGCTTGTAATAATATCAATATTGTTTGGGCTACATTCTGATACATGGGATATATGGGGATATAAAGCTGCACACAGCAGGTGGTTTCTCTGAACTAATGAAAAGTTTTCTTTTGATATGTTTATGCTTCTCGAAGGAGAGCGACAATACAGCGTGAATACAGTCTAAAAAATATCTGCTGTTTAGGATCTATATTACTTAAAATAGTTACTACATTTCATTTCAGCTAATACCTGGTTTATTTTTTGGCTTTTAATGTAAATGAAGGATCTTTATACCCACATTCTGTGTCTTTGGTCGACACCGAAACATGAATTTATGTTCTACTTTTTAGGAGCCGTTTGAGGATGGATTTGCCAACGGTGACGAGCTCACCCCTGCTGAGGAGGCTGCTACTAAAGAGGCAGCCGAGTCGAAAGGAGTGGTCAAGTTTGGCTGGATTAAAGGAGTGCTGGTGAGTCCCTGCTGACAGTTTTAAAACATATTTTCCTTTTTTTTTTTTTGTTATTTTATATTCCCCTTTAACCAAATATGAAAGAATCATAGCTCCTCATATAGGTTTTACTCATATATCACAGTAATAAAACCGTCTTCATAATTATAGTACAAAATAACAAAAAAATACCTACAATACATTTTAGTGAATTTTAAATAAATATGTTTTATGCATTTTTACCTATTCCTCATCCACTCAAGTAATTTATTAGACCATAGGGAAGCAAGGTTTTCTAGCTAAAACTTGTACCAACAACATATTTTTCATGACCTGATACAAACCAGGAGACAGGGGAGTTAGTGGAAGGTTTATTTTAGAGAGGAAGTAAAAGCTAGTGATATCAAAATAAAAGTAGACTGATTTTAACCAGACATGTCTTAATATAAAAAGGTCCACCCTCACGTCTTTGTTTAAGTGATTTCTTCCTCAGTGCTTTAACAACCAGTGACCTACTACTGTTCATGCCAGCAGCAGTTCACACTCATGGGCTACAATCCTCAGCAGAGTGTCATGTGTTTGCATACTCAGTTCAAATTATAGTGTGTAGTGGCGCACTTCTCACCTGTGTGTCGATATCCAAGCGTTAAGTTCTTGTCAAATTTGATGATACCTGATATAGTAGGGCTATGAAAACACACCAACAACTGATGAAGACACCATCACTTGATGTGTGCTTGTGTGACGTACTGGCACATAGCACTTGGAACCAGCCTTAGACATGGACACTTGGCCTAACTAAGAACATGGCTGCCAGTGGAGACACAAGGAAAAACAGATTTTTGTGACAAAAGGTCAACTTGATAACATCTACGCCTACTTAAGAATTATAGTTGTTGCTTTATCGCACTGTTTATTTCATTATGTTAAAGAGGACGTTCTGTGGAAAATCACATTTCTGATGTTTTTTGGTGTGTCCCCGTGTCCTTCCTGTATCTAAACATCACTAAAGTGTCACAAGAAACACTTGAGCCACTTCTGAGAAAGAAGGGCTTCTCTTTGTACCTGCGCTCGAGCAAGCGGTTCTGAAAAGTTGAGTTTAATTACATAACTAGCACATTTGTCGTGCAACAAACCCTCCCCCCAACAGCTACTCCCGGTCATGGGCGTGAACATTCAACCTGAAGAAGAAGAAGATGAAGCACCGCGGAGCAGTCAGTCAGCTGGTAGCTGGCCAATCACAAGATACTCAGTGTTCTGGGGGCGGGCATTAGCTCAGAAACAGTGTGTCTGTTCAGATGCTGGCAGAGAGCAGCAATAATCTGGCTTAATCTGAAGAGACTATGAGGTTTTTGACCATAAATATTATTTAGTTTATCTAAGTAGACATCAGTAATCTCAATTTTTGGTTCAAAAAGACCATTCTATGTCAACTTTAAGTCACCCACTCCAAAGCCCACAAGCTAAAATCACTGATTTTAGCTTGTGGGCTTTGTTGGTACACAGCAGCTGCTTGCCTTTTGCTGCCTCATTGGGTAAGTTTGCATCCCAGAGGTAATGAGAGATTTCAAACATAAAGTCTTTGATCTGATGGAGCAGTGGATCAACAACTGCTTTGGCTCCTTTGTGCAGTGATGTAAAATTGCAGATTTTCAGTATGGACCATATATCATATAGCTACTTGTTACTGCTAAGGTTAATTATTCTCATCCACCCTTCATCAACGGCTTGTCCTCTTCTGAGGGTCCCACAAGGAGCCGGAACCAACCCCAGATGGTGGCAGCGTATGTCACACCCTGAATGAGATGATGATGATGATGATTGTTCTTAATGTTACTGATTCTTGAATCATCCTGGTCTCTGTCTTTCTTGTCTTTTCTCTCTGTGAATTTTTGATGCTTTGTTTGTAACTTGTAACTGCTGAACTTGTCTCTGTACATGTGACACCTACTGCACGTCTGTCCGTCCTGGAAGAGGGATCCCTCCTCTGTGGCTCTTCCTGAGGTTTCTCCCATTTTTTCCCCTTAAAAGGGTTTTTTTTGTGGAGTTTTTCCTCACTCGATGTGAGGGTCTAAGGATAGAGGGTGTCACATGCTGTACAGACTGTAAAGCCCTTCGAGGCAAATTGTGTTTGTGATGCTGACTTGACTTGACTTTGTCTCAGTTTAGATGGCATAACGAAGAGAGGAATGCATTCTTAAGATATTGCAGTTTTTCTTTATGCCTGCAGCTGCTTGCAGCCATTTTTTTACGTGCATCCTGACCGTCTGTGTCTCAAGCTTGTAACAACAACAGTGACTTCATACAGCACTTAAAAAAAACAAACAAACCTTGAACTACTCCTTTAATAAATATAATAAATATACACTTTATTGAACCTGTCTCCTCTCGTATACACACAGTAACAGTCCTTTCTTCCCCATAGGTCCGCTGCATGTTGAACATTTGGGGTGTGATGCTCTTCATTCGAATGTCATGGATCGTTGGTCAGGCTGGAATTGGTTAGTACAGCTCATTTATAGAAGCGCTGACCACTTAATCTTAACCTTACATGAAAACAACTTATTGCAGAAAACAATGTTTACACATACTGTGTGTGTACAGTATCTCTCCTTCAAAAGCAAATGGTTAGTTTGTTTTTCATTTTGGAAAATGGGAAGTGGTGTGCAATGTGGTGAAAGTTGTAACAACACTGTTGCACACGCACAAGTAGATGATTCGTACTGCTTGATTCTTCTCAATATGCACTATTAACACAAAATGACTCTTAATGCTGTAGTACATATACCAGGCCTTGCAACACTGCTACAACAAAACCAGAGAAGAAGACATTTAGCACGCAAATATGGCGACAGCAACACTGTATGTCTCAATACTTCACATAACCTCAACCATCTCTTTGACAGTGGATTGTGACATTTAAGTCTGAAGATAAATATAACATAAATAAGCAGGGAAAAAACATGGAACACAGATTAACTTCTCAAAATACAAAAAATTGAACAGTTTATTTAATTATTCTGACAGATATTTTAATGAGATCAAGGCAGAAATATGACAAATGACAAATCTGGACCAAAACTATGATCTTTTATGAATCTACTGAAGAGAAATGCAAAACATGTTTGTTATGTTAGTAATCTGACCCTTAAAGGTCTCCATTCTTCTTTTCTTACTCATGTTTAGGGCTGCACAATATTAGGAAATCATGCAATATGCGATAACTTTTGCTGAATATGATGATATCACTCGTGCTAAATTGAGAGACAGAAGTAAAACCTTTTGATTTGTTATGTATTGGTATACTGTAAACAATGAGTGGAGGATGAATCTTAAATATAACAAAAACAGACAAAAATAAACTAGATTAGAAAAAAAACTTGAGGATTTTTAAGTGCAAAATTTGTATGTAGGACGTTGTAGCCAAAGCCAGTAGTTTTTCTTTGGAAGGCCAGGATGAAAGGAAGTGATGAGGGTTAAGAGGACTGAAAGTTGATGGTTTGTGTGTGAAGAATAATCCAGGTTGGTCAGCTGATGTTCATGCAAAGAGTGACAGTGCGTTCACACACGCTGATATTTCAGCCTGTGTTTTTATGCGTTGAGAAGCTTTTACTCTAGTTAATGCTCTCTCCACTCTGTGTGAGTGCACACACACACGAGATACAGAGCAGGGCAGGGAGAAACGAGAGACGAGAAATGACTGAGAACGCGTTAAAAACACACGCTGACCTGAGGTAAAACAAACGTTGCTCCAAATGAATAGTGGAGGAAACACTGAAAGTTAAGAAGTTCGTTGTGGGAGTGCGGCGCTGTCGGCCGAATGTGCAGCAAACATTTATCGCAGTTCAAGCTGTCATTTGCGATGTGTATATCGCCCATGTTGATATTGCAATGACAATAGATTACCATATATTGTGCAGCCCCGCTCTTGTTGATAGTGTACTCACTGGCTATAGAGGAAAAAAGGAGTCACTTTGTTCTCACATTGTTTGATGCACATCCAGTAAGACCAGACAAGCTGATGATGCTCAGGAAAATGACTGATCACTGTGACACACTGTCTGTGTTTACTGACAGAATGGTGCTCTCCGGGTGTAACATTTCAGACCTTATTTGCAACACTTTCATATAAAACACAGTAGCATGTCCTTGAGCCTGAGTATTAGTTGATAATTCTCCACTATGGAGTGAAATACCACCACACGGTGACACATGTGGCAAACTTCAAGGCTCGTCTTCAGGGCTATGCTGCTACTTTTCACAGTGCCCTCTCACTGATTGGAAGCTGTAAACACTGTTGCACTGTAAAAGACTGTTGTCTTCTCTTTCTCCCACAGCTCTCTCGTGTTTGATTGTTGTCATGGCCACCGTCGTGACGACCATCACTGGCCTCTCCACATCCGCCATTGCCACCAACGGATTTGTACGAGGGGGTATACATGGTTTTTTTTTTTCCTTCTCTCTAGATCAACAGGCTGTCTCAATTATGAGGCAATAGTGCTCTCGCACAACAGCTGAACTTGTCCTGGAGTCTTTGTGAAACAGGATAATCCACCTGTGTGACTTCAACCAACAGGACCAGCTGACTCTCATTTATTCCACATGAAAGAAGAGTTAAACACACATCTCTCCACCAAGAGGCAAAAAGAAATCAGAGATTACAGCACTTTGAAGCAATGATTCAGGGTTTTTGAAAGCTTGAACACAAGGAACGCAAATGGCTCAACTTAATATACGCCTGCTTAAGTCTATGATATCCTAAAAACTCTCTTTTCAAGGTTCATAGTGAAAATCTGTTTTATTCCTTGCAGGTATGCCGGAGCTGCTGTTGCGTTTGATAAGTCTGTGTTGCTTCAGTAAAGCCAAATGAAAAATTCCAAGCACCACAGTCACAAAAAACACTTGAACTTGCTGATGGAGGCAGCAGTGGATCAAAATATCCTTTGTGCTGTTTTGTAAATCGATCATTTTCTGAATGGACTTTGGTGCTTGGAGTGAGCAGTTCAAAGTTTACAAATTTCCCGTTGGAAAAGGCTGTTTAATGGCAAAAATGCTAAAGACGTAGTCCTAAATGATAGTAGACTTGAGCAGGTGTACCTTTTTATAAAATTAGCCTTTTGTTAAGTGGATAAAATTAGTTTTTCCCCATGTCTCTGCTGATAGTCAATTTTTCAGTGAGAGTGAGCATCGGTGACTCAGGCTGGTTCTTGGAAAACTTCTCTTAATAAACTTGAACTATCACTTTAAGATACTCATATGAGACTTAAATGACTAAAATAATAGTAATAATATGCTGTGCAGCACTGACTGCAGTACTAAACCTTAATTAGGGACTATGTCTAAACTTCTATTTATGCAGTTTTGACCAGACACATTCAAGAAATTTTCATTTTCTGGTTGTCTTGAGTGTAACAAGAGGGTGTTTGCTAGATTTTGCCGCCTGATACACCATCAGGCAATTTTAGACAAAGTATAAGGGGAGTTTTGCCATGAAAGTGAATTTGTCATTAGGAAACAAGAAACAGAACACACATAACCACGAAGTTGTGCCTATATGTAAAAAGGTTTAAAAATAGTTTGGATTTTTGTGACAATGACAGTCTCTAAGCACAGGGTGACACTAGTCAGACTGTAGTGACGCTCACAAGGACATGGGCCATAAAAGGAAAACGTGTAATTCCACGACATGGTGTGACAAGCTCGAGAATGTCAACAACAAAGTGCAACTTGTGATGTGATGCTGAATTCTCCTGCCTGCCCTGCTTTGTTGAAGGCAAGTGTTTGACTTCAGAACTGATGCCAAAAGTTAAATGACGGCTGAAAGTTGAATGCTCTCTTTGAATGATACATTATCCGGTATCTAAGACAAACACAATTTTCCTCATACAGTGCCCTTGAGACTTCTCAGAACTGTTGTTTTAAGTGGCCATGGTATTCTGAAACATATGACATCAGAGGAGAGGCCACGATAAATCACTCTGCTTAATACAATACCATGCATCACCCCAATTGCAAACAACAATTTTGTCATTAAAACTCAGGAATTGAGTGGACCGAGCAAGAGTCATTTTTTGTCAGAGGTACATACATTTAACATTCGTCTGCATAGCATTGGAGAGACATGCCATATTTTCTCAAAATAGAACTTTAAGGAAACAAGTAAAACAAGAAAAGAGGAAAGGTCCAAGAATTGAGCCCATACTCCACAGTGGAGGGGTTCTGTGGAGGACACAAAGTCTTAGGGATAAGACAGAAACTTATTGGAAGCTTTCTGCCACTACCAAGTAGCTCATTAATAGGGCTGTCACGTTTTTGCAGAAATGGGGTTTGAACAAATTTATAATGACCCATAATGACCTGGAAATCACTGACAACGCGAGGAAGCTTTGACAGCTTTAATGTAATAATGTTACACATGTTCAAGTCATTTGCTGTGTTGAAGTGAAACCTGGGAACTCTTAATCACATCATTCACATTGTATATTCAGGATATCCTGAGCTCACATCTTTCAGAAATTTTCTTGAATGTAGTGGGAGAGTGTCGTTCAAATTGGCAAATATCACGAACACAGTAAAAAGCCTATTTGAAGGCAGTATATTTGTATACGAAGTCTTTTCCAGCCAGCAAAGCAAAGGCTTCAATTACAACACAGAGGAGTGTGGCATCACTTTCCTTTCAAGACATTAGTACGCTATATTATTATTTATATATGCAATATCTTGTGTGGCTTAATGTTGCATATTGGCCCAAACAACAGACTAAATAAGTCAATAAAAATCTGTTATGTTAACGCTCTGAACAAGCCCTCAGCCAAATATCCTTCTCTGCCTCGGCAGCTTATTGTCAGTGTCAGTGTTAACATGACAGGACAGATGATGAGTAAATAAGGCCTTCACCCCAAAACGTGTGTCTATATTGTGTCAGTCAACATATCATCATAACTTAAAGAACAACACGACTATTTACATTCACTTTTAACATTTATTAACCATTATAAAACAGATGGGATCTGAGCATTTACAAATCAGTTTTAGACTGTTGTTCCAGTTACAGACAGAGTAAACCTCTGGTAATTCAATTTTACACACACATAAATCCAGTTACAGACAGAGTAAACCTCTGGTAATTCAATTTTACACACACATAAATATTATCCTGAATCCGCATATGTATTGCCTTTTTATGTGCACGTTTTCTCACTATTTTTCTTTTAGTTCCACGACTGCAAATCAATATGTCATGAAATAGAACCAAACTCAGATTTTCTGCTCTTTCAGTTTAAATCTGTCCCCCACCAATAAAGAAAGGCGGCATGAAAAGACTTCAGCCAGGACATTGAGACAAGTGTCCGAAACTGTAGATCAGGGACTGAAGCTCCCACTCTCCTCCAACAGACTGGGTCTAAATTGTTTGCATGTTTGGAACGTTTTTCGGACATATGTCCAAACACAGCATTCACATCAGTCATGTAACTCAATCATGTTATTTTTTAGGCTCATGATCGAGCTTCCCCACAGATTCACAGACTCCCAATCAGAGCGAGTGTTGTTGATGACGTACAGTCCAAAGGTTTAACACGCTGGTAGAGTGCATGGTTGTTTCCCAAAACAAGATGTGTGGAGGGGGGTTACAGTGGAGCTTCGGTCCGATGGTGTGTGCAAATTGAGCTTCATAATAGTTATAACAGCACGTTCGCTCTGAGCTGCTGTCTTTGCTGTCGCCTGTGTGTGTGTATGTGGTAAGGGAAGGTGGATGGAGAGAGTGAGTTCGTGGACCGATCCGGCAAGTGGACAAACTCGTGGAGACAGGGACAAGTCCAAAATCGCAACTACTGTACACTATACTGTACCAAAAAAAAGAAAGAAAAAAAAAACACAACCCGCAATATTTGCAAAGAACTTTGCAAGAAAACAAACCCAAAGTCTGATTATGATAATCAGACTTGGTGTGCAATACCAAATATTCTGCACGAGAGCTGCACATTACCAGATGATTGAACGTGCTATTATTTTGCTCGCAAACGAAATGAATAAAGAAAACTGACAAGTTATTCATGCAAGATAATTCTTTTTTTTTTTTATTCATTGCAATGATATGATTATGGGGCAGGTTATATTGGCCGGGTCTGATTTTTGAAACTTTGAAACGTTTTTCAGTAACATACATGTTCTGATACCTGTAACAGTGTTATGGTTTTCTTGGACCTTTTCTGATTTTATAATGGATGTGTATTGTGCCTAGCAAGCTTGAGACATCATCACACGCAGGTCCCTGAAAATAATATCTGAAGAAACTATTTCCTGCTCGCAATTTTCCAATCTAAACAGACACTTTACATTAACATTGTTAGGGTTGCTGTCTAATCCTTTGTTGTTTTTATTCTCACATGATTTGCATTTTATTTTTTTTAAATCCCCTTGAAGCAAACTCCACATAGACCCTGCTTGTGTAGGCATAAAATAAATAATTTTCTGTGTTGTTTTTGAGTTGTTTGACGCTGATACTCCGAATCTGAATTGTGTGAAGTTGTTGGTTTGAATATATTGGACACTTGTTTTTATATTACAATTTTGCATTAGAGTATAAAATAAAATTGCTGGTCTATAGAGCTCTGGTAGCTGTCATCATGCAAGTGAGCCGTATATATACACCCGGTAATATGTCATGCAAATTGACTTTTCACTGAAGATATATAAGATATATATAAGAAATAATGAAGATATTTGTGCACCAGGAGGATGAAACAGTTGGCGACAGGCTAATTAGAGAACATTTTACTGGATCACCAAAGATTCTGATGATGGCAAAGCAAGGGAAACTTGCAATGGTGACATAAATAATTCCTTTATTTTATTTGACACAGTTAGGTGTGCGCTCATTTTTTTTTGTTTGATTTTTGAATCCCAATGCTAATAAACTTAAATATCTTGTTTATTTTATTTTGCTTTTATTGCAATGTGTAAGTGTATTCTGGAGTGGAATGAGGGAATGTTTACGCAGGGCCTGGAATAATGTGATATTTTATTTATTTATTTATTTTTTATTTTTTGGCCTTTTCTCTGTGGATTTAAAATATGTAGTGAAGCTTAAAAGCTTGACAGGAGCTTTGCCAATTGCAAACTGATGTCACGTCACGTGACATCTGGAAATCTATATATTATGTGATGATTTAGTCGTAGGATAATCATGGACCAAAGATGAGCGGAAGCCAGGCCAATTAAAAGAAGAATAATGAGTCTTTGTTTACAAAAAAGAAAAACCAAACAATATTTAGCCACGGAGTTGAAACTAAAGGTGAGGAGACTGACTGGCTGGGCGAAGGTCTCCAAGGATAAAAATTAAAAAGGGAGAAACGAGTAGTTAAAAAACACGAATCGCAAGTGACACGTAGTGCAGGAGCTAAAGAGCTGAACTGCTTCGGGTAAGTACCACGTTGAAAGTGAGACGCGCTGAAATGAGCTGCAGGTGAGAGGTCAGAGACTCGGCTGCCCGGCTGCCCGGTCAAGTCTCCTGAAAAAAACAAAGCAGAACAGAATCTCCACAGGAAGTACAAACATTAAGAAAATAAGAGGCAGGAAGCCGGATCATGACATGTTACACGCACCACCGTTTATAAACAGCTACACGAGAAAACTAGATAGACTGCAAACCTCCGCCCACACTGATGCTGTTGAATCCATATCCAAATGCCACCAAAATATGGGTAATTATATATTTTTTTTTTAAAAAATGTTGAGCTGCTTTAAGACAAACTCAACAAAAGATAATAAACTGCAATTACAACTTGTAAACTTTACTCTGTGTTCGCCCTGATACAATACTGTAGCACACGTTCATTACACTGTCGTTTGTATGATGTCTCCTGCTATGGCTGTTGTTATCATTCTTATACTTATTTGTGTTTGTTAGTCGATGCCTGGCACAGTACAACATTTACAGAGCAATAGTGTGGAGGGACTGTGTTGATGTGAGTTTTTACTCCTACGGGCAGTTGTTGTAGTAGTACAGGTTGTTGGGTTCTCGCTCGCTGGCTCTGGTGCGGATGCAGGAGTTAGAGAGTCTTTGAGCTGGACAAGGGACTTTAAAACTTCGCCAGCAAAGGAGATAAATGGTAAAACCTGTCTGAGGAGTCATCCATCGCGCTGCATGCGAACACCGACGTGTCCCTTGTTCGCCGGAGCTGACAATACAACATGATTCCGATTCCTTTTGAGGAATTAGATCTCTTACTGAACATCTTGTTCCAACAGATTTGTTCACTTTCACACTTTGATTTTATTGGGGCCGAAAAAGAAAAAAGAAAAAACAACAACCAAAAATTCAAAAGTGACAGTTGGTCTCGCAGAACGGCTGAATGTCCCATGACTGTTAATGAGGAGCTCCCTGCTGAGATGGACTTCATTCAGTTACCCGTCAAACGCACAATGCACACAAACACATGTTGGCATGAATTCATCAGCCCGTTCCCAGAAGGCTTCAGTCTTCTTAATCAACCCTCGTGTTACTCCTGTCTTTTCCTGTGGAATGTGCACAAGTGTGAAATGTTTGAGCACGCGCGCACGCACACACGCACGCACACACGCACGCACACACGCACACCCACTGTACCATGGGCTGCATCACTGGTTTCATCGCACAGTCAGTGTCTGTGGTTAATGAGATCACCCAGCAGCGGTGTAGTGTCACAGAGCAGGCCTGTCATTTGCGTGTGTGTGTGTTTGCCTAATGCCGCGGATTGTCCCTGTGTGTGTGAAGATAGGCCGGATCACTGCATGGTCTAATTTCTCGTGGGGGGGTGAGAACAATAATCTGCTGGAAAGACAGCTTGACATCTGTGTGCAGATTTGAGAGCGCCAGCTGGGAAACAGAGCCGACTGCAGTTCCTGCATCCAGAGAACAACACAGAGCCGCATTATCGACCCACACTGACATTGTTTTGTTGTACAAATATCATCGAGGCGTGTCCACTTAATTTAGAAAATATAGCTTTTCTCCTTTCGCCTCTTTTATTCTGCCTCTTGTAATTTCCCGTTCTCCTTTCATCACGTCATGTCTCCTGCTTCCTCTTCAGCTTCTTTCCTCTGATCCACTCTGTCTTCCTCTTTCCTAATACTTTTGAAAGTGTGAGGAGTGGAAAAGAGAGGGGGAGACAGAGGACTCATGGGTAAATAACCCTCTCATTGTTATACAACTGATCCTTAGGCTTCAGAGTTTTCAGAATGTTGTGTAAAGTAGGCATCAGAATGATAAAAAGAACATGGAAGTAAGATGGACAGAGAAAGCAGCAAAGGATATCAGCAAGTAGTAAGGCTGGGCAATACTGCATGTGGCTATTATATCAATATGGTGACATTTTGGTATCAAGATAGACACGCATCTGTGATGACTTTTGTGTGGTTTTCTTACATTGATAATCATCATAGTTCTCATGCTGAATAGAACATTGAAATACATGGAATTGAAATCATATTTTTAAAAAGTCACTTAATTACACTTCTTTCATTTTAAGCCTAATTCTTTGTGTTATACCAGAATTTGACCATGTTTATTGTCAATTTCACTGTTTGTAACCAGGGTGCAATTTGCTGGGGGAGATGATCTATTTATTATCTATTATCTAATCTGCCCCCCTTGCCCCCAATAGACTATGTCAAACACATAAAATAAATGCTGCAACATGAAAATACAAAACTCAAACAGTACAATCAGAAATGCACTCCTCTGCCAGTGCTAAAACGGTTCGAACCGTTGTCCTTCATTGAACATTAAAAAGCAATAGAAATAGACCAGGTTTTTTCTGACATGAAAGGTAATTACTGCATGTTAGGATCATGTAATACAGATTATAATTAGTAGATATTTCATTTTAGAGTGTATTTACAGCATATTCTCACTCTCCTTTGAGAGGCACAAACATCTCAAAAGAACATTTTTAATGAGTTCAGAGAAAAATGTGTGTGCGGCTTTATATCCTAATACAGTATATCTCATATATCTGGGTATTATTTCAAAGCCATATTGCCCAGATTTACAGAAATATTGATTTTGCTTATATCCTGATATACAGCAATATCAAGCGACATACAAAAGTATATTGTAAGATTTCTTCCCATATGCATTCAGTCCTAACTATTCAGGAAATCATCTGTATCTGTTGCATATGTGTCAAACTCAAGGCCCGCGGGCCATATCCGGCCCATAATACAATTATATCCGGCCCGCGAGATCATTTTACATTGATCTATTATAATGGCCCGGCGATATGAAGCGCTGATAACACACAAACTACAGATCCCATAATGCAGCGCAACAGCTGCCTTCAAAACGATACGTTACCTGGGAACATTCCCGCACAGGTAGCCATCTTCCTCCGCGGAGTGGACTCGGATTTGAGCGTTACAGAGGAAATATTGGACATTACGTCGATGCACGGGACAACGACAGGAAGAGACATTTTTGAAAACGTGTGTCAAAAGTGTAACCGACGTGAAACGGCCCTGGGGCAAACTTATTGGACTTAGAACAGACGAAGCACCGGCGATGCAGGAGGAGAAGTGTACAGGTGAGTTGACCGGCATGTCACTGCATCATACATCAGCAAACGCTGTGTGGTAACGTGTTGAAAATGGAACATTTAATGAGCACCGTAACGCAAACCGTAAACTTTATCCGAGCTAAAGGTTTGAACCACCGGCAATTTCAGTCTTTTATGCGAGAAATAGAGAGTCAGAGTTTGCCCACATTCCTTATCATACAGAGGTGCGTTGGCTGAGTCGAGGAAAAGATTCTCAACAGAGTTTTTGAGCTACACAAGGAAAATGTGTCAGTTCATGGACAGTAATGGAAGAGACTCCAGGGACGTGAGCGCATGATCACGTGACCACATGATCACTGCCATGGATGATGCAGTGAAGGCATTTCAGGTTCATCTTTTCATGGTTTTTTTCGCAGCATGTTCATAGTTGTAACTTTTATCATTTTGACAAGAGATATTTTTATAGAGAGCAAAGTATTTTAAGTTATATAAAGTTTAAGTTTATTTATTGTGGAATAATATTCCTGTCATGTTCAAAAAAACATTTACTTTTAGTGTAATCACTAAATGTTTATCCTGTTTGGCCCGTGACCCAAAGTGTGCTTTGAGTTTTGGCCCCCGGCGCAATTGAGTTTGACGATTTTGGTGCTTGAAAAACTTCCTTTAGATTCTAAAGGAAGTTTTTCAAACACCAAACACGCATGTTAACACTCTTGAACTTACTGATGGATTGAGCAGTGGATCACCAACTGATCACTGAAAAAAAAGATCACAGGTTTTCTCTGTGGACTTTGGTACAGGAGAGTAGGCGGTTTACAAATTGAAGTTTCCATTTGCAAGTTGTCTAACAGTGAGAAAAGGTGAGGAAAAAGTGGACATTGATTTTTGTAGTTGAGGCCTTTAGTTAAGTGGCAACAATATGTTTTCCCTTAAGTCCCTGTCTACAGCCATTTTGTCAGTGAGAGGTGTGTGTCACGGGCTGGTTATCAATAATGACAGCATGCATGCTGGTGCACTCAGCAGTGCCAGTGTCTATCAGTTTATACAACCTTGCTTCACAAACCTGAGCTTTCACTGTACTCTTAATACTGGCTTTTCTCATTAGTGACTGCAGTCAAGGTTTAACACACAGAGGACTTTTGGAAGCTTAACAGAATTGAAATTGGTTTTCCTTCCTCGCTGGTTGCTGCTGGCTACACTTAAACTCAATCCTGCAGGGAAATGCAGAATCCATTAGAGTAGAATGGAGTCTGCCTGTGATACATCTTCTTTGCAGTTGTCTGGCATTTTCAACATATGAAGATTTTATTTGCTACTTGGTGGCTTTGAGGTACCTTTTGGGGAACAGTCATTTGTCCCTTAATTATACGCACTTTTTTTAGTAATTCCAGATAAAATGTCTGATTTCAGTGTTTATATTTTAAGTAACACAAAGCAGGATTTGCCTCCACAGTTGGAAAACAGCATTGATTGTTACAACTGTTGTAAAATATATGTCACAGTAACATGCATTTGTCCACTACAAATTAGGCTTTGGCTGATATTTGATATTATTGTATATTTCAATATTTTTACATATTTGTTTTATTCTATGACTTTTATTTTGAAAGAAAATCGACGCGGAACTGTTTCATGCTTCATGCATGCATCACGCTGAAACACAGTGGACGGAGTTTATAATGTGGTGCAAGGGTGCACTTCAGAACACAGGGAGTCACTATTTACCTGAGCTCTACCAAGTGGATCTGAAAAGTCTATGTTTGCACGTAACTAGTAAATCTGATGTGAAGCTGAATCCTCCCCCAGCGGCAGCTCCTCCTTCTCTGGAGCATGGGGTGGAGCATCTCTGTCTCAACGGCTAGTTCTTTTGTCGGCTGAAAAAAAGCAACACTAGACACGTCATAAGCTGCTAATCTTGCTAAATTGCAATTACTGGCTGAAAATCATTCAGTCAGTGGGTGTTCAAATAAACAACTGGCAAACAGCTGGCAAACCAATCAGCAAAACAGGCTGTCTGCCTGTAAGCAAGCAGGTTATATGCTTGCAGGTGAAGCAGGTTATGCCTCTGGGCAAAGCAGCAGTGCTTCTGTAGCGTGAAGGCGAGTGCAGCCTAAGGGACAGCGCAGCGAACATGACTCTGAGTGGAGTTACCAGTGTGCCCACCCAAACTGTTGTCTCTTAGGTTAATCTGAATGAACCTTGTGTTAAAAATATCAAAATAGGAAACAGGCACTATTAACAGTCTACATACCTAATCAGTGCAATTTAGTTCACATATAACATAACCTGTTGTGCATATGCAGCCACTGACAGTGGTAACCTTATATCATGACTACGGTGTGAAGGAAATAAAAAGAGTTACCAAGAGCGATACACTAAAAGGACACCTGTGGGGGTGCGAAACCCACGTTAAGGCGACATATAGGTTACAAATAGTGATGGTTATTGACTGCATCAATGAACACACACACACACACTAGAACAAACATTTCAAACCGCTCATACCTGTGACACGGAAGTGGGACGGACAACAAGCAGGGTATACAAAGAAAGGAGACTCGCCAGTTGCCTGATGTGAAGTGGTGTCGTAACAGTAGAGAACCTGCGGTAGGCAGGAACTCCAGTCCCTCTTCCTAGACACAGGCAGGGTGGGTAGCAGATCAAGAAGGGTCCGATTAAAGCTGGGTCTTATGGTGTGGTGCGAGACTTCTCAGTGCCATAAAGATCACAAAGCTACCAGATGAGTGAGCTTTCAAAGTTGCAGCCTTGGTCCAAGAGTATATGGGCTGGGACACTAAACTTGGAGAACCACTTTATCACCAAAACTTGAGCCACAGTGGAGGCACATTGAGGCCCAGGTAGGGATGGTCATCACCAGGACATTTTCCAGTCCACTATGGGTTGGTTCTAGAATTTCATTCGGCCTGGAAGCCATGAAATGTCTCATATATGAATGGACAGGGCATTGATCGTCTTTGGCACCTTTACACCTCTTGACACCTGCAGGTCTGAAACCAATGTGGCACTTCAGAGGACATTCCTGGCCAATGACACTGTGACCTCAACAGTTCTAAGGTCCTTTCCACACCTTCCACTCCAAGACAGCACATCTGTATTCTTTTTACTTCTCCCTGGCCATTAGTGGATATCAGAATCAAAGGATAGTCTATGGATCCACCATAGTCCACCATAACTGGCATCCGCCTCCAAGATAAATGGCAGGGAGCTTGGTCTTCAGTGCCTCAAAACTTGGCGAACCCCTCCATGAAGAGATGATATTAGCTGGTGACCCCCAGGAAGGACCGCAGATTGGAGGCAGTAAAAGGGGACTTGGCTACCACCTTAACCTTGGCATGCTTTGTAGCTCAAAACAAAATATTATCGACTAAATTATTGGACTAGGTCAAACAGTCGGGCACGTTCTCATGGTGGATACACTCACTGCATGCTGATCCTTTTTTCATGGCAGGACATCGTTAACATACCTGGTCAAGAATGCAGCCCAATCACACACATTATTATTATTAGAGCCCAAGCACCCATACAGTGGCGTGAGGACCTGTTGTTCTTCTTGTTGTTATTGTGTGGTGTTTCTATTGTAACTCCAGACTGTCCTTACTAAAAATGTCCAAATTTACCATTGAAATTTCATGTGATATGATAAGTTTTACATAAAAGGTCAGTAACTTCTATATAAAAGGTCAACAACTGCTGTATACAGAAAACAATTAAAGAAGTGAACAACATATTATCTTCTCAGTCTGGCCGTGGATGTTGTGATTGTCTTCTTCCTCCACCTCATTTTCTTATTGGCGTTTACACAAAAATTACGTACAGGTGATGGGGTGAAGAAAACACCACAGGACAGAACAACTACTGGCACTGGGAATGTTGTTCATCACTCCAGACATCATGTGACGCAGGCAGGCAAAGATGCCACAAAAATGAATGGGATCATGCAGGATTCAACCTGTCAGAGTTTACAGTACTGTATATGTTTACAGTATATGGCAAAACTTGACAGGCTGAGTATATCTGATCCTTATATATGCTGTTAGTTTGCTCCACGAGTTTGGAAACAGGTGGAGAGGCTATTATTCCAGACCAGCAGTATCCTGACATCTTCAACTTTGTAATTAACTTCCTTTCCTCTTACTCTTTACAAGAACCTGGAGGGAAACAAATGGATGCAATGTTGTTCTGTGACGAACACACAACTCTGGAGTGTAAAGATAGCGTTGTAGTCCAAAAAACTAGTTTAATGGTTTAGTTTAGAGTTGAGTAGTATCCAAATTTTGATAACTTCAAACCTTTCCCACATTTTCGCAGGGTACACGGTATTACCATGACTAATTAAAAATGCAAAAATGTTGGCTTACACCTATACCATTCAGAAACAGAACAGTAAACATTACATGGGCCTAAGAATACTGAAAAAACAGCAAAACCTGTACAATGCTGACAACTTATATTTATATTATACTATTATATATTTATATCATACTTAAACAAATATTTAAAAAAAAGTGCAAATGCAGCAGTCAACCAAACAATAAAATAACAACAAATTGTCTGTGGGGTACAGTAAGCCCATCGACACAAATCAATTCAATTAAAACACAGCCTTATAGCATCCAATACTTATATGATTATCAAATAAAAAAAAAAGTAACAATAAATAACAAAGGCAGTAATGAAAATGTGTGCTATACATGTATCCTGAGAGCACAGTGGGTACTGTCTCTTGGTTTATTTTAATAACATAAATCATAAATCAAAATTAAATTAATTAAAAACACAGCCCTACAGCATCCACTTTTTAGGCTTATCAAAAAAAGAAAAACAACAATAAATGACAAGGCATAACCGAAAATGGGCATATAGAAACCTACCTGGAGAACGCAAAGGGAAATACTGTTTGTTTGTTTATTTTTAGAGCCCACCTTTAGTATGAAATGTTCATACTCTCCAACATTTGGTCAGAACAGGCTACTCCTCACTGAAAATGTAATAACACAAGCTGTAATGCTAATTATAGTAGCATGCTTTGCGTCAAATCTACTAAAAGTTTTTTGCTAGAAAACGAGCATGTCTACTTTTTCCGGCTTGAGCAGGGCACGCTGTGGATTGACAACTTTGCCCAGATCCGCTCTCAGATTTGAGGTATTTCCATCTCTCGTTGTCACCGTCTTCATGCAAATCTTGCACACAGTCTTGTTGACTCTCCCTTGTCATTTGGTGGGAACCCAAAATACTGCCAAATTGCAGAGGTTTTTTTTTGGGACCGACTTACTTGATTTGCGGCTTGTCAAAATTATAGCCTACTGGTAGTTTTAAATTGTAATAGTATTACATTGAAAACTCACCCACGCATAAACACACATCAGTTATTAAATAAAATTAAATATTTAAAGGCATTAAATAAATTATATTTAATATTAGGTCCCTTTAGGCCTATTTTTTTAATGACGAAAATGAAACTGATACCGTTGCTATTTTAAGATACTGCGGGATACCTTATTATCATATTATTGCCCGATCCTAGTTCAGTTTAATCTATTGCTGTGTTAATGTTGCTGTGCAGACTAGCTCTTGGGGTTGCTGGTCTGTGAAACAGAGGAAGCTCATTTCAGGCCCAGTTATCTACATATAAATAACATACTGTAAACAACACCCCCCAACCAAGCCAATGTTGATAGAAATGAATGAATGAATGAATGAATGAACAACTACAATTTAAGGAAATAAATGCTATGTTTATATTTACAGTGTATAATTACAGTACAAACGTAAATGGCCTACGTCACTGAGTAAATACACAACCAGCTGGTTGTTGCTAGACTACAGACTTCTCCCAAACTCAAAAAGTGGTTACACCTATGAGACAGTTCCTGCAATCACCATGCATCAGCCCAGCATCCACACCCGCCCGCTGCTCCACTGACCATTTGCTGCATTTATCTATTTATCCAATCACCATCTCGCTCGCTGCAGTGAAAACAACCTATTCTGTGCTGTCTCACAGAGATCAATTAAAGCTGAGCAGCCACTGGTTTTGATGTGCCATGCTGCCGCGGGAATGTACGAGAAGGAAACTGTGTCAGACAATCTGGGATTGAACAGCTGATTCTGAACAAACTAGTCGTGTAGTTGATGGAGTTCCAGTACGTACATATTTGACCTTTCTTTTTAGGGCATTTTAGAGGAAGCGCAGCTTCACTTGCTGTCCTAAAGCAATCGCCTCTGTCCGAGCGCGTGGTTTATCCACGACGTCCATCATGGCAGTAATCCTCTTCTGCCTCGTCTCTGGATCTTTGCGGCGCTTGTGAAATGCTCCCCCTGTTAGCCTGTCTCTGACTGTTTTGGCATGGCGTCTATCCACCGTCTTCACTTTTATATTAAAAGAGCAAACAAAGACATGACCTGATCCAGCCCAATCCAACTTTATTTATAAGGCACTTTAAAACAACACAGTTGACCGAAGTGCTGTACGCAGACATGAGGACAAATACAAGAGTAAAGCAATTTATATAGCCCGCCATCACAATTTGCCTCGAAGGACTTTACGGTCTGTACAGCAAGTGACACCCTCTATCCTTAGACCCTCACATTGAGCGAGGAAAAACTTGACATATTGCCTGATTTATGTGTTGATGTGTTGTCTAGTATATACTACAGAAATTAACAGTGCCGCTGTGCCACCTTGGGTCAGCCACTGGAGCTCTATAACCAATAATTTTATTGTGAAAGAGGCTATAATAACAGATGCTTTAATAGCTCAGTGAAAACAAAACAGGGGACCAATCTAAATGTAAAATAAGATGTTTTTCTTTTTTTTTCCCAACACTATAATGTCAATTTGAAGATCAACACGTTGTCTCTTACAGCTTTTAGGTGTAAGTGTAGTCATGTATAGGTCTTATTTTCAACACATCCCATTAAAAGCCCCTAGAACCAACAATGACTGTGTCTGAATAATAATTACTGTCTGTGAATGCAAAGCCAAGTGCATCTTATTCCTCTGAGCCACAGAGCTCCTTTGTTTCCCCAAACCCATTAAGAACACATCAGTGAGCCACACTGCTGGACTGGCTGACATGTCTCTGCATCCAAATGAACACACACTCACAAAACCACAGCTTACACTTTGAAATACTTTACGATTTTTTTTAGCAGCGACCTTTGGCAGTCACAACTTAGCTTAGATCTCCACAAGTTTGTCTTTGTGCTGTAAATGAACGTGGCTGCTGGTTAGAAGGTAGGTAAGGCCACATTTGCAGTACAAATCTGCAATTAAAGGAATAGTTTAGAAATATGGCTGATAGAAAGGCATTTGTGACAGGAAGATAAAGCAAGAAGCTCAATTTTAAGATTTTAGAGACTCTGCAGATATAGATTTTATTTGGTGAGCCTTTGGTTAAGTGGCTAAATTCTTTGCCTGAATGCAAACATGTCTTTGCGCATGTTTTTGACATTTAAAGGTTGCCTGGAGCATGAGCAGTCTCACTGTCAGTGATGTCTCCACCTTTAGCAGATCTGTGTAGACTTCTGTGCCCAAGGGTGAGTATGTTGGTGTCTGCTGCTCAGTGTGACTTGCCCCACTATCCAGGATTATCCGCTCCAGGATGGATGCAGGATCGCACGCATACTGCTGTCACTTCTCTACAATAGATGCAATTAACCGAGGCTTAACTTTGTGTATGGCTGTTTTGAGACGTGTGCGTGTGTGGAGTTGACAAATAAGCATGCCTGTGGAAAAAGCTATAAGATCAAATACTTTACTCCGCACTGTTCTCTCAGTATTAACATCGGCAGTGTGTGTGTGCGTGTGTGTGTGTCACGGTGTGGCCCATATTTAATCAAAGACACTTTTACCACAAATGTAGATCACAAAATGTAATCCTTGATGTTTATTCCATACATTCATACATTATATATATATATATATATATAATTTTTTTTTTTACTTTTTTTGTACTTTTATTACCCATGTGCCTTTTGTTTTTGCATTATTTTGTGTGCTGCTCACTATATTTTCTGAACCTGCATCGCCATATACAATTAGTTTCAATCCACTTGTTGAGTTGTTGCCCCACATTTGGGCTCAACATTGAAATCGTGACACACAGCTGATATCATTGTGTGTCACATCTTACACTGCCCACATTCGGAAAAAAGTGGATTTGTGGGCAATTATCATTCTGTGTGTTTGCATTCATGTGGCCATACTAGGGTTGTGCATTTCCACTGGCCTCATTGGTTTGATTTGGTCACGTTTGTCAGGTCCACGATTGTATTGTGAAATTTTCTATACGCCAATGCACTGTGTTTGGACACACACTTATCCTGTCTGTGAAGTTTGAAACTAGCTGATGTGAGCTTGTTAATTAGTCGTGCCGTCTGCATCGGTAGCAGACCCGTCATGTTTTGTCACTGCCGAACATTATGGGTCAGGGTAAAACTAATACAGTGAAATATTACGGTATTTGGCGTGGCAATATCATATCACCTCTGAGTTTTTTAGCATATATATTTTAACTGATGTCACAAATAAAGAAATATTAAACTTTATATAGACTAACATAATACAATCAATTGAGGTTTCAGTCCACTAGATGGTGCCAAGTGCTCACTCTCGGTAGAGCTGTTATGTGAGTATATCGCAGTATAATATTTTGCAGTATCGTACTAAAATTGTGTTGTGTATTAAGATTCTCACCCCACTGAGCATTCTAACTTCCGTTTCAAGACAGCGTGACCTTAAAGTTTGTAAAGAGTGATGGGTGGAGATGTGAAATCATCTTTAAAAACACTTCATCACACACATCTGACTGGTCGCACCACCCACAGGGGCATGGGAATCGTCTGGGCTGCCCTTCACAGTTTGGAGTCCTTTATCACAGATCTTCTCATTCTTCACAGTTCAAAACTCAAAGTTCTTCAGTGCAGTTCAGAGTCCACCACTCGGCTGCTTTCTCACCTGGTCAGTTCCAAGTTCTTGATTCTCATCCTCCTTCTTTTATCTTCATTCAGTTCTTCTGGATTCTTCCTCTCTCTCAAAGCTTGTCTCACACACAGGGCACCATATAAAATAATTATTTTTAATAACCGAAGACGGTACCGTGAGACCTGGGCCACACTGGAAGCGCGAGCAGCGTGTTTGTGCTGCATAATGTCCTGCTTTTCATTTTTAGGCACCCACATTAGCCAAACCCTCATTAGGCATGCAGTCTGTCTGCAGCTCTTATCTATTTTCTCCACTAACCGCTTGCATCACAGCAAAGTAGAAACTGAATATGATCTTTGGGCACAGTTTCAGTGTTTGTAACTGTTGAATATGTCACGAACACAGTACCCTCTATTTCCATTTCAAAATACAGTCAAAGTTCTCCAGAGTTCCTTGAAGCCCTTTATTTTTTCTTCATCAGCGTCTTTGTATGAGATGTTGGCTGGGCCGGGGCCGGGGACCTGGCGCATTTAGCGTTAGAAGAACATAGAACATAGAAGAGTAAGGTACTATGTGTGCTGTTCCATGCCAGTGAGGAGATGCTGTACCTACTAAGTCTGTTCAAGAACACACGGGTGTTTATCCCTCTGCCCATACAAGCAAAAGATGTTGCTTCATCTTTACTCTTGGAGTAACAATCCTCTATGTGTTTCCCAGTCATGGCCCAAGAGCAAAACAGTAAAGCTCATACAGAAGAATGAGTCTTTTAAATTATATTGACATCAATATTTAAAGGCAAACCCATTTTAAAGCTGCGGCATGTAACTTTTGCCGAAACTTGTTATTTGTGGAACAATATAACATTATTCATATGTATGAAAACAGGCTTTGACCAGCAATACTGTCAGACCTGACCAAGGGAGTGCTTGTGTGTATACAGCAGTACAGGAACGGGAAGGGGCAAGATGCACTTATCATTTTAAGCATCTGAACAATCAAGCAGCAGAATTCACTTCTGAAACTTTTTGTGTTGAAGTCATAGTGTAACCAGTTTGCAGCCTTCTCACTCGACTAGTGCAATGTTGCTGTTGTTCATCTGCAGTACATGGTCTAACCACTGCTATACTGAAAAACAGAGGCTTACTCGGCATTGTGTGAACTCACGTAGCAATGTTTCCATATGTAACAGACATTTTGTTGGTGTTTTAAATTGATGCAGTACAGTTTTCAGTGGCAGATCCACATACACTATGTCAGAAACCACAGAAGGGTCAACGGAGATTTTTTTTTCTTCCATTCTTCCTTGAAATGTATTTTTAATTTGAGATTTGATTTATTTATTTATCAAACTTTTATTTCTTAGGCATGGCTAGCCTGTCTATTCAAAATAATTATAGGAGGCAGTTTTATTACACATTTGCTCTTGCCTCAATCTAAATTGTGAATTTGGTCACAGTAAGTTGTCATATTTAACAAGTGGGAAAGTGAGGAAAAACTTCATCATGTAATAAATATACTTATACATCAATATCCATGTATAATCAAGGTTTATAAATGGTCTGAATTTATAAAGTGCTTTTTTTTTTTTTTTTGCCTCGATGATCCCTCAAAGCTGCTTTCCACTAAAGTTTTGCCATTCACCGATTCACACTCATTCACTCATATATTCATACATGCATCTATGTGCAGCGCCCTTTTCATACCAATTCACATGCGGCTGTAACAGCCGTCAGGAGCAGGTTAAGTTTCTTGCCCAAGGACGCTAAACTAGTGGACCCAGGAATCAAACCCGCAACCATGCAATTGAAAGAAGACTCGCTCCAACAATGAGTCACCATTACCCATTGTTTATGTATCTAACCTGTTCAAAAACTGAAAACACTCTGCCTCCGGGCAGATCTGCTGTTATTGTTTAATTCCTGATTGCTCAGTCGTAGCAACTTTGGGCACTGAAAAATGTAATGTTTCGCTCCATGTATGGCAGAAACTATGAAGAGAGATTGGGTGTGGATGTCTGGGATTAGAATGACAATGTGAATTTTGTGGTCTTACACATAAATCTGTCCTCACACTTTCTTGTCTTGTCAGACTCACTCACAAAGCAGACTGGCACGAGCAAGCGTTTCTGCAGCCAAGTCTTTTGAAAGGTTACTATTTCAGTTCCCATTCGCCTCAAAGCTTATACTAAGCCACAGCTCCACTCCCTCGTCTCTCTGCCTTTGATATGGGAATCCCGCTGAAGTAGGTCTGTCGACGCATGCGGCAGTCTCCGTCTGTGTGTCATAATCCACACCGTGCGATGCTGATAGCAACGCCTGTGACACTGCGGAGTCAGTGGGTTTGTCTCTCCTGTACCTCGACTCGAACGAGTCTCATAGAGCTGCACTCTCATTGAGCACTGGGGGATAGAAAAGATGTCTATTTTTTTTTTTTCCACCGTGATTGTCTCCAGTTTTTCAGTATATCATCACCACTGCTCTACTCTGCTGCCTGGTCAGGGGGGATTGATTGATTGACTCCTGTCATGGTGCACCGTTCTCGCACCAGCAAAGCCCCCTGAGCTGTTGAGAAATTTATGCTCCAACAGTTTTGAAGGAGGATGCAGGAGGAATTTAAAGCCTTGGTCCAGACCTCAGCTTCCTGCAGCATAGCTGTCAGTCATGCTCTGAAGTAGAGGATAGTCTGAGATCCACTGAAATGGACTCTTCCACTTATGTTCTTAAGTCAGCTCAGGTCATCTAAAGACATTTTTCAGCTGGAGTTAATGCCGACTCAGACAGAAGCATGGATTAGGGCTGCCACTTTCTGTCTGAAATTCTGATATCTGTTCAAAATGGAAATCGTAAAAAACCCAAGTACACTATATACAGCCGAAAAGTACATTAGACCATCTTAAGTAATTACCACAAGGTCCTGCAGGACTGTAATCCAATTCAATCCAACTTTATTTATAAAGCACTTTAAAACAGCACACTTGACCAAAGTGCTGTGTACAGACATGAGGACAAATACAAAAGTAAAGCAATTAAAGGCAGTAAAACAATAAACAGTAAAAGTAAATAGCAACTGAATTAAAAGCCAAAGAGAAGAAATGCGCTTTAAGAGTCCAGAGACTTAAAAACCAAAAGTGAGTCGGTCTGCCTAATGTGCAAAGGCAATACATTCCACAGTTTCAGGGCAGCAACAGAAAACACATCTGAGATTCCTCTTTGTCTCAGGGACAACTAAAAGTGACTGATCTGCTGAACTGAGGGAGCGTGGGGGAGTGTACGGCTAAAGCAGGTCGGACAGATACTGAGGGGCAAGATCATGAAGACACTTAAAAACAAACAAAAGGATTTTAAAGTCAATCTTAAAATGAAATGAGGTGACGCTGAAATTGGAGTGATGCGCTCTCGTTTCTTTGCACCAGTTAAAAGCCAAGCAGCAGTGTTTTAGTCGAGCGAGTGACACCTGGTTAAGTCCAACACAGAGTGCATTGCAGTTGTCTAAGCAAGTTGTGATAAAAGCCTGGATTGAAATCTCAACGTGATGCAGAGAAAGAAATAGTTTAGCTTTGGCAAGTTAAACCTAAATCACTGGGTCTAAATCACTGGGTCTAATTTTGGAAAAAGAAAAAGTCACAATCCAATGCGTCATGAGTACAACATTGTTGCTTCACTAAACACAGGCAACAAGATGTAAACAGTGTCCACCACCATCGTACACTCTGCAAGCTCTCCTGGACACTGAGGATGTGAGTGAGGGTGAGTAGGGAGTAAAGGCATCAGCACTAGTTTATTAAGTTCTTTAAAATAAGATACTTCAGGTTGTGGGATTGGCATCAAAAAAAGTGGCCATTCTGAACATGTAAGTAGTCGTTTATTTTTCCCTCCTACAGGCCCAGGTAGTCTACCAGAGGCTATGTGCCTGATGGGTCTGTGTCATATCAAATGTATAAATGTTATCATATTGTACTGTAATTGTAGCTGTGCTGTAAGTGCACTCCCCCATTTCACAAGGTTTCCAATTGTTTACAGTGTAATCATATCCCCCAAACCACTTTTTGTGAGAAAAATCGTGTATATGGGTATCTCGTAATGCTATTTGTTGATTGAGGTGCAAATCACAGTTTAGTGTTAAATATTTCAATTACACATGTTGTTTAAATGCCAAAGCTGTTGCTCTGAGGCCGGACTACACCTCGACTGATCCCCACTCTTACTCCCTCCTCTTCTCCCTCATTCAGCCCTCAGCCCACTTCTTGGCATTTTTTTAAAAATCTAAATTTAGCTGCGGAAGAGGGGGCTTACTTACTCTTTAAAGTTAAAAAACAAAAAAAATCCTGCAGGTAGAAAGTAGGACACAGCCCTCCTTGTCTGTCTGTCTGTCTGTCTGTCTGCTGAGCTTGTTTTTGACTCTGGCTCTATATCTGGATCACCACCAAAATCTCATCATTTCTATCTAGGACCATGACCTTCATCCACAAAAAAATCCTTCTAAATCCCTCCATCACTGTTTGAGCTGCTCCCAGACTCACAGACAGACAAAGCACCAGTGAAGGACATACAACTTCTCGGAGGACATAATGATGTTGTTTCCTTCAGCCTCAAATGCTCAGGGTGGGCCCACTCTCCACATATTTTCTAGCTGCCTCTATCAGCTTGTGGTCTTTTCTGAGGTGCTTCAGTTGCTGTCACTTGGGATTGCTGAATCCATGCAGACGAGGCGAGTATTTTCATCAGCATGAGCTGACAAACAGGACAGGCAAGGCATGCTGGGGATATGCGCAGTAAAGTCACTATTGATTTTCTGTCAGTTATCTTACACAACCACATATCAAAATACACGGATTATGACTTTAAAGCTGCATCGCATAACATTATGTGATTTTTGCTGTTGCTAATGTATTACTCTACCTCTGTCCGGTCTTTGTGAACAGAAATGATGTATCATTATTGGTATGGTGTGTCTTTTAACTGAAAACAAGCTCTGTCAAGCAATACTATCAGACCTGACTGAGGGAACATTTTTGTGCATGCAGCAGCAGAGCAGGACTGGATGGGAAGAAAAAGCATTTATCAAACTTTGAGCAGCAAAATTAAATTCTGAAACCTTTGGTAGGGGTGTGAATATTTAGGTACTTGATTTGATTACAATTCTGAGGGCAACGATTACGATTCTTAAACAGTTGTAGAGATTGTACAATTGCATTGTAATGTATTAAATAAAAACTATTTATTTAAAGCCCCATCAGTCGATATTCAGTTGTATTTACTTCAATTGGCAATGGAACAACATCTTTCACTGGAAACTAAGGAAAGAGACAAAAATCAAAATCCTTTGCACTGAAAATAGCAACAGAGTTTGTGAAAAATTTGTCATACCTTGCTGAATTTTTGGCTGGCATGTTTGTTTATACTAACGTGGTTGTGTTGTATTTTAGTTTAGTTTCACACAGCGTGCATATTTTGTGGCTCTAATCCAGCGCGCTCCTTCCCTGTACTTCATAGATAAAATATTTTTCCGGATTGCGCTGGTCAGATTTGACACTTCAGCGATAACTCTCGCTCAGCCATCTTTGTTAAAGCTTACTAGGTTAAACGTCACACATTTATGCTGTGTGCCATTTAACCAGTTTATTGGTTAAGGCATATTGAACGTAATGACACAGTAAAGCATTTGTTGAGCTCCTGTACTTTTATTACATTTTTAACATTTGATTGATTCAGTCGAGCACAGTGTTAAAATGCTTTTATGTTTTTCTTAATTTATTATTCAGATTATTGATTTATAATAGATTATTAATCATTTAAGAGAGAATTGTTCTGGAAAAATAGATGATTTCTCCCACCTCAAACTTATGGTAGGAGTTTTGTTGTTTTTTGAGTCATTTAAAACCTGTTTCTTAACCACTTCCTATGTGCAGTGCAGGAATGTTAAACACCACTAATAACAATGACAATTTGTATTTAAAGTTACACAGTACAGTTTTAACAACATGGCAGCACTAAAGAAAAGTTGGTTATCAGAGACAACTGCATTAAAAAATATAAAATATAAAATACTGATACTTATTCTGTAGATGTTCTAATCTGGATCAAAGTGGTGGCCTGACAGAAGAAGCAGTACTGCTCTCCATATAAATCCAAAATAAATTGTTCTTGACATTTGTGGTTTAATCGTCTTTACGTCATCATTTAGCCTGTTTTTCCACCTTCATTTACTCATTAAGGTCTATATGACAACAAAGAACAAAGCTGTTGGCTATTTCTGAAAAAGAAAAGAAAAGATCATCTGAACCATGAAGTTTTTTTATTGTTGTTGTTATTATTACCACAAAAATTAATGTTTTTTTTATGGTGCCTCAGGAAAATATGGCTTAACTAGAACATTCTATATAAAGACTTAAATGGACACACACACACTGGTTTCCATGACTTCAGCAGACATTGCACTGACTTACATTAAAGTACAAGATGCAAATATTTCCGTACCTGTAGATACACATTGGGAGAATGTTCCCTCATTATTGCAATTATATGCAATATGTTCTTGGCGATGCCTGAAATGTACCTTCAGAAAGGCTTTGAAGTGATTTAAATCAAAACAAGGGTGAAATCTGCAGCATTTTCACCACATGGGCACACATGCACACATTCCTTTCATAATGTAGAATGTATTGTAAAAATTAGCACGGCACATTTTGTATATAGTTGTATATATTTTTGTATTTTGTTCTTCAAAATAAATAAATAAATAAAAATTCAGTGGATATAACCTTCAACATGGGGACCCAGTTTTTGAAGATGGCAAACGAGTGTGACCCAAATTTTTATTTAACATTATGAATAATTAAGTTTAACAGCCATATCTGTGTTTGTTACGAACTGGTTAACAAAACTTTTCTAACTAAACTTTTATTATCTTTGTGTTGTGTAAAATGAACATATGAACTAAAAGGCTGGGTAGTATTCAGCAAATGTATGTTCGTTTTAGGACTGTTTAAGTGGGACAGTCTGTTAAGATACAAAAATGGAGTGTCACTGACGGGCACGCAATTGTCTTTAAAACTGACAAGCTTTTGTACACGTCTGTTTTTAAGTTCGTTGAGTCGACAGGTTCTCTCGGAAATGAACCCTCTGCTTTCAAAGCACATACACTATTCGCGAGTGTAAAAGCTCTTGGATGCACTCAGGCTTGTGTGTTCATCGCTGAACCACACTGTAGAAAATAATCCGCATCTCATAAACTCTGAAAAAGTGGAAAATGGAGAAGTACTGGCATTTATTATTTAATACTATGCGATAGTGCGACTGGATTTAGGATTTTAAACACACAATAGTGAATTTTCTCTTTTTATTACAGCTGCTTTGTATACACTCTCTCTCTCTCGCTCTTTATTTTCTTTGCCTTATAATACAGTATATTGCTGAGTGTTGTCCATGTTGACATGTGGGCATGGACAACAGCATGAGTGTCATGCTAAAAGCCGCCCTTCCTTCTTCCATGACTCCTCTCAGCTCTGCTTTCTGCCTCCTTCTACAGCTGATAAGGCCACCTCTTCTTTTATTCATGGATTAAAAGCGTAGAATCCACACACCTGTGACAGACCTGCAAACACACCATGGACACACACACACACACACACACACACACAAGTGCACTCACTGTGGGATGAATTGAAAGCTTTAAATTTCCAAACATTGCCGCGGAAATCTATTTCCAAATCGGTGACCTGCATGCTAAAAGCAAGATCCACATTTCCTGCTTGTGTGTAACCAAGTATCTCATTCATGTCTTGTTTTTGGAAATAATGGAACTGCATGGCTCAAGGGGAATGAGATATATACACTAGATTAGGAGACACTGACTATTGCCATAGTCTGCCCATTATTTTCTCAATTAAGCATTAGGTGTTTGGTCAATGAACTGTTAAAAAATGTTGGGCTTAGGGTTAGGGTTACCAAACCTCGAAATAACAATGTCCTCTAATATCCTGTTTTTGTCCACAAGCTCAAAAGATTCAGTTTGAATGATTTCTTTGCTATATGGAGCAAAGAAACCAGAAAATATTCACATTTAAGGTCATTTAAAATCAGAAAACCCGTTTACACTGACAGCGTTAATATTTTCATGGATTTACAAGAGAGAACAAGAAAAATGCAGAATATGGGTAGATTTATCATCAAGTGCTGCAAAACACGTCAGTGCTGAGATGATACATGATCCAGGAGGATCAATGTACTATTAATTAAATATTAAGATTTATAGTTCTTTTTAAAGCAAGTTACATAGAATTCAATGATATATTCTTTTGACAAACTCTATGGTTTGTTGTGGTGAGCAGTATAAATAATAATATGTTTAAAGTACAGTACTTTGTACTCTGCAGTGTCTGTTCCAGCTACAGTACATGATGACATTTGGTTGCTTGGACATTACACCAACAGGGACTGTGATGACATATACAAATACTGTCCAAACATTTAACAGGTGTGGCCAAATACATATATGGCTGATGTGGTCCCATAATATGCAAGCTTGGGAAAAGAGCAGCAATGTTGCTCTGATGTTTACCTGTCATCCCCCTCTGTTCACTGCACCTGCGACTCCCAGCAGAGATAGTAGGAAGTAGAAAGTGAGAGATCTCGTTCCATATAAGAAAAATTCAGTTTTTCAAGTCCACAGCGTGAAAAAGCCATGTGATGACGTAGCCGACAATTCTTGACAATTAAATTAGTTGGCAACTAATTTTATCATTGTTTTTTAACAACACTGTCGTCATACTTGGGTGTCGTCTGCATACATAGAAATGGTAACCAAGATTTGTAAAGTTTAACTGAATCACAGGCCTTTGTTTCTGTCCAAACATGAGAAATGATTCTTACTGCCATTTCAAGAGAGTCACTGTTTTTTCTGTAATCATTTTAAATACTGAAAACACACTCATCCAAGTGGAAAACTGAATCACGTTCACAGTAATAATACTCTATAAAATAATATTATTTAAAATTCTGTCATTCAAGATTTGTCCTCTTTTTTTTTTTTTTTTTTCCTTTCTACAATACAAATTTAACTACTGTATATATTGCACTTAACCATAACATTCACTAAACATGATAAAGTGGGAATTTTGTCTATCCAGACCTCTTGGAAACTAGCAATTATTTTCATAATCAAGTTTCGATGTTCTCAAATGTCTTGTTTTGTCTACAAATCAGTCTGTTTTTGTTATATGAACCAAAGAAACCAGTATACACTTTTAAGAAGATGAAAAATATCCGATAACTTTGTTTTTTTTTTTTTAAGTTTTAATTATAAAAAGAAAAAAATTCAAACTGATTAAAAAAATTGGTTGACCATGAATTTAGTAATCGACTAACAGCATCGATTAACTACCCCACGGCTAAAATGTTTACACTGTACTGTACCTTGACACTGCATTTTAGCTTACAAAACACAATCAACAAAGTGAGAAGTCATCATTGTCGTATACGTCGTCTGGAGTGAAAACAAAGCAAGAGTGCTGGTCTGTGGAGAGAGAGAGAGAGAGAGAGAGAGATGTGTGCTTCCTTTGGTATCACTTTCGCCCACCTTTCCTTCCTCCCTTCCTCCCTCCACCTTGTCCCTCGTCTCCCCCTTAACCCCCCCTGCGTCCTACTGGAGGCAGGCAGAAGTGTGAGTAGAGTTTCAATGACTTTTGGCGGCGAGCACACTCACACGGTGAGGTTTCTGCTCAGTGGAGCGGCTAACAAACATGTACATGTCTGCACCAACACGTGCTGCTATCACTGAAGCAAAATTGTAAGGAACCCGTTGGCCGGGTTCATTTCCTCGTCTAATCTCGGCCTTAACCACCATACCAGCTCTGACATTTTCACACAATCCTGTCCTAATCTGAGCCCTTAGGTCATGTCAAACTCTGCCGCAGCCAAGGAAAGGCGCAGAAATCTTCAGACTCTGGTTTATTTATTAACTTTTTTTCCTCTTCTTCCCTTTCCTTTAAAGGGAGATTTAATACCCTTGAGGATTAAATATTTTTCTCGTAAGAGGACACAGAGTCCCAAAGCCATGGCTGCAGATGCACCACTTTGAATTATTTCTGCTTTTTGCTGCGTTTATTCTTAGCGCAGCCACAGCAGTCGTGCTCCTCTTGGCTGCATGCCTCGTCGCCTCGAACGCAGAGCACGACTCACTTCTCACTCAGTGTCGAGGCACAAGTGATTCTTGTTTGGCTCGTTGTTATGATAAACACATTTATAACACGTAATCGCTGATGTGAAATGTGCGGTTTAGTTGTGCCAGAAGGTGTTCATAGTCATCTCTCTGTGACTGATGTCCATCTGTGAGCGTTGGCATGGCCAATTTAAAGCTGTAACATGTAACTTTTCAGCATGAATGCAACTAGTTCCGTGCTATTTATGCTGTTTAAAGGGCTGCTGTGCAACATTATGGTTCATGAGTGGCTTAAGTATGGAACACAAGTATTTAAGGTGTGAAACTTTCCGATGTTTCAGATTTAGATTCAAAATTGGTTCCGTTCATGGAGCTGCTCAGAAAAGTGGTGTTGTCCATGTTAACACTGCTTACTCTGAGCCAAGGTAGTTTGCTAATGCACTGCTCACTGTTGCACAACAGCCTGTTTATGGTAGTGATGGGAAACTGAATAAAAACTATAAAGTATTGCTGTTTTAAAAAGTTTTGAATTGATTTTGAATCTTTAAGGACAAGAATCAGTTTGTCATCATTTCACATGAAGTGAGCAGATAAATGTTTTTTCTTGTTGTTTTTGAGGCCTTAAAATAAGCCTTTTATACTGTAAAATGTTGATGTGTAAGGTTACTACACAGACAAAGAAGAATGACGTCTTTTCGGATATGTGGAGGGCACTGTCGTTCTGTGACAGGCTCGGTAGGGGAGGGATGCGAGTCAGAATCAGCATTATTGTCACTAATGTTACGCACTGACGTTTTAAGATGTCTGAAAGTGGTGAACTCAGTAACATGTTGGGTTACTACTTAGTAGTAATTCACGTCAAAGTGCGTTAGTTTAGCTAATTGTTCCAAACATCCAGTATGTAACGATTAGTGGCATTTAATGGTAAAACTGCATTAAAACAAACAGAAGATGCCTCCATCCACCCTTCCCTTATATTAGCATGAAAGGTATACATAAAAGGGTTTTTAAGGCAACAAAAAGACAAACTATTATATTTTGAAACAATTATACACTTATACAAACATATTTATAACTACTTTGCAAGACGTTGCAAAATGTTTAACTTTGCAAGCCACAACACAAGTGCTAACTATCAGGTCACATTGTACACAGTCACTTACCAGTGTGACATCATGTCCATAGGTTTAGTTCAAAGAATACACTCTTCAAGTGAAGCTCTCGGACAAGGCCATTCTCCCTATGCTTGAGTGCACCCAATGATGGACATGGCAGACACCACGTCCACTATGACTCTTGCTACGACATTGGCCATTATAGAAACTACTCCAGAAAAATCCAAAAGTGTAGTAAAAAAAAACTGGACTTAGTTGAATTTCTTGAAATTCAGAAAAAGCCTCCAGCACCAAGTGCCAGACATGCTCACCATCCAGCATTAACACAGAGTGTGCATGTGGGTGCAGCGTAAACAGGACCATAACTTACAAAATGGATGTCACGCTTTCATTCTTTTTTTTTTTTTTTTAAATTACCTTAAAGTTGACACGATAAACCCTTCAACAAGTGAAAAGTAGGCTGGAGAGTGGAAAATGTTGCTACATATTCAAGATGTAGTGTAGCTTTCACTTCTGACTGGCAAGATATGGAGAAGACACTGTCCCAGAATAAAGCCTCAGAGTTATGTAGCAATCCAATGGGGAAATTCGTTTAAATTACTTTGTATATGGTTGAGCAACATCATTTATCGCTCATGAATCATGTTGTGTTTCCCCAAGAGAAAACCACAGAGGCAGACACATGCAAAAACCAAAAAGAAAAAGAAAAGAAGATTGTAATGACATAAAAAAATAAGATGTAAAAATATGGAGGACGGGTGAAAGTTAAGTCGAGATGAAAGCCCATGGTAGTTGGGGAGGGAAGCTTAGCTGGTCATGACTTGGATGGGTTGCAAAGGGAGGACTGTATGAGGAAAGTGAGAGGGATGATGGTGTGAAGGAGAAAGAGCCCACAGATGATGCCATCTGCTCGACAGAGCTAGTCATGGCTGGTTGCAGCAGAACTTGCTTCTGATAGAACACACACACACTACACACCAGCTGAAGGTTGCTGTATTTGACCATAGAGCAGGACATTTTTAGTCTTAAAGAGGACATTCACTGGAACATCAAATTTCCGATGTTTTTTGGGGTGTCCCCGTGTCCCTCCCGTATCTAAACATCACTAAAGTGTCACAATAAACACTTCAGCCACTTTTGAGCCGCTGCATGAGCTGTGAGAAACTGTAAAATTGTTTATTTTTTACATGTAATTTAAACCACGCAGGCACTCAAACCGACGCTCCTGCGGTTCGGGGGGCAAAGCACCGCAGTGCAGTTAGTCCACTCGTAGCTGGCCAATCACAAGCGAGTGGGAATGCGCTTGGTAGCCGGCCAATCACAAGAGACTCAGTTTTCTGGGGGGCGGGCATTAGCTCTAATGCCTGTTCAGATGCTGTCAGAGAGCAGCAATTAAGTGGCTTAATCTGAAGAGACTATGAGGGTTTTGACCATAAATATTATTTAGTTTATCTAAGTAGACGTCAGTAATCTTGATTTTTGGTTCAAAAAGACCATTCTATGTGAACTTTAAAGCAAAAGCGGGAACTTTCTTTCTCTCTCTCTCTCTCTCTCTCTCTCTCTATCCCTCACTTAACCTTCATGTATTTTCCTTAGGCTTGGGTGATACTTCCTGCATTCTATGTCTGCATCAAATGCCTAACATGTTTCACACGTATGCACATGGCCCCATCTGTACTCAAATTTGGACTTGCACTGCATTCCCCTTTTAGAGTTTGCCACTGTTTGAATGTCCTTTTATTCTTACATTCTTAGCAATGGGCTGCCCACTAGTGGAGGAGGAAGAGAGGAAGAGGAAGCAAAATGTATGAAACCTCATCTTCATTTAAAAATGTCTTCATCCACCTGAAAACCCCAAAATGACTCTAAAACACAGTAGTACTTATGCCAGGCCCGTATGTGGTGCTGTACTGCACTACAACAAAACCGCATAAGAATATGTTGAGCATTTGCATGCGGCATATAAAACAGTGAATGGAAGCACAAGAGAGAGGTGAGTGGGATTATGACATCATTATTTTCCCAAAGTAGCATATAGGTTGTCTACATGAGAATAAAAAAAAGGGTTGGCACTTTCAGATTTTCCCACTCTAAAACCTGTTTTCAAAAAGTTGCATTTCAGGGCACCCAAACACTGTTTCCATGTGGATTTATCTTATATGATAAAAAAACCAGACTTGTTTTCTTGTGAACAGCTACTCCTTGTCTTTGAAATACAAGCATGTGGCCTTTCTTTGTCCGACCAAGATGCATTTTGAATCCATCTTGAATAAGGTCCAAGACTGCACCTTTTATTCTTCTGCAATGTTTCACTCGAAAATTAGGCAGCTTCTCTCTTTCAGCTTCATACTTTTACCTGGCACCCAGTTCCTCTTAACCACTATTTCAATCAGCCAAGTACAATAATGAACAAATGTTGCTCTTTTATCTCATTAGGCGGAGGATGTTGTGATTTAATCAATAAAACAATCCACGTTAACCAAGCAATTTATGTAAAAAGCATTACGACTTATTATTTTTATTCCTTTATGTAACAAATCAGAAAAACCTTCGCCCATATACTTTATGAGGCTAGTGTGTTTACATTTTATGTGTGTCAGTATGTGAATTGTGTGGATATTACATTATCTACATACTTATCTGTTCTGAGGTCATCTTTGATTGGTTGTTTCGCAAGTAGCTCTGCCTTCAGATTCAGATCAGTCCAGCTGACCCAGATTCCAGTTCCAAGATAACATTGATTGGTCTATGTGTGTACACTATGTGTGTGTGTGTGTGTGCGTGCGTGTGTGTGTTGGCATCCTATGCGTCTGACACAGGAAATCATTATGCAGTGGGGTGCTCACTCAGCCCCAGAATTTGGGAGTCAAATAATTTGATCTTGCAAACGCTGCATTTATTTTTAATTGTTTCTTTGCCAGTCATGGGTTCCGAATCCATTCCTAACATTTTGGGATCACAGCACACTCTCATCTTACCCAGGCGGACACTTCCTGGAGGATGCTTTCACATCTAGCTTTCTAGCCATCTGTTGTTCTGAAACCACTGTTTCTCCTCTATACCGGTTCTACAACCACAATTGCAATAAAATGTAAATAAAAACAGAATGTAATGTTTTGCAAATCGCATAAACTCATATTTTATTCCCAAAAGAACATAGATAACATATCAGATGTTAGAACTAAGACATTTTACCATTTCATGAAAAATATCCTATCATTTTGAATTTGATGGCAGCAACAGGGTGATGTTTACCATTGTGTAGCGTGCCCTCTTCTTTTAACAACTTGCATGATACAGCTTTAACTTGCATTTGTGGATTGTACAGTGAACTGTGTTCACAGACAGTGTTTTCTGGAAGTGTTCCTGGGAGTTGTCTCAGGAGATTAGAAAGAAAATTATAGACAAGCAACTTAAAGGCAAAGGCTATACAACCATCTCTTATAGCCTTTTCTATAAGAGAGCCTGATATTCCTGTGATGACAATTGCACATATTATTCAGATTGTTCTGGACATGGCTGCAAGAGGAAAATTGATGACAAATGAAGAGACAGATAATATGAATGGTAACCAAAGAGCCCAGAACAACTTCCAGAGAGATTAGAGATGAACTCCAAGGTCAAGGTACATCAGTGTCAGATCTCACCATCCATCAATGTTTGAGCCAAAGTAGACTTAATGGAAGACGACTGAGGAGGACACCACTGTTGATAGCAAGTCATAAAAAAGTGAGTTTGGAATTTGCCAAAATGCATATGAGCCACAAAGCTTCTGGAAGAGTGTCCTTTGGACTTTTTTGGCAAGTCACATCGGCTGTACGTTCACAGACGCAAAAATAAAGCACACAAAGAAAAGAACACAGTACCTACTGTGAAACATGGAATAGGCTTGGTTATGTTCTGGGGCTGTTTTGCTGCTTCTGGCACACAGTGTCTAGAATCTTTGCTGGGTACAATGAAATCTCAAGACTATCAGGGTATTCCGGAGCAAAATGTGTTGTGTTGCCCAGTGTCAGCCTGGTCTCAGTTGTAAGTTATGGGTCCTCCAATAGGATAATGACCCAAACCACACAGCTAAAAAGAGCCCTGATCTAAATCCTATTGAACATCTGTGGAAGGAGATGAAACATGCAGTCTTAAGAAGGCACCCTTCAAATGTGAGACAGCTGGAGCAATTTCCTTATGAGGAGTGGGCCAAAATGCCCATCGATAGGTGCAGGAGACTCATTGAAAGAAATATTAAGAGCACCCTCTGTCGACTCCTACAGGGTACTACAAATGGTCTATGAGATGGCAGCTTTAATGGTAACTTTACACACCAGGTTTGAAATAAAATTGAATTTCAAATTAAAAGTGACACCTCTGACATCTGTGCTGTTGCTTTTCTGAAAGTAAGAATATGTTGAGTAAATGTGCCAAAGAAAAGGGGTGCCTGACAGCATGGTAAATCTACTCCTTTAAATCTTTTTTGCTGGCTGGGTGTGGGGGTTGGTTTCTATCAAATTAACTTGTAACTGCAGAGGAAAACAAGGGTCTGTGTGTGTATGTGTGTGTGTTTGACTGCAGAGGATAACTTGAGCTCACAGCACAATGAGAGTTGTAAAAGGGGGAAAACAAGGGAGATGGAGGCTGAATCCAGTCGTCCTTAGAGGCTGCACTTTCACTGCCACTCCACCACAATCAAGTCTGAGGGTGTAAAGCAATGTCAGAAAAAGCTTGAGTGGCACTGTGGGGGAAGCCTGACAACAATGAAACTGTGCTTCTTTGTGGTTATGTGTGTGTGTATATTTGAGAGCTTGAGTCAGTGCGCTCCAAAACAGAAAGGCAGCTCATCTATTTGTTTTCTTTGTTACTTGGTTTAATTTGTATTCTAGGAGCTGGTAGCTGGTTAGTGCTTCATCAGACTTGAGACTGGCAGCAACTGTATCTCGAATACATTCCCTGCCTGCTGTGTCTGTTCTCCATGGACACTCACAGTGATAAACACACACTGTGAGTTGAGAGGACACCATTGACTTACATTAATTTCCTGGACTCTTACTCTAACCGTAACCAGCCTAACTTTTAAGCATGTCTCCGCCTTACGATTATCTTAATCTTACCATAAGGAAGGGAAGTCCCCATAATCTGACTGTGTAAACAGATTTAGGTCCCTACAACAGGAAGACCAGGTACACACACACAGACAGAGGTTTTGCATCTGCTCTTATTAGGAGATTGCAATGACTTCCAATTCTTTTAAAAACCCCAAATAAAACAGTATTAGGGTCAGACTTTGGTATCTATTATGACTACTGGTCCTGACAAGGTCGTCAGTGTTTATGTCAGAAAAGGTCCTAAAACCCATAAACACAATGACATTCCCTTGCCCCTTATTTAAGGTTTTTTGGGGTGTCGGTGTATCACACTGTTGACATGCATGTTGAAGTTAGCACTGACTATGGGCTCTAATTTCAGCCTGTGCAGTAGTAATTTCGTCCGGAGCAACACCGTGTGCGGAAAATGTACAATTTGGTAGACGGAGGCAAGCAGAGATGGGTGTGGCTGCGCAAAAGGGGGAGGTGTTGACAGATTCAGCTTGGCGCAGTGACAATTTCATGCCAAAAAGCTGCACTGAAGGTGCGTTTTTGCCAGCCCCAACCTGGTCGGGCTCTAATTTCGTAGACCAGGCAAGGCACAGCGCAGCACATGTGTGCCGCGCCAAGGGGGTGTGTCCAGGTGCATTTTGCAAGTGCAGCCGGGCGCAAGTGCTCCTCTGTCCCGCCTCCATCTCTCCTACCAACAAGTAGCAAAGAGAGGGAGAGATGGCGTGGCTGGATATAACACAGTCTTCACCAATCAAATGAGCTCCTCTCCTCATCTTTAAATGCCCTGCGGCGAGGCGCAGTGCAAGTTTCATTTTGCCATGCACCAGGGACGGCCCCTCCACCAGTGTGGCCGTGAGCTCGGCAGAGGACATTGCGTCCTCCACCCTCTCAGTCATAAGCATCGAGGGCTTTGGTCGGATTGAGGTTGGCATTAAGAGTAAGGCGAACATATTTTTTCCACTAATAAAGGGGTTCAAATATAATAACCTATATTTGAACCCCGTGTAATAACGATGAGTCGTGTGCACAGATCACAACACAAACAAATACCGTGTGTAATGAGGATGAAATCAGAAGCAGCTGTGCGTAAAGGACGCATTGCCAAGCTCATGGTCTGGCTCTTTTCACTAGTGTTTGCATGTGAAAGGAACTTGTCTTACCCCACTGAATTATGATAATTTTGGCACGTAACTCTGGATTACACAAAATCAAAGATGTGAATTTGTTTGATTAACCCTCTTCAGGATCCAACCGTCCCATGAAACGAAGAAGAGGAAGAAGGAGACTACTTCAATAAATCAATAAAATTGATGTCTATCTTTAATGTGATTGAGTAAATTGTGGCCAAAAATGTACAAATGGAAACATTTAAGGACAGAGCTGTGCAGCAGGTGGTCTCTCCTCTCCCCTGCGCTCTGCTGTTCTACCTGCATGTTGTGTGCTAGGTTGTGTAGTACGCAACATGCCACAAAGAGTGCACTGAATTTTATGAGATAATAGTTATGTAAGGGTGCTTCCATACATATATTTTGTTCCTATTCAGAAAGTATGTTACAATATTGCACTTAACCTTAGATCACACTGCAGCCTAGACTCCACATTCGCTGAAGTCTATATATATGTGCTTAGTTGGTCTCTGTTCACCAGAGACAAATATATAGTATGTACTGTATGCTCTGAGCATGTGTTAAAAGTGTGTCATGTGTTAATAAAAAGATATCCCAATCAGGTTGACAGGCTTTTGTTTCTGGCAAATAATAACAGAAAATTAGTCCCTTGCTCACCAAAAATGCTCTGTTAAAGGCTGCAATAGATTTTTTTATTTTAACCCTTAAAATTACAGGATTTGCAAGTTTCTTTAAGCAAAAAAACACTATTGATTTTTTTCAATCCCATATATGCAAATTTGATTTTATTAGGGGGATCGTCTGAGCCTGGGAATGGCAAGAATGGGCAGCAACACAGATTTTTATTTATGTATTTATTTATTTATTTTTGCAAAGTCAGGTTGTAAATGAATTGCACCACCTGAGTCCCTCGACACTAAAATGCTCTGTTAAAGACTGCAATAGAAACGTTATATATTAATGGATTTTTACAGTTTTGTTATGTATAGTAAGGAGAGAAGTTAATGATGGAAATCGTATCATATATTATTGAACTTTCAGAATTTAAACCCCTAAAATTCCAGGGAAATTTGTGTATTTTTGTGTTGGCTTGCGAGTGTCTCGGGTTAGCACATACGCTAACTACTGTGCGGCAGGCAGAGATCATGTGTGCTTTCTGTTTGTCTAGGCTCGCTGTTTTAAAAGTGAACCGCTGCATGAGCTGTGCATAGGGAACAACTTATACTAAAACGGTTTATTTTACATGTAAATTAAACCACGCAGGCACTCAAACTGACGCTCCTGCAGTTCGGGGGGCAGCAGTTAGTCCGTTCGTAGCTGGCCAATCACAAGCGAGCGGGAATGCGCTTGTTAGCTGGCCAATCACAAGAGACTCGGTGTTCTGGGGGGCGGGCATTAGCTCCGAAGCAGAGTGCCTGTTCAAATGCTGTCAGAGAGCAGCAATAAACTGGCTTAATCTAAAGAGAATATGAGGTTTTTGACCATAAATATTATTTAGTTTATCTAAGTAGACATCAGCAATCTCCATTTTTGGTTCAAAAAGGCCATTCTATGTCTCCTTTAATACAACATCTTTGTGTGTGTGTGAGAGAACAAGAGTTGAACAAAGCACCTACAAATGGAGGTTAGGAATTAACGCTTTAATGAAAACTCTGGCATGTAATATTCACCGTGTCAGTCATCCATCTGATAACAAACCACCTCAACAATGACGAGCCACTGAGTCGAGTCTCCCATTCACTTCAGCCACACTTCATTTCCTGCAGAGTCTGGCAATTCAAGCCCACCAGCCTGGTCTCCCAGAAGAAAATCTTGCAACTTTACTTTTCTGCAAAGGAACATGTTATATTGTACATTCATTCAAAAAGAAAGCCAATATTACCAATATTTGTAAATTAACATACTGTAGTTGTCAAGTATTATGGATTAAAAATCTTTTGGTTTTGCCTTCTCTAGGGGTCTGGCAATTCAAGCCCACCAGCCTGGTCTCCCAGAAGAAAATCTTGCAACTTTACTTTTCTGCAAAGGAACATGTTATATTGTACATTCATTCAAAAAGAAAGCCAATATTACCAATATTTGTAAATTAACATACTGTAGTTGTCAAGTATTATGGAGTCAGTGGTGGTGAGTAACTGTAATAAGTGAGACTTCTGCAAAGCAACAGACAAAAGCTTGATGCCATTTTTTTTAAAAATCTTTTGGTTTTGCCTTCTCTAGGGGTCGCCCAAGGTCGTCTGCTTTTTTAAGTGATCTGCATATTTTGTTTGGCAGACATTCTTTATGGATGCAGATTGGCAGATTTGTTGCAGATTACTCTGTGGTATGTTTTTTGGGAGACGATTTTGACACTGTGGAATTTTTTTTTTTTTTTTTTTGTGCCCAAACCACATTACCAACAGTTATCGTCATCCTTATTTGAGCCAACAGGGGCACACAAAGTCAAAACACTGGCACATGAATATGTACATGACTGAAGACATTTCAATTACTTCATTTCGATTATGCTCTCATGTTGTGTTTGATCTTGGCAAATGGGCTGAACCAGAAGTGTAGTTGTCAGAAACTTGAACTTAATACAACTAAAATGGACAATAAATAAATTAAATGTTCCTGATTATTATCACATACTTCCAGACAGATAAAAAAAAGTATTAAGCCTAATTAACACCAAAGTGCTCACCCCCAATTATTTTCAGAACAATTGGGTGAAGCAATTCTGCAGACTATTTCTGCTCTATTTTATTTGACCCAGTTAATAAACAGTCTTGCTGTTTAAATGATTAAATAGTTTTCTTGCTCGGGCAGAACTTTGCAATAATCGTGATATAATATAAGCCCATATTCTACTACACTGCCATATGAAGTTCTATATTTGAGTTTTGTCTGATGAACTCTGATAGGTCAATGGTCTTGTTCCTGCTTGCTGGATTATCACAGGTCAAGTTGCCTGCGTGGGCCAGAGTGACCCTCAGGCCAAATGTTCCCAACAGGCCTTGCTTCACTGGTATCATTAAGTGTAATATGTTGTGGCTGAGGCCACATTATTAGATTGCTTTCAGAATCTAATAATGTAATTATTATTTTCTAAAGTAGAGTGTATTTGTTGAGGCACTGACACACAACAAGCTGACCGATACTGAGGTGTAGGCTGCCAGCATGAACACAAGGAAAACAGATGTAAGGTACTTTAAAAAAGGCTCATCTAATAACCATTTTATCTCATCTTTTAACAATCTTTTCTCGATTAAGTTTGAAAATCATTCACTCTCCTGCACCAAATTCCATGCAGAAAAACAGCATTTTTGGCTTATGGGACTAAAGAACTGCCATTTTACTGTCACCTCATTTGATAAATTATGTAAATCCAAATGAGGGATTTCAAACACCAAAATCAAAGAATAACATGTGCCCTTACTGATGAAGGCAGCAGTGGATCAACAATGCTACTGTGCAGTAATTTGCAGATTTCCTATGGACTTTAGTGAAGGAGGGAATTCGATTTTCAACCAGAAAAGGCGTTCTAAAATGGAGATATCATAGAATTAAGCAGGCATACTGTATATTTTATCTGGTGAGCCTTTTGTTAGGTTCCTAAAATGTTTCTCGGCTGGCAGGCTCAGTGAGGGCAAGTGTCTGCCTCATAGGCTCGTTCACTATGGCAGCATGCTGGCAGCAAACATGGCATCAGTGGACTAAAGCCGTCAACATGTCATTTTATGAATGTTGATCTGACAGAAGTGTTTTACTCTCCAGAGAATGTATACAACCCCATTTTCAAACAAGTTGGGACGTTGTGTAAAATGCATGTAAAAACAGACACTAGAGGGACATTTTACCATTTCATGAAAAATATTAGCTCATTTTGAAATTTATGGCAGCAACACATGTCAAAAAAGTTGGGAAAGAGCAATATTTACATTTGTATAGCACCCCCTGTTCTTTTAACAACTGTCTGTAAACGTCTGGGAAGTGAGGAGACCAGTTGCTGAAATTTCTGGAAAGGACTGTTGTCCCATTCTTGTCTGATCCTGGATTCTTACTGCTCAACAGTCCTGAGAATAAAATATGGGTTTATGAGATGTGCACAGTATTGCATTCTGTTTTTATTTACATTCTGCACAGTCTCTGAAGTCTTTTGGAATTGTGGTTGCAAATGTAACATTACCCATTGTTTGCAAAAAAGTAAAATGGCAACATTTGTTTGGATGACCCATCACCAGCTCCACTACTCTCCTCAGTAATGACATTCCAGACAGGAAAGCAGTTGGTCTTGTTTTTTGTTGTGGCTGTCCTCACAGATTGAACTTTGTGGACACTCTCGCAATCAATACAGCTGTCTAGGTACTTGACTGATGTTCTGAAATAGATGCCCATTATTTTGAGCCCCAGGACACGCTGCTATTTTCTAAAAAAAGTCTTGCCTCTTTCATCTTCTTTGTGATGAAGAGGTCATCCAGGTAGCGCTGCACCGCAGGGAGTCCCCATACAACTCACACGAGAGGCCTTTCAACAAACACAAACACAGGCTTTAGCAAACATACTGACAGTCCTGTGATGAAACAGTGACCTTTCTCTTGCACACTTTTATATGCCTTTATTTTGTCATTTACAAAAAGTCACACAAAAAATAAATAAATAAAAAAGACCTGAAAAACAACAGGACACTAGACCTTACTTATTATCATTATTCTTGCTTAACACTCATGTACTCATGAATATTTTATATATTTATGAAATATTTAGGGTTTTGGGAATGAACAAGATTTTATCAGATTTTATGTGTTTTTTTTTTTTTCTTGATCGGATCCATGTCCACCCACTGGGGGATAAATGGGATACATGAGAAGGGTTGGGTCAGGAAGGGAATCCGGCTTAAAACATTTGCCAAGTCAAATATGTGGAGGCAGATGATTCACTGTGGCAACTCCTAAAGGAAGAAGCTAAAACAAAACTAGAACAAGATTATACCCGTGGGTTTTTACCAGTACTGGATCAATATTGATACTAAATATAGTACTGGCTCATGCCTACGTATATTTCTAATGCATTGTTTCATATACTGTATTTGTTACATGGTGATATTGCATACATTTTAACATTAGTGTCCACAATGTTTGATTTAGAATTCACAGATTTGTGTATGATATAACATTTCTTACACTTCTTTTACTGCCATTTTTATAACACCTAATTTGGATGTGGTAAACCAGACATTTCCAAGAATCAAACAAATGCAGCCTTACTTCAGTTCATGCAGGACAGGTCACGGTCCAATCAAAGCCATTCTCTCACTAAGATGGCCCTCTCTCACTCATTTCATGCTTCACTAATGCTGCCTCACGTTGTTGCTGCTGGCAAGGCTTTGCCACCTCTCACCCAGCCTTCAACTTTCTAGATCAGAGTCCTGCAAGCACTGAAGTTACAAATTTGATGTCTTGTTTGGGCTCGCGCTTGAACAGGGGTTTTCAACATTGCGCTCCCTATTTGGTATGGAAGGGTGCTTTATTCAACATGAATAAACACCTAATGACACATTTGCTGTGTAAAAAAGCCTTCAGTGGTTTATTTCCACAGCCCAAACACATGATCGCCAGCTATGATATAGCCTGCAGTACTGGGCAATTCATCTGACCCACCCAGGCGTAGGATCTGCCGTTCCAACTGTGGCAACGCTTTAAGGGCTCTAATTTTGTGGCGCGGCCCGCATAGTGGTAATTTCGTCCGACGCAACACCATGCGCAGCAAATTTGGTAGAAGCCTCGGCGTCAGATAGTGAGTATATATTCGGCTTCTCTCATCTCATAAAATTCAGCGCATTCTTTGTGGCTGCACAGCTCCGTGCTCTATTTATACATTTTTTTTGCCACAATTTACTCAATCACATTAAAATACATAAAATCACTCATGAAACAAAATGGTGTTTTTGTGTAATCCAGAGTTATATGCCAAAATGATCATAATTCAGTTGGGTAATATAAGTTCATTTCACATGAAAACACTAGTGACCAGACCATGAGCTTGGGAATGTGTCCTTTATGCACAGGTGCTTCTGATGCCTTCTTCTTACATCATTGAACTGTTTTTTTTTACACTGGGCAACAGTTCTCAGTATGTCAGGGCAAATCTGATTAACAATATTGGTAGCCTCCTCCCAGGCTCTTTTTCCATCATCAGCTCGTGGAGGTCTGTTTGCGTGACCATATATTTGGCCACTGCGAGATTAGACCTCCCGGACTAGAACATCACTTTCCTCCTGGGAGAAGTTTGGCCGTCTGACACTGCTGCTGTCTCCTTTATCCATGATGAAATGAAACTTCCACTGTGCCTCACCTGCTGCACATTTAAAGGTGAGAAAGTGAGTTGATTGGTGAAGATTTTACCCGGCTGCGTTAAACACAGTCACGCCTTCTCTCCCTCTCTTTGCCACTTCCACCGGTAGGACGGACAGAAAAGTACTTGCTCCAGACTGCACCCGCTGCGCTGTGCAAAAAACTTGCAAAATGCGCCTGGAAGCACCCTGTTGGCACGCCTTTCCTGCACCTGGTCTATGAAATAAGAGCCCAAAGTGTCTAATCTGCTTAGCGGTTCTTTCTTCACCCCAGTTGTGTCCTATAACCTTTGCAGCATACAGACTGGTGGCACTCTTTTATCCCGCCAGGTTTCCATTCCTTTTCATTCTTGCCTAAAATGCCTAACATTACCACAACTAAAAAAACCTAACTACTCCTCTCAAAAATATCTCAAGCAGAGGAAAACAAAAGCAGACACACTCCAACTTTCAGTGTCTAATTTGTGTTGCTGACATTAAAAATTAACCAAATAGGCAGACTTTCTATGAAAATAAAACAAACAGTGGATTAGTCATGTGTATGTGTAAGAACACAGTGTAATGCCAGCACCTCATTTCCTTGTTTCTGAAACTTTGGCAACCAACTCCCTACATAGATTTGAATTCTAATGGTTACTGATATAAATATTGCAAATATTTACATATATTCCGTTTTTATCATATAATTTTACATGATATGGTGAATTGCATTTAAGAAAATTGAGACAGGAAATTCCCATGTCATCCTGTCCCTAATTGCTTCTTGAAAGTGCACAGATTATCTGACGGATAAGTGAGCTACAAGGTTGTTTATTTCCACATCAATGCAGTCTCATTATTATGGTTCTTTTTTCATTTAATCACCCATTTTTCAGTATGTGACACGTCTCTCAGCAGGGACAACCTTTGTGAAAAAGATGAACAACCCCCCATCAAAATGTCCCTGTCAGAGCCGCTTTCTATCAAAGAAATGTAAAAAAAAAAAAAGGTCTCTTCAACATGTCTACTGTTTCACCAGACTGAAATGATACACATTAATCTTAAACACTGTGACAGGGTAAAATTGTTGTGAACACAAACTGTGCTTTAATAGACTTCACAACATCTGGGCTTTAATTATTAATTTGATGATTGAAGCAAATAACTCAGGTAGAGCACATTTTTCTGACATGCGACAGAAAATTAACTGTTAAATACCTTCAGCAGTGTCTGTTTTTAAAAGTCGTTAATAAAGATTACGAACTTTCAAAAAATATTCTCTATACCCAAGCCCTATAAAATATAAATTACACAATCAAATCCACCTGTTTTCATGTGTCTCATTTCACATTATCACTTCAGCGGTTAAAAAAACACGGTAATTACACAGTAATTACTAAATACCACAGAAGCTGGAGACCAATTAAGGATTATCAGCCAACAAAGGCTTAGATACTTGAAAAAAAGAGAGTTGAAAATTCACTTTAACACTGTTGAGACAACCACAGACTACAAACTGTCTCATTTAGTCCTGAAAATGTCTGGGCATGCAAACGGGTCTCCAAAGTAGGAGAAGCTGCCAATGCTTCAGCCTCTCAAGCTGAGATGTTTTTATCATGAAATTTAAAGCTATAGTGCATAACAGTTGCTGATTTCTGTTGCTGATGTTATTATTCTGCCTCTATTTGGTCTTTGTGGACAGCAATAATGTATATTGTGTCCTTCGCCTGAAATATCTGTCAAGCAATGCTATTAAACCTGACTGAGGGGGGCGTTTGTTTGTATGTTAACAGCAGCAGCACACAAGAGGGCAGAGATACTAAGATTCACCATGGTTTCTTGAGCAGTAAAATTCACTTCTGATACTATGAGCGGGTTCTTCTTCGTGTTTTGAGTCATGGTCCAACATGTTTGCAGTCGTCTCGCTATACTTGCTTTACAACGCTCTTGTTGGCTTCATCTGTCTCATCATATAACATGTCACTTCCTGTGCACAGCGTGTCACCGGGCGTCACAAAATCTAAACACTATTACACGGAGAGAGTCATGTGGAGTTGATAGACTTAGTCAGCATTGTTGGGAACTCATTTGAAAATAATTTGTATGTGTTGGAGTATCTGTAGATGCCCAAATCACCTGAAAAAGAACGGGTTTACCATTTTATCTCATCATGAGACTTCACGGCACTTTGTCCACAGTTCACTTCCCACACCACTACACTTGACCACAAATTGAATAATAAATAAAATAAACACTAAGATGACATTCTATAAGTAACATGTTCATAAATAAATTTACCTTCAAAATAACAGTATAAATAAGACAAATAACCTCTCACTCATTGTGTCTGTTAAAAATCTCCTCTATTTAATTTAATGCTTAGAAATCGCTGCTTCCAGCTTTTCATTTGAGCCATGACAGGCATCAAATTTCAGTCCAAATGAATTAGAGTTTTGGACACTGAGCAGATGTGGCTCCCACAGACAGGAAGCTCATTTGCTGTTGGTGATTCAGTGTTGGAAGTTGGAATTTCATGGATGACCTCCTCCGTGTGTGGTAGTACAGAAGACCAGGTCTCATTAAATCACGTCAAAAGAGTTAAACAATTCATCAGGGTAGCAGGAGGGGTCGCTACCAGCGACATGTTGTGACATTAACACGTCACGATCCATTAACAGCACAGTTCACACTCTTGTTTCTACGATGTGCAAAAATTAATGTGACGAGTTTCTTTTTTTTTTCCACTGTGATGTCTAATGGCCTGAGGCTATAAAACGTGATTTGCATATGTAGTATCACATTAATCTTTATGGTTGTTTTCAGCACTAATTAATATGAAAATGATCTGGCTTGTATAAAAAGAGTAGCATTTTGTCTCAAGCTGCCGCTGTTGTTATTTTGTGTACTAAGATAAGTGAAGCTGCAGGTCTTCCATTTGCAGGACTCCTTTAGTCAACCCATGTTTAATAATGTCTGTATATTATTGCTGTATTCCATTTACATCACAACTCCGAGGTCAGAGGTCAGAGCTGGGAGTGATGTCTCTCTCTCAAAACTCTCACAAAAAAGAGTTATTCTCTGACAGTTTACATACTGCAGCATTTATGAGCTCATCGTCTGTTACAGCTCTAATTCTTTTCTTTCTGCTTCATGTCCACATTTAAAAGATGGTGCAGGGTTTTCAAAGTGCGATTGTGTCAGGTAGTGATGCGCAATTAGTCTTAATCACGACTGACTGTTCTATGCACATTCCTTGTGTAACTCACTTGGTGCACAAAATTCAGTAAACTTGAATTTCGCTTCTTAGGAAAACAAATAGGTCAATTCAGTTACTGGTGTTATTATTCATAAAGAAGTTGATTGTAGCAACTCCGGTGAAGAGCGGTAAGGCCTCCAGCCCACACAAAGAACACACATGCAACTCTTGCTTATGAAAAAAGTGGTATGTTTGATCTGTTTCACGGTTCACATTTGCCCATTTCACATGTGCAATAAACAAAAACGCATCTTTCCCCCTAAAACTTAAAAATGAGTTATGCAGTTTACTTTCAATGAGTTATGAAAGTAAATTAAGTACTTCATACATTATAATCAAAATTGTGCACATCAGTAGGTTCAGGTCCATTAAGTGTTTTCCTTTTATGTACCCTTTTAGATTTCTTCCAACAACTTCCAACAACTTCTTTCTTCCATTAAAAAGTATCCTTTAAGTTAGGTTAATGCCAAAAACAAATATATACAGTATATTTTAAGAAATGTGCAAATAAAATTAAATTGACAGGATTCTTACCACCCTTTAAATGTCATGCAGTCCACAGATCAGCATTGCCTTGATGGCAGTCGCCATATCCCTGTGCAGAGGAATTAACATACAGTTTAAAACTTCTTTATGCTCTATATAACATCATACATTCAACGATTCAGTTTCTCTTTTTTATATTTTACATTGGCTCGTAACGCCACAAAATAACGCCCATCGTGCTTTGCTCCTTCTTACAACATATTTACATAAATTTCAACTTATTGTAACTCCTCAAATTCAACTTATAGTCTCAACAAGAGCTAAAACGTGACAAACGTGACTAGTTTTGGCTCTGTGGATTCAGGAGCAGATTAACATTTTACCAAACAACTTTATAACGTACGTTATATCTTCAAAACAAGGAGACAAAGGCCAGTGGAGTTCTTTGTGGTGAAACTTCCTCAATCAACTCTTCTCGCAGTAGTCAGGAGTGTTTTCTTCTCGACAGCTGTACTAGCTCTCAATAAAACTCACTTCAAATTTTCAAGTTAGTTGTGAAGCTATCTTGGTTTTTTCATACTTTTACTGTACCAGTATTACACACCTGTCTCAGCCACAAAATTGATTTTTTTTCCCTCTCTCTCTTTGCATTTAGCTGCAGGTGATGCATTCATGGAACATCAGTAAAAATGTAAAGTTAATACTTTACTATAATTAACCTGGGTTACACCTTGTATCTAGAGCCCACATGAGAGAGGCAGACATGCACTCAATGGAAACATGGGTGCCAGCGGCCACACAAGGAAAAAACAGATTTTGGTTACTTAACAAAAGACTCACTTAATAAGATCTGCACCTGCTTGAGTCTCTGCCATCTGTTGACTGCTTTATCTTGCTGTTAGACAGCCTATTCCATCTGGAAACTGAAGTTCACAAATCACTCTTTCTTCCCTACCAAAGCAGAAAATCAAAAAAAAAATGTTTAACTTGCAAAGACAAAGGACCTGCTAATCTACTGCTGCCACTTTTGCTACATTTGTGTCGCTGAGGTCAATCAAAATAATTGATTTTATTTACAGAAATAACAAAATAACTCATTTGCACTTAGTGATGATAGGGGTGTCATGATTCTCCAAATCATCAACGCAAAATATTTCCACTCCAGTGATTTTAAAGAAGAGGGAGGGGGGGTCGAGTTTGGTTGATGTGTAGCCCAAATAAACTGTTGCCGTGCTTACTATTAGTTGGCAGCAGCTTCAGGTTAGTGGGAGGAGGTAGCATGTAGCCATGCCACCTTGGCTACAACCACCAACACTGTGGTTTTTCCCCCCTCTGGCATGTCTGCTGGGGGTGTGATTAAATTGTCGATTCCACCTTTGCTTTTGAAGGTCGAAATTGTGACGTTGTTTCAATTGACATTCAATTTACAATCGAGATCGTGACACCCCTAGTGATGGAGTCACTAGATTTTCGCAATCAGTTTATAAAGTAACAAATAGCAAAAGCGACACCATGTAGTATTTCACCCTTCAAATAACGTCTCCAAAATATTTTGAACTTATCACTCCATGTAGGGTGTAAGACAATTCTACTTTATGGTATATGTCACCACATCGACTGCTTTACCACTTAATGTACGTCACTCCTTCACTTAAAACACTGAGTGGGAGAAGCAGCAAAGTACGGGAGTTGCTTTTTCAGTTGAAATGACAGAGGCAGCACAAAACCCGAAGGTGACGATTTTGTTGGAAGAGTTAAAGAAAAGAATTGCGGGAGAGATAGAATGAGATAGATAGCAAAGGCGACCTTGTCCTGTTACTGTTGAACTAGTGTTTGCTTGTTTACAAACTAAACACTGTACGTTTGAGCTGCTGGGTGTCAGGTGGTGTTATTGAAGTCATGTCGGCCCCCATTTATATTCAGAATTCACAGTTATTCTCGTAGTGGAACACTTTTGTTTTTTGTTTTTTTGTTTCTAACTCAAAGTTATTGGTAACATGTTAGCTAGTTTTTAGTTGTAGCAGCCATTCACTTTATTTAATTTAAAAAATTTATTGTGATTAAACAATGGAAATTGCATAACAAAATTTCAAGGTCATATGGAGGGTTGATCAAAGCCACTGCGACTTAGCACACCGCCACACAATAGACCTTACCTGACCGAATGTACAAACTTGGACATTGGAAAGACATTCCTTCCTCTGTTAGTTATTAGCATTGTCCCTTTAAGGTCATGGGCAGAGTTACGTTGCAGCAACGTGTGCACACAGGGAGTGAGAAAGAGAATGAAAGTAACGGGAAGAGGAAGCAAATGGAGAACGAAAAAGCAAGAGATGCAACGCTCAGGCGTCGATGACAATTTAGAAGGCTTCCACTCAGGGAGTGAAGTGCAGTACACTGACATGATAACAGTAGTTGTGGACGAGCCACAGTTGGCGCTGTTTATTAAGATTTGGCCATTAGCTACTGTGAGCCGCAGCAAAACCACATCACTACTGTTGTGGAGTCGTTATATGCTGCGCAGTTAATGCGTCTAGAAGAGGCAGAAACCTCTTAGACAGAGAAGTGAGTGAACAGTTGAAGTTTGTCTGTCGGAGCTCGGCTGAGCAAGCATATGGACATTGGCCACAGTGCAGAGGATGGATACTACATTGACACTGTAGTAACAGCAGGAGCAAATAATGGACAGTGGTGACACAAAGGGACATTTGTCCATTGATCATAAAATTCTATTACAGAGACTGGAGTAGGCTTTAGGGATTTCAGGTGCTGCCCTCTGCTGGTTCCAGTCATACTTGTCCAATAGATTCCAGTTTGTTCATGTTAATGACTCTTTTGCAGACAAAAGATAATTCTGGAGTTCCACAAGGCTCAGTGCTTGGGCCTATACTTTTTTTACCTTGCTTCCTTTAGGGACCATTATTAGAAAGAACAACATACACTTTCATTGTTATGCAGATGATACACAACTTTATTTATAAATGAGGCCGGAAGAAATAAATCAGGTTGTTAAACTCCAGGAATGTCTCAAAGACATTAAGTCCTGGATGACCTGTAACTTCCTACTTCTAAACTCAGACAAAACTGAGGTTATTATACTCGACCCTAAACGGCTTAGTGACAAACTTTCTGACCATAGTGTCAATTTAGATGACATCACCATGGTGTCCAGTTCCACTGTAAGGAACCTTGGAGTTATTTTTGACCAGGATATATAATGTCTGTTAAAACACTTCAGTTAATTCAAAATGCTGCAGCACAAGTTCTAACAGGAATTTGTAAGAGGGACCACATCACTCCAGTGTTAGTTTCACTACGCTGGCTCCTAGTACAGTTTAGAATTCAATTTAAAATCCTCCTCCTCACGTACAAAGCACTTAATGATCAGGCCCCATCATATCTTAAAGATCTAGTTTCACCTTATCGTCCCAACAGATCACGTCTGTCCCAAAACGCAGGCTTACCTGTTGTTCCCAGAGTCTATAAAAGTAGAATGGGGGACAGAGCCTTCAGTTACTAGGCTCCTCTCCTGTGGAACCAGCTCTCAGTTGTTTTTCTCTCCACTGATGCCAAGTGCTTGCTCATTGTGTGAACTGTTGCGTTCTCTCTGTAATATTGTAAAGGTTTTGGCCTTACTATATACAGTCCCTTGAGATAATGTATGTTGTGATTTGGCAAATAAAATTGAATTTAAACTGAACTGTTACAGACCAGTGAGTAATTCTACACTGTAAAATATTTTTTTGTTAACCCTGAGGTGTTTGTGCTGATTTATTATTTTATAATTTTTTTTGACGTTATGCCAAATAACCGCTGTTACACAGGTGTAAAGGAGACCGAGTTTTTTTTTTTTAATTGCTTTTTGCACTGCAAAATGCTTATTTATTGCTTCCTGTTTTGGGTTTGCAGTCCCCTCATTTAAGGTTTGTCAATGCCAGCAGCACCATTGTGCTACAAGGTCGTAAACCCGTATACCTTGCTAGTGAAAATCTACAGTCATATAAAAACACTGGGTCAACACTGGGTGACAATTTGTTTTTACTGAATCTGACCACAAGGCGATGGTCTATTGAAATTGCTTATTTTACTTATTTACTTTTCTTTTGCTTAATGTTTACTGTTAATGTTTGTTCCTGCAGAATAGAAGAAGATTGAACTGTGCCACGTGGCCTAGACTCGATCTTAGCTTCCCTGGCAACTGGAGATAGAAGTACGCTCAGATTGTAACACAACCTTCATACAGAAAGTTCCTGGACCAGGAATGAAACCCAGCACCGTTGCTGGGAGGGAACAGTGTTAAGGACTACCAGCACTAACCACTGAGCCACCAAAAATACTTATTTATGGTTTAATTTTTTAGGGACAGATACAATAACGTAGACAGTACTGCTAACAGTCATCCAATTCATGCACCATAGCGTTTTTAGCAAACACTTATTTGCAAATCTTGTCCCTAGAAAGGATTTTATGACAGAAATTGACAAAGATAAATGGCGATAAAATGAAAGTAAACTACAGTAAGTATAAAACGTAGTTTGCAGGTTTGGTTCTGACTTGAGAACAGTGAAAGCTAACAATGACGTTAAACCACAAATACAAATGTTTGAGCATAAATGTGTAGCTTAAGAAAGTAGCAAAGGTAGCCAATTATATTATTGTTGTGTGATTATATTCTCAGTTGGCATGTAGGATTATTCCCCCGCATGTTATTGTTCTCATTCATTGCATGTAAATGGGGATGTGGTAGCGTGTACCTGCTGTACTTCAAAATTCAGGATAACTGCATCGAGACAGTTAGACAGATGAATTCTGGCATAAAAACTATTTTTATGGAGTGTGTATGGTGTGTTAAATGGACTGTCATCCCTCTCAAAATATGATGTGATTACAGGTTCAGTAACTCATCAGGTACTTGTAGCCATCGTCCCTAATAAGTGTTGGTTGAAGGATGTGAGGAAGTTCATCAACTTTAGGTATACACTTTATTTTTTTTTCCTATACTAATTTCTCTGTCTGTTACAAAAAAAAAAAAAAATATTAAAATGACTACATCTGATGAAAAGGTGGAATAACTGAAGCCCAATTTACTAAAAATATCTAAAAGCCTGAACTTTTTGGGCCTGTATTCATGGCGGCATGTCATGGCAGTGTTAAGTTCAATGTTATTTTGTTCTGATATGGACAAGGACATTAATGGTAGTGAGTGGGTTTTTTTTTGTTTGTTATTTGTATTTAACAAGTGTTTCTTTATTTCATATTATAGGAGGCGTGGTGGCTTAGTGGTTAGTGTTATGGCACCAGATCCAGTATCAATGTCATTCAGGAACTAGAAGCACTCAGGAAAGAAATGGACGCGTGCAAACTGTGTTTCAAAAAAGAAAGAAATCTTTATCTAGAAAAATATGATTCAGTTTACAAAACAAATAAAATGTTTCTTTCTATTAGAGTTTCCCGATAATTCTTAAACAAGGCAAGCACGGTCAAAAACGGTGTGCTACCGTGCTCTAGATCCTTCCATCTCTCACTTGCTTCCGCAAGCCAAAAAAAAAGCGTCCTTCACGCGCGCATCAAAATAAGAGTCCCAATTGTTATGATTTGAGACGGACTAAATTGGACCCCAAGAATAGGCGGAAGCAAACTGTGTATGGAAACGAGCAGCAGGTGCGGCAAAGGAGATTCCACCCCGCAGCCAAGTCAAGCCACCTGAAATGAAGAAAACAGAAAAGAGGTCGTGCAGGAAACAAGCAAAAACACAAAATAAAAGACAGGAGGAAGCATGAACACGGATCCCAACACCAATTTTCAAATACTCTTAACTTAAACTGAGACAATTCTTTTCTTCATGAAATTATACAGAAATCACAAATATATTCATACAAAAATAAAACAAATATGAAGTCTTATTTATGGCTCTAACAGTTAGCACTGATAGTGCTTAGGACCATCAGTGTAGCACTGGTCACAGCACTGGTCTGGGGCCTTTCTCTTTCTGTCTGTGTGGGTTTCCTCCGGGCTCTCTGGTTTCCTCCCACCATCAAAACATGTATGAATGTTAGTCCATTTGGTTATGTTAGTTCCATTATATGGTGGCATGCTCAGTCACAGCGGCTCCGATTAACCCTCCATCTGACCCTGTAGTTTTGTTGCGCACTTTTGGTTGTATAATGACAATGAAGATTCTTAGAAAAAGGGCATCAGAGTCGAAAAACTTCTAGACCCACATCCTGATGTAGGCAGGAAAGCTGTACTCTTACACTGAAGCAGTGTATCCCACATGGACTCTGCTAGCAGCAGTTGGTTACCACTGTCACAATTGGCATCTTCCTGCACGAAACAGAGATGGACACAAGATGTAAGTTTATATTATACTGTTACTATTGAACCCTTCCCTTTTGAAATCTCTCAGTGTTTGCCTGATAGACTGTAGAACAAATGTTACTCCCATTCTCCATTCTTGTTACAGACGATACTACAACAAGCAGGCAAAATTCTGGAGAGTTTGCACGCTGAAGGAGGAAAAAAGGATTACTCCTACATTCCAGACCTGCAGAGAGTCTTTGTTTGCAAGGAGGCTGGGAAGTGGAAGTGAAAGTGGTCTTCCGAGGAAACAGACCGCCAGGCCAGATGATCCCACGCGCTTTGGTGTTCTAGCACCAGTACAACCACCTCCAAAATCACAGCTTGTTGCAACTCATGTGATGTGTGCTATGGGTGTTCCCTAAAATGAACACTGAGGATCTTGCCCTTTTTGTACATTTGTATAAATAATTCTGAAGTTATGTGAATAGGAGTTTGTCCTGTTGGTCTGTGTAAATGTGAAGGTTTGTAAATAAAATTTTGTTTTTCGCAAACACCAAATAAATATCTGTAAATGAGAAATTGGAAGACAAAAACAAGAAAAGATGAAACTATTTACAGTACTGGCCGACAGGAGAGTAATCACTGAGATTGGTTTTGCTGTCACAAACAATTTATTATTTTCTCATCTAGCACATCTAGCATTAAGCTGCCCCTTGTATAAAACTGACAACATGTTAGATTGTTGTGCTGGTTTACAGTATCATCTAAAAATTCTCTTTAGGTGAGTTTTCTATTGAAGCCATATTTACCATATTGAAGCAAAAACTACATAGTGTCACTTTAAGTAAAGCAGCAAAAATATTTTGAAATTATTGCAGACCTATAAGCAGACATACAATTTATCTCATGAGGCATTTTTTTTAAATAGTTAAAAATGAACAATCACTTTAAAGTTCCATTGCGGAAACTTGATCACTCCCCTGTGGATCTCCGAGGAATTACCACAATGCTACAATAACCTAGTTTTTCTCTCCCTCCCCTCCCCAGTCTCACGCACACACATAGACAGAGAGAGTGTGTGACCGAAATATCTCGTTTTTTTTCCCTACAGGACTTAAGTAAGTTAAATAGCACAATTTGTCCATACTGCATCAAGGATGTAGTAATGCAGCTGTTTGGGTAGCACATGCATTTTTTTTGTACTGGATGATTGTGGTCCTGAGAGGCTTAAAATTGTGATTGTGATTCAAATACAACTGAGAAAAAAAAAAAAAAGACGATTCTCATCCCTGAAGATTCTTATTCGATTCAGAACTTTTGATAAGTTTCATTTCAAAAGACCTGCACCATCACAAAGTATGAGCCAAAGTATGTCCTACCCTCACATTCCTTTTCAGGTCATAGGATACTTTCAGCTTAAATGAATGTAAAATTTTCTTGGACAGTATTTTGCTTGTGTTTACTTTCCCAAATATAAAAGCTTCCTAATCTTGCAAAAACACTACAGCAGATTAGACTCTCAAATTAGCAGCTCTATATACTGAATCAATTTGAATCAAAAAATTGAATTGGAAATCTGTTTTTTTTGTTTTTTATCAAAATGCGACCCAAGGAACCGTTATCAAATTGGGAGATTCTTAATGATTCACACCTCTACTGAACATCCAGGTTTATTTTTAGCTCTCGGCCTATTACGTGCGGCCCACCACTTCATATCATGTTATAATGAAAACATGGGCTGCAACCTCCTCTTCCTTTAAACACAGCATGTGGCTGAGGCACAGCTGCCAACAAGGTCATAGAATATAGACAGAATATGATTATAAATATGTTTACCACATGTATACTGTAGTACTAATAATTAAACATTTGCTTGTAATTGTCACATTATATTAAATGTATTACGTACAACATTAACTCACATATACCGTATGTAAACTTCTTTGATGTTTTAATTATGGTTTACCTAATTTGAGATTTATTTTGTCATGGTATTGTGAATTATACATGATACAGTTTCATTGAAATTCTGTGAAACATCATCATGAATATCTTTATTCCAACATCAGGATGGAATATTATAAATTTAAACACACCCCATTTTGCCCACCCCTCTTTTTTTTTTTTTTTTTTGTCTAGACCACCCCCCACTTGACTAGACAAGACACTCATTGGCCCTAAGGTCACCCCTGCTCTAATGGTACACTTTTTGGCTAATGTTTTGTGAATCAAATTACATTGAAAAACTCAAAATATCAGCATAATCACATCCACGATATTGTTAGAAGTGTGTGTGTGTGTGTTCTTGTTTTTGTTGCCGTGTGAGGACCATGCAGAGTGTCACACTTTGACAAAGTGAGCACATTTTGGCACGTCCTCACTTCTTTAAAGAGCTTTTTCAGGGTTAAGACCTGGTTTTAGGGTTAGGGTAAGGAGATAGGGAATGTATTATGTCTACGAGGGTCCTCAATTTGATAAAAGCGCAATACTGTGCATGTGAGTGGGCATGTGTGTTAGTGTGTGTGCCTGATATTCCTTATTTTGTGGGGACCTGAATGTGTTTACACAAGTCCCTGGATAGGTCACCAGTCCATCACAGGGCCACATAGAGACAGACAACCATTCACTCCTAATTTAGAGTGTCCAATTGACCTAATCCCCAAATCTGCATGCTTTTGGACTGTGGGTGGAAGCACTCCATGCAGAAGGCCCCTCTTGAACCCGGGACCTCTTGCTGCAAAGGCAAGAGTGCTAACCACTACACCAACCGTGTGGCCATCAATCAATCTTTATTTTCACACATGAAGTAAGGCAAAGTGCCTCACAGAGATTAAAACAGCAAAGAAAATCAGGAAAAGGAAATCAAAAGAACCATCGCTCCCACCCCCACACATATGCACACAGACACACAGACCCACCCATGCATACAATAGATGTCACTAAAGAGACACGGCCTGGCACCGAGAGCTGAGGCACGGAAGAAGCTACCTTTGGGGGCCAGCTACCGCAGGGACCGCCGCCACAGAGACCACCCCAACCCGGGCCAAAACCGTCCACGGGACAGCACCCCCAGTGGCAGACCAGAGACAACTCCCAGCCTGGCAGCCCCCCATGAGGAAAACACTGGAGTTAAATTAAAATAAAAATAAAATAAAAAAAAAAACTGACAGAATAAAACAGTAAAATACAGCAAAGAGAGGCTAAAAACATAAAAGCATAAAGGCTAAAAACACGGAGGACTAAAACTAAAAACATAAGGGAGTAAAACATAAAAGCATATAAAAGGAATTAAAAAGAATTAAAAAATCGATTAAAAGCCTCCTTGAAAGGTGCGTCTTGAGCCTCTTTTTAAAGAGACTGTTGAGGCCATAATAACTGAAAGCGCCTCCCCGTGCTTCTTTGAACTAACCTGTGGTATGGTTAAAAGGCCAGTGCCGGAGCACCTCAGGGTCTGCGGGGGCTGATATGGAAAAAGCAGGTCAGATAAGTTAGAAAAACTAGTAAAAAAAAGAACCTTAAAATCAATCCTGAAACGCACGGGGAGGCAATGCAGCAATTGCTTTGTATTGTAATGTGCTCTCGCCCTCTGGTCCTCCTCAGCACTCGTGAGTCGGCTGAGGTTTGCAGTTATTGTAGATTTGAAATGCTCTTTTTGGGAAGGCCAGAGAGCAGGGCATTACAGTAATCTAAACGACAGGAGATAAAAGCATGTATCGGCGCCTCCGTGCTGGCCTGAGAGTACTACATTTCATTTGGTTGGGGAGATTTTTCATAAACAGGTTGGATGACCTGTGATGGAATGTCTGTCAGCGACGAGTTAAGTTGGACGATTTTATTGAAGAAAGCTCACTACTAAGGAGAACAGAGACGACAGAGACCAGTTGCAGCTGGACTATAATGATTTTATAGGTTTGTATATTGGAATATGTAAGTTATTAAGCTAAAGAAGACCAAATAATAGACTTTTCCCTTACACATTTTAAGGTGAAGACATGTTTTAGGTTAAGGTTAGGCTTAGGGCACTAGTAATTATGGTTAAGGTTGGAGTAAGTCTCCAGGAATTGAATGGAATTCTCCTAATGTCCTCTGATGTCATGAAAGCCAGCATGTGTGTGCGTGATTGTTGGCGTCAAAATCTGCAGTTGTGTAGCTGCCTAAGTAACCGCGAGCTGGGAAGGCTGAAATCATTTTCTCAGTGGTAGTGGTTCGACGCACTACGCGTATAGTGCATGTACATATATCCACAAGTATTGAAAAATTAATAAAAAAAACAAAAAAAAAAACAATTCAATTTATTTCCCATCTGCTGAAAAAAAAACAGCCAAACAAGAAGAGAGCACTTGAGAAATTCCCTCCTGACTTCACTCTCTCTCTCTCTCTTCTTGATAAAACTGACAGCTGCACTACGGCTCGGGCCTGCATCTTGATTTGCTCGAGGAGTCCGTAAATGAAACCCTTATGAAGATTAATGTGCGCCTGCATCATGAGCACTTTTTTCAGCAAATGAACGGCTGCTTCTTGTTGTTGTTGTTGTTGTTGTCTCTGTGAGGCTGGAGTGTGTAGGCAAGAGGACAGGAGGTGTTTTGTATGTGCGCGTGCGTGCGTGTGCGCGCATGTGCGAGTGCTTGTAAACGCTGGTCTGTGCTGTTCTTGAAGGAAGCTGCTGGTAAAGGCATTTTTTATCACGCACGGCAGAGCAGTTTGCTTGTCTCTGCTTTTTTTTTTCCCTTCCCCTCTGCACAGCTCCTGCATGTCGAACTGTCCCGTCTCTCCCATAGACTGAAGCCTATAGGAAGGGATGTCATAACCCGAATTTGTACTGTAAACCTGAATTGTTCTGTGCATGTGCAAAGTATGACTACTTCCTGTTAAAACAATTTACATCAGGATAAGGGATTTAAAAAAGATAATAATATTATATTATTTTCTTAGTTATTTTTATAAGATGAATACACAATTTGATTTTTCTATTTTGTTTTTATATTTTTCATTTAGTTATTCTTAGAAAAATAAGATAAACCGTTGTATGTAACATTTAGTTTTTAGCATAGAGGTTTTTACAGTCTTTCATTTTAGTGTTTATTCTTGGAAAAAAAAAAAAAAGGAATTGTCACTATTTTGCACATGTGCAGAACAAATCTGGTTTCCGGTACAAGGGGGAGGAAATGAATGCAAGTCTATGGGAAAATTAGCCTCTACTTCTTCCTGGATTTATACATTTTCCTGTGGAGTTAATGGTCTCAATCTCTAGATTCAACTCTTCTTCAGTCGAATATAATTACCATTTAGAGGAAAATAGATGTGACAACTATGAATGAAATGTTGTTTTTCAAAATCATCACTTTTGAGGGTTTTGACAAGCACAAAAACTTCCCAAACTTGATGTGCTTACCAGCACCTGCAAAAATTGCGATCTGACTGAGTTTTATAAATTATTGTTAAAAACACATTTTGTCTTCTCACTAGCCACACAGCATAAAGCACAGACAAGCAAAAACAGAACGGCTAAATTGCAGCTTTGCGTTGCTTTAAATTCCATTTTCCGTTGGGAAAACAATTAATTTTCGATTTAAGCCCTTCTGCAGCGTGGCTTATGTTCTGATTGTGTTGTGTGGTAATGCTTCATCATTTGATTCATATTTGCACTAAATTGAAACAGAAAAATGCTTCCGCAAAACAAATCTCAGTTGCAATAAGTGTAGTGAGAATTTGCAGTTAGATATTTTCAACCAATCATTCAGACTTCATGTGGAGGAGAGGTAAGCTTGTGCTGGCTTATAAGCGGTTCTGTTAGAAAACCCCTCTCTCCTGCTAAGACTGACAGCAGGACATTGACAGAACCACCTAGAGGCGTACTCCCAGGGCATTTTCAAAGACTTGTTTTGTTTTTTTTACTTGTCATTTGCAATGATTCATTCCTCGTTTTTTTTCCCCACTCTTTCTAGATAAAGAAGTCCCCACAATTGTTACTTTTACCCCATCCCCAGTGGTGACACCAGAGAATACAAAAGAAAGCAGCACCAAAGGCAAAAGTTCCAGCGCTGTGGCCGGAGATCTGCTGCATTCAGTGCTCACTCAAAAAGGACGACTCGTCTCCCGAAGAGGGGAACTCCTCCCTTCTGCTCTGCCCCAGAACCTGCTCCCTCTTCTGGGCAGAGGTCTCAGCATCAGCTCCCTCCCTGGAAGTCACTCCCTGGAGCATCACAGTGAGGGATTACTGAGGAAGATAAAAGCCCAAGCGTCAGCTGCAGCATCAGGCCAAGGCAGCAATTCAACCGTGGCCCCTCCCGCGGACACACACTCGCCTCCACCGCAAACAGAGGCGCACACGACAAAGCAGGAGGCCGAGGTCCCCACCGTGTCCACGATGCTGGAGGTGGACCCTGACGCTGGACCATCTTCTTCAGGTATGACCTCATCACTTCTCCAGCCGCATGTGTCACAGAACTATTTATGGTTCAACTCATGACTGAGTGGTCAGGAGCGTCTGGTAAGGCCAGTTCATGTAGCTCCTGATCAACAGTATGGGATTTGACAAGAGAGCGTCATAAAGTAATATAAATGGGTATTCTGAGATTATTCATCCAGGGCCGTGTCTTTATAAATGTGGTTGTGTAAGTGAATAGTGCTTACAAAACTTTTGGAACTGGCCCAGTAGACCTGTTTGGAATGCAGCCATGACTAAGCAGCAATCACAATATGTTGGTGCATTTGACGTTTTATGTCATGTCCATGAATAGTGCTTGTTTTTAACCAATAAATGGCTACTTACCGTATTACTGAAGCACTAGTATAGGGCTGGGCAACATATCAATATTACATCTACACTGTGACATAATAAGACAAGATATGGTCGTAGATTTTGGTTATCGTTGTATCTTCATAAGGTATCTGTGAGGACTTTTCCTGGTTTTAAAGCTTGTTGTATTGATAATCACATTTATTATGTTATTATGTACAGTATATTACTTTAAAAATATGTGGAATTGACAGAATTCACTATACAACGCTTTTTATTTAAAGCAGAATTTGTATAGGCAATTTCTTTGTTTTTCATAAAAAAAGCATAATATATATATATATATGTATATATATATATATACATATATATATATATATATAGTAGGCCATATTCTATGTAGGCCATATTCCACCACAAAATAGCTGAATATGGTGACCATGTATCATTTGCTTGCCATATTTTAAACATGGGTATAGAAAGTTTAGGAAACACACAAAAACACACAAAAATTTTTAGAGAAATTTGTATCTGTCGTAAGATTTAGTGCAGTTCAAATGTGAATACTAGTTCTAATAAATTTCTAATAAATAAATATTCCCCCAAATGTTCTTACAAAAAAATAGAAAATGGAGAATATGAGTATTTATTTCAAACCACTGTTTACATTGTCCTCACTCTGATCCCTGTTTCTGTCATTAATTATATTTCCAGTGAGACTCACATTAAATTGATTAAAGGCTAACGGGACAGAGGAAAAAGGCCAGTGCTAAATACACTGCTCTCTCTCTGTCTTTCCTTAGCTGCACAGAGCTGCATGGTGAATTTCTCAGACCCGGAGGGATACATTGACTCGTTGGATGACCCCCCTCTGGCCGACGGCACCTTCTTACACTGCACCTACACAGTGACAGTGTACACCGGCTACGGAGTGGAGCTGCAGGTACATCATAGACGGTTTGTTAAAAGTGGGTGTAGTTTTCCTGTTTCCCCAAAGAGAGGCGCGATTTACAAAAGTGACATCAAGGTCTAATGACGAAGAGCTTAAACTAGCGCAGGCATGGGCAAACTACGGCCCGGGGGCCATATGCGGCCCGTTAAACGTTTTAATCCGGCCCGCCGAACTTGAAAAAATTGCATGAATAAACCTTGTTAATGTTTTATTTTCCCTGCGATTGTGATGTTTTCCCACTAGATGGCGCACTCTAGATACGTTGACTTTTTTGCGGTGCAGCGTATAACTCCACGTTTGCACTTTACTCTTTGACCCCGCAGCCCTTTTGTGCAGATGAGCGGACCTAAGAAAAGGAAAGTGGACAGAGAATGTCGAGTGTTCAGTAAGGAGTGGACGACTAAATATTTTCACTGAACACCGATCACCGAGAAACTGTGGCAGTTTTTAAAGAGTACAGTATTAGCCGTCACTTTGCCACAAAGCACGCTAACTATGCTAGCAAGCTGTCAACAAAAGAACGGGAAGCTGCTGCTCAGAAGTTGGCAGCTAATTTACAGGATCAACAAACTTTTTTTTCACCGGCAAACTGCCATTCAAGAGTCAAGTACCAAGGCCAGTTTTATGCTTTCATTCAAAATAGCAAAGGCCAGCAAACGAGCAAACCTCTGTCTGAAGGCGAGTTTTTAGACGAATGTGTGGTGGAGACAGCAAGTGTTTTGTGCCCGGAGAGCAAAGACAAATTTGAAGAAATCAGTTTATCACGCCGGACAGTGACTTGCCGTGTGGAATTAATAGATGACGATATCACCTGATCCTGCCCCTGCTCCTGGTCTGGCCCTTCTGTCAAAGTTTAGAACCCACTGTGGCCCACGAATCAAAAAGTTTGCCCACCCCTGAACTAGCGATTGAGACTATTAACTCCTAAGGAAAATGTTTAATGGTCTTGTACATTAAGTGAGAAGTCGACTCAGAGTTGCCCCTGGTGGTCATTCAATGAACTGTTCCTTCCTGGTTAGACTCACCCTGCAAACTTGAGTACTTTTCATATCGTCTATGGTCTGGCTGCAGTCACATGTACTGTAGTGCTGCAGTGACCATGAATTGATCCCAGGGTCAACTCTGCCTCCTAGTGACAGATGCTGATAGTGCTCTCTCTCTCTCTCTCTCTCTCTCTCTCTCACGTAGGAGGGTTTATTGGGGGAAAATGAATATATCTCTAATATACACTTGAGGACGAAATGATTAGCCCCCCATGAAAATGTCATTGTTCCCCCACGTGCTGTTAAACAGAGCAAAGGATTTTTAACACGGCTTTTTCAAACATCCTAATTTTATTTTGAATGTTTTCATTATTTGACTTTGCACACAGAAGTGAAATTATTCCACAAAAACCAAAAACTACCAGGGTCAAAATTATTCACCCTCTGATGATAATAGTTAATTGTGTCCTTTTTGCTGGATAACAGCCTGCAGTGGTTTGTTGTACTTTTCAACAAGTCTGACTCGTCTCCTGAGGAATCCCAGTCCATTCTTCTTTGGCGAATCTCTCAAGCTCCTCCAGATTCGATGGCCTTCTAGCATTGACCTTCGTCTTCAGTTCACCCCAAAGATTTTCAATGGGGTTTAAGACAGGACTTTGTGCAGGCCAGTCAATAACGTTCACTTTGGTCTTCTGGAGGTAGTTCTTCACCAGAAGCCACATATGTTTTGGGTCATTGTTGTGTTGGAAGACAAAGCGACGACCCAGACCCAGTTTTGCTTCAGGTTTTCTTTCAAAATCTTCACATCTCCTTCTTTCTTCATGATTCCTTCCACCTTGACGAGATTCCCAGTCCCAGACTCACTGAAACATCCCCACAGCATAATAGTCACACCACTGTGTTTCACTGTGGGGACGCTGTTCTTTGGGTTATACACCTCTCCCTTCTTTCTCCAAACATAAACAATGTCTCTATGGACTAATAGCTCTAGTTTGGTCTCATCTGACCAAAGGACATACTTCCTATCTTCTTTTGTCCAGGTTGTCCTTAACATACTTCAGTCTGGCTTGAAGGTGTCTCTTCTACAGAAGTGGAGTTCTTCTTGGTCTTCAACCCCACAGTCCATTTCTGTGCAGAGCTCTAGTAATTGTCTTCTTTGAGACTACAATTTCTGACTTGTCTAAGTCCTTCACTTGTGTCTTGGTAGTTGTTCTGGAGTCTTTGTTCCATATTGTGTGGCTCTCTTTGAATTTCTTGATGATGCTTCTCATTCCAGTACTTGACACTTGGAAACGCTGTGTTAACTTTGTAAACCCTTCTCCTGCTTTGTGAGAATCAACAATCCTTTTTCTCAAGTCTAAACTGATTTCATTTGTTTTTCGGCATGATGCTTAGAACCACCTAGGTGGAGATGACTGGCCCTTCTTCTATTCTTCTTGTGTTTTTGGACTGTTTAAGGAAACCGGAGAACCCGGAAAAAATTCACACAGACACACACACACACACACACAAGGAGAACATGCAAACTCCATGCAGAAAGGACCTTGTTTGGACTGGGTCACAAACTGGGTCTTCTTGCTGCAAAGGCAAGAGTGCTAACCACTACACCAACCGTGTGGCCCTAAATATAACTAGAGTTAAAAATATCATGCATTTTCTTTAAAGGTTAGTTAAATGTGTAATATAATCGATACTTGGTTAATTGTTAACAGTAAATAGATTTATAGAAAAAGCATGTACTTTTCTTAGTTTGAACCTTTTACATTAGCAACACGTCAGTTCTTGTTTTGTCTCATCAGGCTGCAGAGGAACTCTTTTTCTATCATGACTCAGATTCACAGATATTAACCTGATGAGTGTTTGTTTTCCTTCTGGCTTTCATCTATTTTTTAACTTTCAGTGGTGTTAGATGCATTTGAAAATGATTGATCCACAAAGACTGGCATCATAGCTGTACCTGAACTGTGGTGCTCTGTGCTGGCGAAGGTGTAGCTCAGAGGCTGCTGTCACTTCCTGAATTGTATTGAAAACCTGATTGGTTCTGGGCATGTGTGAAGTGTTTTCCTGGTTTGTTTTTTTTTTTTTGTGGCTGCTGAATGAGTGTGAATGGGAAAATGGCGAAAACTGTGATTTAAAGCAATTTTGAATGGTCATCAAATTGCTAAAAGCGTGAATTGGCCTGTATAAATAGAGGCCATTTACCATAACTGACTGTTATATCAGTTTGTCACAGACAAGTGACGTTTTCCTCTCAAATGCGAAAACAGGGTTAACCATCCATGAATGGCATCGTGATGCAAAGTCAAACCAAGGCCAGTGACTGTGTGAATACTGAGTGACAAACAGTGACTCAGGGGAACTGCTTCTGAAGCAGCACCTCAGTGTGTATGGACGTTTGTTTCCATAGTAATGGCATGAGGAACATTGTTACTGATGATGTTGTGCTGCAGACTAGAAGCAACCGCCCAAATTAACAAAGCGTCAACTCTGTAAATGCTGTTCTTTTTGTCTTTTTCATTCAAACATATAACACAATTATATGAGGCCCTGTGTATCAATTAATAATAACTGTAGAAACTGATGTACATTTTCATTCAACATTGATAATTGTTATTGTTGAATTAGTAATTCTGTACATGTATCTTATATTTGATTGCTGTAAAGAAATATGTTCCCTATTGGACCTTAATGGAACTTTCGCTCAAGTGAAGATGCAGTGATTTCTATTTGTAAGAGAAAGTAAGGGCAAACAATGCTTTTATTATCCTCAGTATCTGTTGATGTAACCATCAGGAGACTTTAAAGGGGCTATATGTAAAATCTGTACCGCAGTGACCTTCAGCAATCAAAAGAATTACTGCAATCCCAATTACAAATCAGAAGAGAAGACAGGCAGAGTGGGTATTTCTTTTCTCCACTAACATGGCTGAAGAAATGTGGGTTGCTGTGGTCTGTCTGTTGTGGAAATGACAAAAATAATCATCCAGCTCCAGGTGTGAACACATAGATGATAATCTTTTCCGTTATCTGAACCAACGGAACCAACTGAGTCTGGCAGGCTGCCGGACACGGACGCAAAGTCATTGTATGAGGCAAACGTAAAGTTTTTCAACTCAAGAGACTGATGCGAGGGGATACAAGGAAGGAAAAAGAGGAAAAGGTAAGGAAACTCTAAACAATAAGAATATTGGAAGAGTTGCCGATGCTCCTGAAACTCTACTTGGTAGCTTCATGTCAACAGTCAGGCAAGGATGGATCACTGAACAGCCCAGGCCCAGGGGCCCGAGGCCTCAGGGGTCTTTTTCATCCTGATATTTTAATGGGTCCCTGAAGCCAAATAACACTGGTTTTTATTTGATGACTTATAAAGCCTCTTAAGCCATGTTATCCACTCCTGGTGTCTGGATCGGGTTCCTTAGTCAAATGAAGAAGGTTATGTGATATGTCTGACTGGGCCCCTCAATCATATTATAATTATCAGGTGCTGCTGGGGGACAAAAAGGTCGCAGCAACAACATAAATAAATAAATAAATAAATAAATAAATAAATAAAACAGAGAAGCTGTGAGCCATGAATCCCAAAACAACGATCTATGTGAAACCGTGTTGAGCTGCGAAGTGCAGAAGTGTAGAGTTGTGCCGAACTCATTACCAGTGTTTTTCACATTTCATCCATTGTTAATATAAAAACAACACTGATTATAGGGATTATTGCAGCTGTAATGTTTCCTCTGTGATGATGCTGTTTTTAACAGTAACGCAGGACGTGATGCTATGTGGGTGTTTTTAGATGATAATAACAAGCATCACTTTTATATATAGTCTTTAAAGTGCATCATGGGGACCATTAAGTCTAATTTACCACTGCAATATCTGAAGAGCAACAGCCCAAAACAACCCTGGGGCTAATAAGGCGGTAATATTCTCAGAGGGGATAAAATCGTCGTGTATTTTATTCTGTGTGTTCAGGTGAAGAGTGTGAACCTGTCAGAGGGTGAGCAGCTCTCCATCAGGGGCCTGGATGAACGAGGGTCGCTGCTGGTGCTGGCCAATCACACCCTACTGGTGGAGGGTCAGGTGATCCGCAGTCCCACCAACACGCTCTCTGTTTACTACCGCTCTGCTCCAGAGGGAAGCATGGGCTTCTTCCAGCTGCACTATCAGAGTGAGTCCACGCACCTCGTGAGTTCACTGCATACACGCACATTCCCATGCAGCATTCTTACCGAGGACATGTATAAACATAGTGCATTCCCTACCCCCTTACTCTAACCTAAAGCAAACCCTAATTCTAACCCTAACCATAAAACCAGGTCTCAACTTAACCATGTCCTCACTCTTCCAAAATGTCCTCTCTTCCTATGGTGTGTATATATATGTTTTTGCTCATCACAAAGACACACACAGTTTGATTTCCATGACTTCATTAACTCACTTTAATTTCCTGGAAACTTACTCTTACTTTAACTACTGTATAACTGCTACTGGCTTAACGCTAGCTTTAATTTAAACTTACCCTAACCTTATCCAAACATGTCTTCACTTTAAAATGTAATAATTTACATTACGAGGACAGGGACCTGATTTTTGTCCCCATAATGTAAACAGATCTAAGTCCCCACAACATGGAACACACACACACACACACACACTAAAATATGGTAATTATAAACACACACTATACAGTTGTAATACATGTAAATGCGTAATTAGGGACCGAAGGGCTGTTTTTACTCAGCTAATGGAATAACTTTAACTCTTCTTGCCTTATCACTTAACATCCTGATTGAATCTGTCATGTGAATTACCTGATTAGATTCCTGATTAATTAGCTCACATCTCATTAGGGACTGAAAATATGGGGATGTCTGCAGCATGTGTGGGCTTGTCTTTACTTGCCCAAAGTGGATATGATATATGTAAGGGACGAAGCCTCAGAGAGTTGAAAAACACCTGTGCGCTTTATCACCGCCATGGAAATTCTTTTTCTTTATTATGAGGTAGAGAGACCACAAAGATGCAGTGTTAACTGAGAATTAAAAATCGACATATACTGTTTAAGACAGGATTCATCTGCAGGACGTTAAAGGTCCAATATGCAACACTTGAGCACCATCGGTTTTCACAGTCGCAAAAGCGATTGTGACAGTGGCAAGAGTAAGGGTGTGCTGCATTTGTAGTCAGAACTCGGGTGTCCAATTTGAAACTCGAAGCAACACTCATGCAAGGTATCATGGGCCACGGGAATAAGGTGGATGAGGAAAACCGTCCGAAAACGGTCAAACACATAAACACCAGCATGTTCTCACATAGTCCACCTCAGACGTCATCTTGAGATTTGACCAGAGTGCAGAGGATGTTCCACAAAATGTCCGAAAGTCTTATGGTGATGTTTGTCTCTTTCCACTGTTTCTAGTCTTCAGGCTGAGCTGCTCTCTGCCAAAAAGGCCTCATTTTGGGGAAGTGTCTGTGCTCGACCTGCTCCCGGGAGGCACTGCCCGCTTTCACTGCCACATGGGATATCACCTGCAGGGGGAGCCATTACTCACCTGCCTCAATGCCTCCCTGCCCATGTGGAGTGGCAAGGAGCCTATTTGCAGGGGTGAGTGGCTGCACAGCTAAGGGGTGTCCTAGATGTCCTAGACTGCAAAAATATTTGACCTTCATTGTGCTAACTGTGTCACGTGTCCTCTGCAGCTCTTTGTGGAGGGACAGTGAAGAATGCAACCGTGGGGAGAGTGCTGTCCCCATCTCCCCACCATGGGCCTAATGCCACCCAGGACTCCTCCTGCTCCTGGTCCCTGGAGGCACCCAAGGGCCAGAGGTTGCACCTGCATCTGGAGAAACTGGCCTTAGGGCCCACTGACAGGTAGGGGCCGCCCCAAGAGTGTGCTTGATAGGACAGTGTTTCCTGTGAGTCAGCATTGACCTACTAACCTGTTCCATGAGCCTCGAGGTTTATGCTGTCATGTTTTCTGGTCTACAAAGCATTTTGTTGTTGGGGGCTACACAAATATTTGCATTTGTATTATTATATTGCATATATTACATCTGTTATATTATTTTACAGTTCTCATTTCCTGTTCACATATATAAACAGTTGTTCAGCATATTTTTACCTCTGCCAAGGAGGCTAGTTTTCACCAGTGTTGGTTTGTCTGGCTAACTTTAGCAAATAATGGACAGATTTTGATGAATTATTTAGGAAATCATTCAGGTGTGGAATGGGACAAGGATCAGATGATTAGACTTTGGTGGTGATCCGGATCGCTATCTGGATCCAGGAATTTTTTTGAAGGAATCATTGCTTGGCAGAGGTCTACGCTCTGGGTGCTTCTAGTTCGATTGGTTTTCAGTCATTTTACTGGAACCATTTGCTTTTAAGGCCTTTGCACATTAGCAGTGATGCAAAGTTTGGATTTTCATTTGAATTTGGAGAAGACAAATTCAACATTTGCTACTTTGAACACGAATGTGGCAATAAGTGAACAAACACAGTGGTATGTCTCGTTTTTTTTTTTTTACGGTAAAATTAACTTTTAAAACAATATCCAACAGCAACAAAGCTTCATCCTTCTTGCTGGCTACAGGCAAATGTTGTATTTCAATTTGTACACTGTACGTTGTAATGACAATTGTCTTTCATGGTTGCTTTCACACTGTCTCAGTGATACTCCAGAGTTAGTGAGACTGTTTTAGATGATTTGTCTTTGCCTCACAATCATATACCTGTTTTTTTCATCCCTGCAGGTTGGTATTGTGGAGTGGCCTGGACGCTGGCTCCGTTGTGCTGTTTGATTCGGGTCGTGGTGGACAGATTCCCTTTGAGGGAGTGATCAGTGAGGGTCCGGCTGTGAGGATCCAGTTCATCACGGATCAGCCCAACCACAACACGGGATTCAACATCCGCTATGAAGGTATGGTAGTAAATGCAGACTTACAGATACAAATCATACATGTATTGTACTGCTTCTTCTATTTTCTATTGTTTCTCTATTTAAGACATAATATTCCACCAAACACATGAATAAATTTATTATTAACAGTTCAACAAAATACCTAGTTAAGAGGGTGGGGCTTAGCCTCTGGCAGCGTGCCATCTTAAGCTGGAACTAATGATTATTTTCATTTACTAAGATTAAGCTATTGCTAATATTTCTAAATAACTGAGTAGGCGATTAGATGTTTGTTTTAAGAAATGTCAAAAAATGGTGAAAAATGTACACAGATTTTTCTGAAACCTCAAAAAGATCTAATTAAATGATGTCAAATGTCAAATTAATTGATTATTAAAATTGTGCATTTGCAGTGTTGTTTTCTAACATTTATACTCACTACTCACAGTTTGTGACTATAGGTGAGGGTTGGAACGTAGATTAACCAGTAAATTTAAATCTCTTACTGACTATTACTGACTATTTGTAAAATGACTGTTTACTGCCAAGTGGATTTTGATTGTATCCATAAGAGGTGGCTGGTTGCTTTGCATATTCAAAGCTAAAGCTTTCTGGTACAAAACCTAAAAATATACAGTACCTTACTTATACAGTGTATGTTTAAAAGACAAGTGCATTGGTGCAACTTCAGTAAGAAACATGTTACTATTATCTGTCTCAGCTCTCTATACTTTTCTTTCTGCAGCGTTTGAGCGTGGCCACTGTTACGAGCCATACATCCAGAACGGAAACTTCACCACTTCTGATCCGCTGTACGGGGTCGGAGCTGTGGTTCAGTTTACTTGTGATCTGGGCCACTCATTGGAACAGGGACCCCCTGTCATCGAGTGCATCAGTGCAAGAGACCCATACTGGAATGACACCGAGCCACTGTGTAAAGGTAACACATGGAGGGGGGATGTAGTTAAGCAAGAACTTGGATTTTTAATGAAACCATTTCGACTCATTCCTGTCGGCCAACTGTACATAAGTGTGTGCATGTTTTTCAGGTTTGATTGTAACTACTTACGTAATCCCAGCTGGCATAGGGCAAAGGTGGGGTACACACTGGACAGGTCGCCAGTCCGTCAGAGGGCCAGCTTATGAAAACAACCATTCATTCTCACATTCACACCTACAGTCAGTTTAGAGTGTCCGATTCACCTCTGCATGTTTTTGGACTGTGGGAGGAAATCAGAGAAGAAAACTTGAGAAAAAGCATGTGCACACAGGGAGAACATGCAGACTCCATGCAGAAAGGCCCTTGGTCGAACTGGAATTCAAACCAGTGACTTTCTTTCTGTGAGGCAACAGTGCTAGACACTACTCCACCATGCGGCCCTTGTGGCAATTTCACAAAAAATGTAAAATATGGAACACATTGCAGCACTTAATCAGACTAAATATAAGTAAAGTAAAGCAGAGTCAATAGTTATATCTGTCTTCGCTACATCCTCCATGACCATGTGCTCTACGGCTGCTTTTAGACCCGCACTGTATACAGTAATCAGGTGTGTGTGTGTGTGTGAATGCTAATGTATGCATAAGTCCCTCTGGAGATTCTCCAGAGATACTACTGCCAGGTACTGAGTATAATCTCACAACGTCCCTGACCTGGTGTTAGTGTCCTTCCCAAAGTGATCCAATTACTATTTGACTATGTTAAGATGTGAAAAGATGTGAAAACAGAATAAGCCTTTAATTTTTAGATACTCAATACAGATACTAAACATTTGTGAAGCCAGTTTGCTACTGTACAATAAAGGTCGATAAAGGCTAATAATGGTTTATAAATGCTTAGTTATCATCAAGTAATGCTTATTCTGTCATAGTTAAGGGATGCGTGTTTTACACTTTACAACAAAGGTCTGATTATGAATCAATTGCAAAATTATATGTCATCTAATTTATAACTGATTAATCGGTTTGAAATTTTTATAATTAAAGCAAGTTCAGATTTTTTTTTCCACCTTCCTAAAAGTGACTATTTTCTGGTTTCTTTGCTTCATGCAACAAAGAAATCATTAATGCTGAACTATTTTGATTTGTAGACAAACAAACATTGAAAACACTGTCATTTTGAGGTTTGAAAAATGCCAACAATGTCTATTTTATGGACCAAAAAACTGTTTGGTTAACTGTCATTTAAAGGAAACAAATTTTCAACTGTACAGACACAGAAATCTTTTCTAAATGTTAACTAAAGCGAGGCATTTACGGTTACTCAAAGCTTTTAATGCATTTTTAACTGTCGGTTAACACTTATTACTGATATTAACAGTACCTTTATAGACTCTGGAATAATAAACAAATTAATGACTTTGTTTTCCTGAATCACATTAATGAATGGTTAGTTAAAACATTAACTGTTAGTAAATGCTTATAACAACATGAAATGTCTCCTCTCGTCATTAGACATCAGTGATTCGGTCTAGCAGACTCCTGTGTTCTCTATTCTTGTCAGTTCCTTTACACTGCTTCTCACTCATCACTGTGTCCCCTTGCTGTCTCCCTGCAGCACAGTGTGGAGGCGACCTGACTGGACCAGGAGGAGTCATTCTGTCTCCCAACTGGCCCGAGTGGTACGGAGAGGGGGAGGACTGCAGCTGGAGGATACACGTCGAGGAGGACAAACGAGTGCTGCTAGATGTACAACTGTGAGTAAAACGCACACACGCAAACACACACAGACTGATGACTGACTTTACAGAGCTGCACCTCTGATCCAAATTTTTGGATCAGCTCCAACCAGGAGCCAGATGTGAGCATTAAAAATGCATGCATGTGGTTCTGAGAGTTCTAGAGGCTCAGTGGCCCGTCCACACCATGTTCTGTACTTGTGCTCATGTACTGAGCAATTACAGTCAAAAAACTGGTAATACTGCAAGACTCTGTGGCACTGCAGCAGGACATTATGATGAAATCTGAGTGTTTTTTTTTTTTTTTGTTCCCATTTTACCTGGGTTACACCAGGTAATCCCCACTACTCATTGTTAATCTAAATCAGTGGTGGGAAATTGGCAGCCTATGGGCTGAAATTGGCTTATCAGCATCAGTATCTGGCCTGGCAGATGTTTTAAAAAATCACAAAAACAATCACCTTTCTTCCAGCCTTTATTCTGAAAAAATATGAACTGAAAAAGTTGTATTGACAATTAACTGACAAATGTTTGAAATATAAGAATAAAACACTGCTGTTATAATGGAAAGCCAAGTTTGCAGAGTAAAAGTCCAACTATGGTAACAACTACCATATGTTAGACATTTGTGTCTTAAGAGTCTCCACGGTTGGTGTAGTGGTTAGCACTCTTGCCTTTGCAGCGAGGAGTTTGGAGTTTGCATGTTCTCCCCGTGGTGCGTGGGTACTCCGGCTTCCTCCCACAGTCCAAAAACATGCAGATTTGGGGACTAGGTTAATTGGACACTCTAAATTGCCATAGGTATGAATGTGAGAGTGAATGGTTGTCTGTCTCTATGTGTACCCTGCCTCTCGTCCTATGTTAGCTGGAGATAGGCACCAGCGCCCCCCGCGACCCCTAGTGGATAAAGCGGTAGAAAGTGATTAAGTTGGTGATTAAGACAACTATCACCAGGTGACTTTTGTTAGCTTAAGGAAGCTCATAAATGTGGATTTTTATCTGTGACTGAAGATGTTTTAAGACACTAGCAACACAGTTTTTTTTAAAAGAGGACATTCACTGCAAAATCAAATTTCTGATGTTTTTTGGTGTGTCCCCGTGTCCCTCCCGTATCTAAACATCACTAAAGTGTCAATAAACACTTCAGCTACTTCTGAGAAAGAAGGGCTTCTCTGTTTACCTGTGCACGAGCAAGCGGTTTTGAAAAGTCAAATTTAGTTTACGTAAACTAGTTTAGTTATGTAACAGCTACTACCAGTCATGGGTGTGAACATTCAACCTGAAGACGAAGAAGTTAAATCGCTTCTGCCAATATAACTATTGTATCTGTTGAGGGCAACATGTCTCAGATGCTTCATAGACTCCCTTCTAATGAGGAAAAAAGAGCAGAGTGGATATCTTTCATTTTTGATAGTAATATCCCTGCTAAGCTTCCTGAAATGCTGTTTGTTTGTAGTAGTCACTTCGAAGTGAATAGTTATACAAACTTTGGGCAATACAAAGTGGGACTTGACTCAGCTCAAAACTTCATCTCAAGTAGGCAGCAGCTCCAATAATCTGTAATGGATTTCCTGAAGCCAATGTAAGTATTTCCAAATGAAGTAATAATGTCTTTGTGACCTTGACTGATTCTTGTCATGTATAGCAATAGCTAAGGATGGCTAACTGCAGCCACATTTGAAAGGCAGCGTGTGTGTTCGCCTTTTCTGTTTGTCTCAGCAGCGGTAGAAAATGAGTGAGTACGAGTGAGTGTTTGTCTCAGCTCCATGTGACGCTGTTTTTTTGGTTCAAAAAGACCATTCTATGTCTCCTTTAAACAAGTACATTACTCAATTTATCTTTATTTTTTTGTGGATAGGAAGCTCAGTGGAAACACAAATCTGGTTCTGCCTGATAAGGATAAAATATTTTGGCCCAATATTCAATTGCTTATCTCTCTGCCAAATCAAATATGCTTCCTAGAGAGGGAGTCCCAATCTAAAGCTACAATGTGTAAAATGTTTTATTTTAATTAAGTATCTCACATTAAGATGACTCATTTTTAAGATTGGTATTTGGTCTGATTGATTCCTATCAGTATCTAGTTTGAATGAGTGCACATAACCGACCAGAACTGCTTTATCAAAGCAGAAATCTGTACAGTGTTTACTTAGCCAGTGAAAGCAGCAGGGACCAGAGTACAGAGCAAAAAAAGATGGGTAAAATGCCACCATTTCACCAGAGCTGTCGTCAGACATTTCAGAGAGAATTTATTCCAAAAGAGGTGATATCAAAGGTTGTGCCCTCTGGAGTACTTTATTTTAAGCCTTATTAAGTTAAATAACCAGCATCAAGACAGCTTAAAAGATCTTGTTGAGTAATAAGACTGGAGACACAGGAAGGAGCCTAAAAATGTAGAGGCTTGTAACCATAGAGCATATATAAAAAAATGAACAGTCTTCCAGTTTGTTGGTGGAAGTTAACCAGCAATTAACGATTTATTGAATAGCTACCAGGGGGGCAACTCTGCAGGTTAAAAAATCTGGTCAATCTGCATGTTTTTGGAGTGGTGAAACCGGAGTACCCAGAGAGAACCCAAGCGTAAAAAATGTCCCCAGTCAAACTGAGATTTGAACAGGTGACTCTCCGTCTGTAAGGCAACAATCCTAGCCACTGTACCGCCACATGGCCCCATCTGCTGGATGTCACCAATACACAAAAATGTTAGTTCATTGTACAGGTGAGATGGTGCTTCCTACTTTGGCTTTTCAGCCTATCGCACCTGAACCGGTGCCATCAGGTCAGCTGCAGGGTCGTCAGCTGGAACCTCCATTCATAGATGTTTCGCCCCCTAACCCAGTACATCTTCCTGTGGAGGGGAAGCTGCCTTCACTGGGGTGCTGTCCCCAGCTGATGTCATTCCTTTGCAGCCAGAGCCAGTAACTCCCTTTCTCGGCTTCATCTCCCACTGCCTTTGTGGTTTTCCTCAGGTCTTGAGCTTGCCACTCCTGCCCATTGCAGCAGCTGGAGTGTTGCCTTGCCCACGAAACCCTGGCACCCTATCTCCACAGGGTAAATGCTGGCTCTCCAGCCAGGCTCTTGGCTCTCTGTTGCCAGCTTGGAGTACTTCAGATGATTCCTTTCTCCTTACATCCTGACAAAATGTGCTGGAAGCTTGCTTTGGGGCTCCCACAGAGAGGACAACCTACCTCCACAGTGCACCACTCTGTAAAATTTTGAGGGCATGGGAAGGTGTCATAGGTTGCCCTTAACAGGAAGCCGAGTCGGTTGTGGTGTCCTCCAGACGTCTGCCCAGGTGATGTGCCTGTTAATAGTAGTGTCCCATCTCGTCCAGGTTCCTTCACATGGAAGCGGTTCTGCTCCACAGCCCAGGCCAGGTCTGGTCTGGACAGCCCCCATCACCTTTCGATGCTGCAGACTGGAGATGGCACAATCTACCTTTGCCTGCACCTTCCATTTATGACCTGCGCCATAAGCGAGCCTTTTCCTGTTTGTACCCTAAGGTAATGGATTTGATAGGGAGCTGCAACATGACAGGCCTAGCTACTTCCAGATGGAGCTATTGGCAATGCCATCCATCCGTTTTTTTGCAGACCTTTAGACCGTTGGTTTAAGGTGTGTTGATAGCACCGGACCTTGTACCTTGCAGGCAGGAGGCTCAGCTCGATCCTTGCCAGCCCCTTGGCAAGTTGCTGTTTGGCTAGTTTACCCATCTGCCTGTTGGACAAGTCTGTGGCGTACTGCCTACCTAGGCTTTGCAGCAGCTTTTCAAGGCGACACTTTTGAACTGGCTGATGGTCTGAGAGCTCTGTTCTTTAGGAATAAACACACCGAAAGCTTGCTACTATTCTGATGGGACCTATTGTTTCCTCCGAGCTGTTTAAAGTAGAGTGTACTGCCCTCACCACTGCTTGGTAGTCAGCTATACTCACATCAAGACTCTGAAGACCAGACTCAGCTTTACACAGGTTTAAACATCACTTCCAGTGATGTTAGTTCCAGTTATGATTGATACATTTAATTTATTTAAATAATATTAATAAACCTAACAAGTTAACCTTACATTGATATCAAACATGAAATTATTGTAACAGAGCAGACAGTGCAAGTGATACTGAAAGAATGTGATTGGTATATTACCTAGTGCATTTACATTGACCTCACTTATATCATTGAAGGTACAACTCTTTTAGCTCACACAGAATATGGATATTAATGCATTCATTAAAAAAAAGTTTTGTACTGAATATTTATGAATATAAACATATGTCTGTAGCATTCAAAACATTGTCAAATGACCTTACACAATGCTAATTAACCAAAAATCCTAGCACCATTCTAACCTTTGACCTTATCCAAATGAGTCCTAGAATTAGCATTAGTTATTTTTACACACACCAATTAGGTATAGTGAATTTGACCTTTGCATTTAACTCCTGCATTTAACCTTTGTAAAACACCAGCAGTGAATCCACACAAACCAGATGCAGGAGCAGTGGCAGCACATATCTGCACCCGGGAACAATGGGGGGATGGGTGTCTTGATTAGAGGCCCTTAACATGCCCCGAGTTTGAACTAGCAACCCTGCACTTACAAGTCCAATTCCTTTCCTATTGGCGATGGGCTGCCCTTCAAAAGTGTCCCAGAAAGGTGAGACGACAGCAAACATTAGGTTAAGGAATCAACCCTGGTTCTCTGAAACATGCAGCGAGTGAAATGAATGATGAAAGAGAACATTGAGTTTAGGAATTAAACCCAAAGGTCAAAACAATTGCAGTATTTAGGTGACAGACGTTGCACGCTGGAGCTTTAAAATTAATTTTCTTCCATTTCACTTGTTTTTCTGTGATATGTGATGGTTAAACTATGAGCACAAACCCAATTACAGTACGTACCTTCTAGTCCTCTAGTGAAAACATAGCTTTACATTTATAGCTGTAGCTTTGCAAAGTCTCTGTGCTGAAACAGGTCTCTGGGCCAGTACTGACACATTATTGATATTCCGTCTCTCTCTCTCTATCCTCAGACTGAACATCAGCAACAGTGACATGTTGACCATCACCGATGGTGACGAGGTAACGACACGCATCCTGGGGCGATATGTCGGGGGAAGCAGCCCCTTCAAGCTCTCCTCCACGACTCCCGATCTGACCATCACCTTCCACTCTGACCCAGCGGGGCTTGTCTTTGGGAAGGGCGAGGGCTTCATCATCAACTATATGGGTTAGAGTTAAATGATAATTCCAGCTTTTTAATGTGTATGTATGATGAATAATTTCAATGCTGATTACACACTGTGTTCTCCCTGACTACAATAACAATAACAATAGAATAGTCTTTTGAACCAAAGATGTAAGTTACTGAGGTCTACTGAGAAACATTATCTTGTATTTATGGTCAAAAACTTTTTTGCACTGTTGAGTCTTCAAGAAGGCATTTAGCAAGATTAGCAGCTTATGAAGAGTCTAGTGTTGGTTTTTACAGCCGACAACAGAACTAACTGTTGAGACGGAGATGCCCCACCCTCCACTCTGGAGCAGGAAGAGCTGCTGCTGGGGGGGGGGTTGTATTCACGTCAGATTTACTAGTTACGTAATGATCACAGATTTTTTTCAGATCTGTTAAATCCCAGAGCTCAGGTAAACAGTGACTCCCTGTGTTCACAGAAGTGGCTGAAGTGTTTGTTATGACACATTAGTGATGTATAGATGGGGAAAAGACACATGGATACACCACAAAAGCAACAGAAATTCGATTTTCCAGTGAATGGGCCTTCTAACTTGCCTTTAGACAACCTTTTTTTTCTCAAAATTAAATGTTTGTCACTTTTAAACCACTCACTTACAGCTTTAAAGTGAATGCATCGTATTTCATTTGACATCTCCGTCGTGTGTGTAAAGCATAATGGCAAATAAAGCCTTAATCTTGGCAACAAGAATGCAGAATCATCCTTTAGACCTGAAAAATTTTTCTTTCGTTGAATTGGCCCCATTGATTTTCGTTTCACCTCTTGTCCTCACATTGCGCACTTGATTTCCCTCTTCTCTCTCCTCTCATCTTCATTTGTCTTTTCATTCATTCCCCTCCCCCCCCCCCGCTCTTATTCAATCACACCCTATTTGTTTTGCCATCTCGCAAATGGAGCTTCATCCACACACAAGCAGCCAAATAAGCTCACTTCCTCCTTCGAAACACAGTCATCTGCAGTTGCTTCCCGTATCCAACACCTGACACCAATTTAGAATTGCACCGAGACACACACTGTCCAATTTACTTGTCACCCTCCCAACACCACAAGCTCACACACGTTTCCCACAGGAGTAAATCAAGTAAACATAGCATGACCATGCAGGCTACCATTTGATTGTGTGTGTGTGTGTGTGTGTGCTGGGAATAAATAAATTACCCAGCAAACATTACCCTGCTGTATATGGAGGAGGAGGAGAACCAAGTCAATAGAGAATGAATAATTGATCCACCAACAAATCCCTGTAGGCTAATTATAATGTACAGTGTAATGCAATTCTGATCTGACTGCCTGATCAATCAGAAATACATATACAGACCCACGCATGCGCATACACACACTGGTCCCAACAGGATTGAATTTGTTTCAGGCTGTAATGATTTTTTTTTTTTTTTCTGTCTTTTAACGGTGTGAATTTTATTAATGTCCTGTATTTGCATCTTGGCAGGTTTTGCCACTGGAGGTGGTTTTGCTGGGAATCAACATTCCCACAGTAATACATGTGCCTGTGAATATATCAGTGGGAGGCAAAAACATAACAATCCATGAGGGCACACCAGCTAATGTGAGGGAATTCATGTGATAAATCAATTAAGCAGAGTTTTTTGTTTTTTTTTGATACAGCTTGTTGCTGTGCTTCCCATTATAAAGTTCACATAACAGAAGGGCATGCAAAGTACTGTAATACACACTTGTGCTTTATAGGTTTTATAGTGATGCTGCAGCTGATTTGATGTTTGAATAATCAGCCAGTCTTTTACTTGACTAACTGATTAATGTGTGTTTAATTCAAAAATACGACAAAATTATTTTTAGGTCACTTTTTGAAGTGGGATTTTATGAGGTACTGACACAAAATCCACTCCTTCAAGTAATGATTGTTTTCAAGAACTAATTAAAATGGAATAATTCTGGTTTTTGGATAAAACAAGACAATTGAGAACATTATAATTTTTGAGGTTTGGGAAACGGTGATGGATGATGTTTTTCAACATTTTCTGACATTTTATAGACCAAAAAAATCGATTGACTGAAAAAATAATTGTCAGATTAATTGATTTTGTTTGGGAAATTTCTGTTGCCCAAACCTCCAAAGTATGTTGTTCTCAACAGTCTTGTTTTATTCACAATACAAAATTATTCTGTTTTAATTAGTTTTCTTATATATAGCAAAGAAACCAGCTAAAAATCAGAAGCATTTTTTGATTTATTTGCATTTCTGTGTCAGTCCCATGTAATGGAATTACGCTGAATTTTATGAGATGAGAGAAGCCGAATATATACTGACTATCTGATGCCGAGGCTGTTTGTGGTTGGCTGAGAGAGATGTGAAGTCGTTAGTTTGCATCCCATTTTAAATTCCAAGAAATCTACGACATCTGCCTCAACACAACCCGCATGTGCTCGATTTACACAGTGTGCGCAGAGAAGTGGTGATATTCGATTCTCAACTTCGATGCTCCATGTGAAGTGTGCAGAACCTATACCACTGTTGTAGACATTTTTATCATTTTACTCCGTTATTGTAAAAAATTCCAGACTTTATTTGACTTCATTTGACTTTAACCTATAACTTCTGAGGCACTATTTACTTTTAAAAAGTGTGCGCTGTACACTCTTTAACGTAAGATTCTTGATTCACCCATCTCTGCAGACAGACTGGAGGTGAGCCTGAGATTCTGCTGCTTATACCAGTGTGGACATACCAATGTGTGGTGTCTTCTTAGAACCACTTTTATATCTATAATGGTGCACCATTACCCTTTTTTGGGTTTCTTTTTTAAAACAACAAAGTTAAAGAGATGCTCATAGTGACAAAGCCGCTGAGAGTCATTATTACCTGACTCGACAGTTCCTCTCTGCTGGATTGAGTGCTATGTATCTTTCAGCTCATTGCTTTGGTTTAATGGTCCATGACTAAAGTGTCTGGGTTCAGACTGAGGACTTCATTTCAAAGTAGCAGGGCAGCGGTTTTCATCAAGCAAGCTCTGAAACCCAGCCATTTCAGTCACACACAGCAAACACATACAGCACAGTGGAGCATTTAGATGCTTAAGAGTCAGATATTTCAATCAGAAATTTGGGAGAGAGATTAAACAGAGGGAGGATTTAATTTCAAATGCTGCAACAGTTTCTAAATGAATGCTATGTAATAAGACAAATATTAAAGTAACATGTGAGCAATTCTTCTTTGTGAAATTCTACCTCAAGTGGACTGAAACTGATGATTATTGTTCTTAAGGGTTTTATGAAGTGTAAATGTATGCGGTACAGAAACATAGTCAGACTTTGCCTTGTGGGGATCAACCTAAGACAGAAACACTCGACTCCACTGACAATATGGCTGCCAGCAGCGAGGACACATGGAACAATTCTATTAGCCTCTATAATTAACGGCTTACCTAATGAAATCTTTGCCTGCTTAAGTTTATGACCTCCAAGGAATGTCAGGCAGCCTTTTCTATCTGGATCCTTCAGTTTCTCTCGCTAATGCCAAAGTCCACTGGGAAAATTAATGCTTTTACATCATGGCACACAGGAATTGATGATAAACTACTTTGTCCATCACTAAGTTCAAATGTGTTATTTTGTGAATTTGGACTTCAGATTTATCAGTTATCAGTTATTTATCAGTTTTAGACCAGTACAGTAGCTCCTTTGTCCCTGTGAGTATGGACTTTGGTGTAGGAGAGTCACTGGTTTTCAAACTTGAGTTTCCAGTTGCAAAATAGTGTCTAACTCTGAGGCAAAGCAGCAAGCATATTCTTTAATATATCATAGACTTAAAAGGTATAACTTTTATGGGGGTCATCCTTTTGTTACATGGCTAAAATCAATTTGTGTGTGTGTATCCCTGCTGGTGGCCATGTTTTCAGTGACGGTGAGTGCCCAGTGTCCAACAGAGATGAAATCCATCATTCTGCCTTCCAGTCAAGTAATCACACAATAGGTCCATCAATCTTCCCTGTTGAGCCCGACTCCTCTGCACAGACAGCTTGTGCAAGTGTTCATGTCCAAATCAGATGTATTGCTGTTTATCTTTCCCCTTCGCTGTAGTCAAACCTGGGCAACAAGCAATGTTCCTGTCATAACAGAGCCATTCATCTTTTTTTTTGTAACTTTTTCTTTTCTCAGAGGTGTCCCGAAATGATTCCTGTCCAGACCTGCCTGAAATCCAGAACGGCTGGAAGACGACGTCCCACGTTGCAACGGTGCGAGGGGCTCATATCACCTACCAGTGTGATCCTGGTTATGACCTGGTCGGACGGGAGACGCTCATCTGTCAGTTGGACCTCTCCTGGAGTTCACAGCCGCCCTTTTGTGAAAAGAGTCAGTTCTAATTGTGTTTTAAATGCATGTCCTTCACAGCTGTAATTATGTGCATGATTATGACTGTAGTTGTTATTATTTATTGATTAGACTTGTTCCAGGCCACATGGATGGTGTAGTGGTTAGCACTCTTGCCTTTGCAGGAAAAAGACCCGGGTATGTGACCCGGTCGGAACAAGGGCCTTTCTGCATGGAGTTTGCATGTTCTACCCGTGTGTGTTGGATTTCTCCGGGTTCTGCAGCTTCCTCCCACAGTCCAAAAACATGCAGATTTGGGAAATTTACTAGTTGGACACTCTAAATTGTTGCCCTGCAATGGACTGGGACGTGTCCAAGTTGTATCCCGCCTTTTTTCCTACGTCAGCTGGGATTGGGCACCAGCGCCGCCGCCCAGATTAGTGAGTGACTGAGTGAGTGAGTGAATGAGTAGACCAGGTCCCAGGAGCTGTGGGTTCACCTGTAAATGTGGCATTTTAATAATCCATCAGGAAAATTTGTGATATTTATTTGAAGTCACAGCCAAGTCCTAGTCACTCCTTCTCTAAGCTACACTAAGATTGTTTCTGTTCTTTGAAAGGATATGATATTTTGTATTAAATCAGTCATTCACATTGTCCCGTTTAATTTTTAACTGTAGATGCTACGTGCTATGTTGTTTGTATGTGAAAATTACCATGTTGAGAGTTGTTAGCATCTGGTATTACTACCAATGACTAGCCAGAGATTTGTTTTCACCCATGGTTTGTTCCGACCTCTCGAGTGGAAGAAGGTGAATTTGGGGGTCAAGTCAAGTCAAGTCAATTTTATTTATATAGCCCAACGTCACACACACAATTTGCCTCCAAGGGCTTTACAGTCTGTACAGAAAGTGACACCCTCTATCCTTAGACCCTCACATCAAGTGAGGAAAAACCTCAGGAAGAGCCACAGAGGGACGATCCCTCTTCCAGGACGGACAGATGTGCAGTAGGTGTCACATGTACAGAGACACGTTCAGCAGATTATAAACAAAACATCACATTCAAACATCGCAAAGAAAGAAAAGAGAAGAAGATAAGGAGCATTTCAAACCTCAGTAACAGTAATAACAATTACCATCATCATCTTATCCAGGGTGAGACTGTGCTGTCACCATCTAGGGTTGTTTCCAGCTCCTTATGTGACCCTCAGACAGAAAAAGATAAGCCATTAATAAAGGTTGGATGAGGATAATATGTTACCAGTAATGACTAGCTACAGTATATGATGTATAGTAATAGTAATAGTTGTAATATTTGAGCTGTGGTGTTAAAGCCCTGGAATCAGAGTGAGTGTCTGTAGCAGCATAACTAAGCGATGGTTCAGAATTCAGCTGAACCAGCCCTAACTATAAGCTTTATTAAAGAGGACAGTTGAACTTTAAATGTAGGTAGAGGGTCTGTCTTCCACACCCAAAGTGGGAGCTGGTTCCACAGGAGAGGAGCTTGTTAGCCAAAAGTTCTGCCTCCCATTTCACTCTTAGAGACCACAAGCAGGCCTCCATTTTCAGAGTGGTCTATTTGGGTAGTAGGGAATAGTGATCTCTTTGAGATATGACAGGGACTGACATCACTCCCAGTTCCGACTTCCAAGTTCTGATGTAAATGGAACGCAGCATCTGAAAAAAAACCTTCAAGTTTTGTTTTTTCAAGACAAAGCAAGGGAGTTAAGGGTGGATTATAAACAAATGATTGGAACATTTTGCAGTCCTCTGTTGTAGGAGATCCCCGATCAAGGCTTTGAATAGTTGCCTCCACATTACATCACAGGCTGCTGCTATCCACCAACTCTACTCTCATCACACGCACAGATCTATCTGCTCGCACACAATAATTTGACATGAGTTGAACTTAAATCAACTCAGACAGCAGTAGAAAGTAGCCGCTGCTGTGAATCATGCTGACTTTGAAGGCGTAATAGTGGCAGCAGTAACTGCTCACTGCCTGAAAGGACTTTTAATGAGTTCCCATAAGTGTCCTCAGTAACTGATGCTGTTCCTGGAACATTTTTATTGACTTACTCAAATGCAGATGTCCCTCTTCTCAACAGCTTCAGGTGAAAAGATTTACAAGGAAAAAACATAATTATACTTCGCAGAGGAATGACTGACACCTATTTTACACTAATGATAAGTTCATAATTAAGCCCTGTCTTTCCCCAAAATAATTCACTTTGTATGTATTTAAAAAAAAGCACATTACATGTCACATATTCCTCATTTTCCTTGTTGTCTTTTCCTCAGTCATGTATTGCTCAGATCCTGGCCATGTGGAACACTCCACCAGGTCTCTCTCAGATCCTAAACTCCTAGTGGGAACAACTATTCAGTACAGCTGCAATCCCGGGTTCATCCTGCAGGGCGGCGCCACCCTCACCTGCTACGGTCGTGAACCAGGAACGCCGGTGTGGACATCTCAACTCCCTCACTGTGTCTGTGAGTCTGTGTCTGTGATCATTAAAAGAAACTAAATTCAAATTAGCCATGGTCCTTTTTGAATTAATCAAATATTTTTAGATTATATTTTGATTAGTTCCCCAGATACAGTATATTTTTATTTACTCAAGACACATCGATGCAGTTCAAATAGAACTAGACAATTCCCCTGCGGGGAGTGACGCAGCATCCTGTGTGCACTACTGATACTACGGTGCTACAATGCTATGATACTATGATGCTATAAAGAATTTCACCTCGTACCATTCATTCTCAGTGTCCTCATCTGTGGTCCTTGTTGTTGACAAAAATTCATCTTTTCAGCTTTTCCCGTTCATTTACAATGGGAGAATTTTTAGCAGCTTTCTGCGACTTACATTGCAAAAATATATATATATTCTGCAGAGGAAAGTAATAGCAAACCAAGTACAGTGGAGACATTTGTTTGTGTGTGCCAAAGGGTATTTGCGTTATTAGCAACTAAAAATTGTAAGTTACAGTGGGATTGCTGTGGAACAGGCAAGCCGGAGCTACACTGATTTGCTGGCTTGAAGCAGTTGAGGATTTATGAATACTTTGAAAAGTACATGAATTGTATGAACAAGATGTTGAAGTGTTATTAATTAATGTTGAAATAGACATGAATTTAAAATGCATTAAAGTATTTGGAAAAAGTACAAATAGACCAAATTTGTGGAGTAAACCTTTAATAATGTAAGCACACTAACTAATATTTGGTTGGAATGAGCCTTTAAAATGTTGAGTACTTTGACAAAATAGTATTTTTGTGGAATGAACCTTTAAAACTGTAAGTATTCAAGTATTATTTGGGGTGGAATATACCTTTAAAGCCTTTTTCTTTAATTAATTCATGTGGATCAGGTCTGTTTGTGTGTGTGTTTGTGTCTGTACCTGGTATTCCTTATTCCTTCCTTGTGGGGACCCAAATCAGTTGACACAGTTACATTATGAGGACTTGTCTTCCTTATGGGGGCAAAAACAACTCCCCATAATGTAAATTGTTACATTTTAAGAGGAAGACATGTTTTAAAGTTAGGCTTAGGGTTAGGTTAATATTCAGAAAATGAATGCAATGTCCTCCGAAGTCATGGAAACCAGTTTTTGTATGTGTGCTTACATTATTAATGTTTGTGAGCAGCGTTTGATATGTAAATTGTATGCTAATGCAGCGTACCAATCAGCCCTCAACCACCTGGAAGAGGGGGTGGAGATTATCACTGAGTCATGTTACCTCAGCAGGAGCCTGTCATATGTGTCAGTCCAGCTCGGATGCAAAACCCCCACGTTCATGTCGAGAAACTTAACAGCTTCCATCCATTTAGCTTTCTCTTTATTTCTTTTTCACACCATAGCTGAGGAGTCAGTTTCCTGTGAAAACCCCGGTCTCCCTGACGACGGCTACCAGGTCCTGTCCAAGAGACTTTACCTGCCCGGAGAGTCACTCACCTTTGTCTGTTACCAAGGTTACGAGCTCATTGGAGAGGTTTCGATCAAATGCATCCTTGGAAACCCATCTTTCTGGAGCGGGCCACTTCCACTGTGCAGGGGTGAGACTTGCAGAATTTTTCAGTGAATATATACTGTAGAATGAGACTCTCCCCTGTTCATGGACTTATGCATGGACACCAGGTTTTTCTGCCCCTTTGTCTGCTGAAATAAATACTTTCTGCTCCTTTTCATGCAACTGATACTTCGCTAAACTCCTTTCCCAAACAGTCAAATCAAAACTGAGCTCAGTATTCCCATACAGAGGTACAACATTTAGTAAAACAAAATAATATACTTTGATGCTGAACTACATTTGCATTTAATGAGATTTCAGGTGCAGGATTTATTTTAACTAAAGCTGGGGTAAGCAGGATATTTTTTGTGTTAGTCATCTCAAACACAATACAAACCTTTCTGCATAAATTATTTAGTTTCGTGATATTGTTTTCAAGACACATTTGTTTATTTATTTTTTATTTGAATTAGGACAGTACCTATTAATCAATGCGTCTACAAAAAAAGCTTTCACATAAGTATGTCGGACTTAGCACAAGAGCTAAATTTCATCCGTTGTCCTAAGGCAGGTGCAAACATAAAACATTCAACGTGACAACACCGACATTTAGACATTACACCAGGCCGACATAAGCACACAACATGAGAACATAATCACATGACAATGCACTATTTACAGTAGAAATGCCTCAATCGGGACAATAGAGAGCCCAAATGGATAGAGGACTGCTAAGAATTCAACCAGTTCTTAAGGACTTGTTTAAAGGTTAAATAGTTGCCACAGTTCCGGATGGTAGTGTATCCCATAGTTTTGAGCCTCTGATAGAAGCCACAGTTTGGCTTAATTTTGTTCTGCGTCTTTGTATATTGCAGTCTCCTCTTGTTAATGCTGTGGTGTTTATCCCAGTATTTATTTATTTTTATTAATAAAATCCTTTAAAAGTGGAGGAGCAAGCCCATTTAAAACTTTGAAAATGAGACCAAGAGCATCCAAGGTATCCAAGAACATCTGATAACTTTCAAAATCTAAGACATTGTACTTTTTCAAAATGCCACAATAATGATAGTTTAAAGGCTTTCTATCAAGGGTTTTCAGAGTTCTCTTAAACAGAGACTTTAGGGGCTTCAAAACACTCTCAATAGTCTGGGACCATGTGGTATAACAATAGTTAATATAGTAAATATCATTGAGTGCATATAAATCTTTGCTGCCTCCAGTGTTAAATGACTAATAAAATACGTTGTGATAGGTGGAAATACACTCACTGTAAAGACAAATGTTATTTATTTTTTTCCCGTGTGGATGCAGCCTTAGTAATTGTTGATAATTCTTTAACATTCTTCAGGTTTTAGGAAGTTGTTTTCACAAAATCCTTACTTTGTAGGCAGCTTTTTAAATGGGTGGGTTGGGTCAAAAGGGAATAGTTCAAATCAAGTTAGATGAACAACCAGACGACTATGTTTTCATTTAAAAGCACCAAGTTCAAATGAAAACCCATCTGCATCCAGACAAACTTTCAGATTTGAATGTATTTCTTATGAAAAGCAACAAAGGTGAAAAGTCAGAGCAGAGGGTATAACCCAGTAAGAATCAATCAAGAAATTAAATTGGGTAATTATATTATTGTTTTCAAAGATCTCCTTTCGCCCAATGTCAGATGGAGTTAGGCGCCAGCACCCCCCACGACCCCTAGTGGATAAAGCAGTAAAAAACGAGTGAGTAAGTGAGTGAGTTTTCAAAGATCATTGTATTTCAGACTAAAATACAACCAATGGCTCTTTCTAATTTGTCTATTTTTTGGGCTCAGTTGGCTTGAACATGGCAGCAATAATGCCAAGGTCATTATACAGGCCATAGTATTTAGTGAATATCCCCAGTGTGGGATTAATAAACTCAAATCTAATCTAAGAGTCCAACATTAAAAGTAATGAACAATGTGCTAACATTAGCAGAGAATGAGTTTGTCTGTCTAAGAGAGCGCTGCAATTCCAAAACATTAGTACTTTAATGACCTGCTGATGGAACTCGACAATCAGTGAGCTTTCAAGTGATCCTGCATACTACAGCTTTAATTATGTGCTTCACATTAGAGCAGAAAGCTTGATCAGCAGTGTGATGGGTGAGGATTTTAACGAACTGTGACTTTAAGCAGCCTTGTAACAAAATGCGCTACACCGCAGGAAGTGTGATGTCAATTTGCCTTTATGCACTGACTGACAGAATGATGTCTTGCAGCCACCCGTAACTGCTTTGGCAACCATGCTTTAGAAGGTGAGTTCGTCTCTGTTCGTAGGTGTGACATGACACTGTGGGCCTGAAAGGAGGACACAGTTTGTTGTGTAAATCTCACCTCAAACAAACCATCACACAAGCCAAAGACTGACAAGCATTTCTGTTTAATGTGTTTGCTCACTCTGCATAAGCAAACACCTGCCCGCCCACCTCATTTCCACTGTCTCTGCATGTGATTGGACTGGTTTTTGTTACCACTTTTGAGATATATCCTGGCATAAACACTCACTTATTCAGGTCCAGTAGTTATCATGGAGACCATTGGCAGACCAGGCCTCGGACATACTTTCTGCATTCCAGCTTTGCATCATTACCTATGTCCACCAGCATGAACATGCTAATTTTTCTAGCATTCCACACATGCATAGCCAATCTCACAGCCCATTCCACTTGGAGTGATTTTTCACCAGGCGTTCGGCCCTTTTTCTGCGCCCTTGTATTCTTTGAGCATTGGGTTTTACATGTTCTGGGACCAGTCCAACTCCTCACATAAACTCAAGCAAGTTTCTATAGTTTGTTGTCTCTTTTGCCGCCAACTTGACTGGAAATGGCCCACATGGACTCAAACTGTAGGGGTGCTCACCAATATCCATGTAGGGCCCAAAATCACCTCCATGAAATCGGGCAGAAAACTAAAATTATGTCTAAATACCGTATATCACCCTAGTGAACCTCATGTGGACGCAAATCATATGACCCAGGCTTGTGGTTCTACCTGGACCAAAATGGGATTCCACACCAGTGTAGCTTTCCACATGTGCATACCACATCTCACATTCCATTCCATATGGTGGAAGTTTGCACAAGGAGTCCACCCCTATGTTTGTGTTCTGTGAGCGTTGAGTTGTACGAAGGTGGGCTAAAAAGCATGTAGGCTGACCATAATGCAACGGTCAAATTTGGTCAACATCTCCCCTGAGGACTACGTACCTCCCCATTGCCGTTGCAATGCTTTGACACACTTGGTATAAAGTCTCTCATCCTGATTGTCAGCTGGGTCTGCTTCAGAGCCAGCTAAGTTCTCCTGCAACATGACCAGCCTGGTGTGTGTTTTGATCCACCGAGTGGAAACACGTTCAAACAGTTCTTGGTTCAGGATGTTCTTTACTTCTGGGGATGCTTAAAGCATTGGCTAATGCAGCAGCCATGTCAGCATGAATGTCCTTGGGGGCTAACCCCTTTTTTTATGTTGATGTTTCGATAAAACCACGGTGCCGAATCATGTCCATGTACACAAAATATCTAATTTTGAAAGTCAACTAGCTATGAAATGTGGGTTTATCTGGATGGAAACAATGAACTTAGTATGAGGAAAGGTTGAATGTAATACATTCCAAGGAGAAATTCCTTCTTAGTCAGCCTATGAACTTTTCAGCCCACCATCATACAGGTGTGGGTCCCAAGGAACTTCCTTACATTGTCCAGATGAATTGCAGTCAGTGCAGTGCCCTATGAAGAATAGCTGTGTCAATGTATGTGTGTGTCCGCGTCTGTGTGTGCCTGTCTCTGGTTTACTATGTGAAAATGGGCTTCTACTTCTCACTTGATTTATAACATCAGAGAACATTAAAAGTAATGGTTTTCCACTACACAGTTCTAGCACGGCTCGGCACGGTTTGGTGTCCTTTTCCATTTCTATAGTACCTCCTCAACATGGGCGGGGGTCGTCATGGCAAGGCTGCAGGAAACTGCAGTGACATAGTTTTATATGTGACACAAACTAGTCACATGTACGGAATTATTTCATTAAAAAGATTATACTAGCACAAACTTAACTAAAGTACGGCAGAATGGGTTGTGATGTGGCTCACGATTGCCAGCTTTCAGCAGTGCTGTCGCTAAATACACCAGACTCCTTTGTTAAATATTGATTTTAGAAATTTCCTTGCTAAATGTTGGAGATTAATGCATGTTTTTAGGATTTGCAAATCCTTATAACCGATCTACAGTCGACATTGTTCAGTTTGATTCCTGTGTCGGACATCGCGCTTATGAATCTTCCAGTGACGATGCTCACTGCTAATCAGTGGCCGAGAATTCACATATAGCACTGACTCAGCTTGCTTGGAACCTTGCGAGAGCAGGTAGTAAAAAACTACCAGGTACTATCACTAGTGGAAACCCAAAAAAATGAGTTGAGTCGGGCCATTCTGTGCCCAGCCGTGCTGGAACAAGGTAGTGGGAAAGCGCCATGTGTTCTCATTAAAAGGGAAATAGATGATAAAGCATGACACATGAGTGGATGCCATGTCTCTGATTGTTGGCATGGATGAAATGACATATCACAAGGCTTCACAATGGTAGTTCATTCGCAGACTTTATCCATGTGTCCACCTGTCGCAGTACCTGTGTTTGCTGAGACCAGAGCTCATTAACCCTTGTTGTATTTGTTAACCAGTTGCAGAAGCAACAGCCGGCTCTACTCTGGATGGAGGAAACATAGCACTGGTCGTCTTCGTCCTCATCCTCTTGCTGTCTGTTTTGCTGGGAGGCGCCTATGTCTACGTCACACGGTAATATCTCTGACTTGTGGTAGGTAGGATCTACTGTAGAAGGTATTTTATTAATCTGTTATCTCCTGAAAATGTAGAGATGTGTTTTGTTACCTTCAGTCCATAATCACAGAAAAAAAAACATCATATTGGCGTGTTTCATAATAAAAAAAAGAAAAGCAAAGGGAGCAAAATGAGAGTAAACTTTCCCACTTCACCTTGTAAGGGGAAAAAAAAATCCACACATTCGCTCACCAAAATTCCATCACTGATGTAAAAGTTGTATTGATTCACATCCATTGGACTCCTATGCCATGTTCCCATCATGGTATGGTTCAGTTTGGTACAGTATGGCACGGTTTGTAAGCCCTGGGTCAGGCTTGAGTTTTGACTCAGAACATCACCTTTACTTGACAGGCAGCGAGATACGCAGCATGATGTTGTACCAATGCAACGACAATGAAGGATGACCTTGAATAGGACACAGCGGGCAACAATGGAGGACGCCCAGCAGCTCGTGTTATTCCTGCTTGGTTTGTGGCTGTTTGCCTCAACAAGTCATTAAGCTTTGTATGAGAATAGAAGGGTGTTGGTAGGGAGCTACATATTTCTGTCGCCCAACCAGCTGTCTGTCATTGGTGGAGCCAGTTTAGCTCCAGCCAGAATGTACCATACCTCCGTATCTCTGGTACCCCAAGAAAAACTTACCAAAAATGGAATGGTTGGAGCCAGTTATTTTTAGTCTATTCCAAGTGAAAACACCAAATACATACTGAACCATTCCACCTGGTGGAAACATGGTTCTATTGCCGGTCCCAAGTTCAGATTGCGTGAGGAAGGGCTTTTTGCATTAAATCTCTACCAAATCAAATATGCGAATTACTCAGCGACCTGTGGCGACCCCTGGGGAGGGAGAAAAATTCAGCTTATCCAAGTCTCAGCTGCCAGACTCCTCATCAAAACAGAGCAACAGCCTCTTAACTAGAGAATTAGTGATATCTAATCGTGAACCTGCAGATTGCAACAAATGGAGACTCTCACCCTTTTCCCAAGAATGTTGGGGAACTATGGTGGCTTTCACATACAAGAAAAAACCCACTGGTTTATGCTTCAGGTTTATGAAGGGCGCTGTAACCTTTTGGCATTTTTTTTGCATAGATAGCCTCTGCTTTAAAATACAGTTTGTAATGCAGGTCCTTTTGGGCCTCCATAGAAACATGTTGATACAAGATGGCTGCCTCCATGAAGCAAGTCTCTTGCCTTTAGAAAAGGTAAAAGGCATTTTCTAAGGCCATGAAAACCAAATAATAAGTGCAATTATACATTAAACATACTTATATGTAGTATATTAAAAATCTAACAAAAAATACACTCCTTTTTGTGATACACTGGCCCTTTAAACAGATCTAAACATAGATTAAAACATATTTGTATCAAACTTGAAATCATCTTTTTATAGTGGTATTCTTAAAATAATTATCCCAATTATTTCTATTTATTATAATAATTTTATATTATTCTGTGTGTTTAATTTTTAATCTTAATTTGTTTGTTTTCAGTTTTTATCATACTTTTAATAGGTGAATATTAAAGTTGAATTACTGATTTTTTTTTTAATGCTTTTTTTAAATGTTTTTTTTTCTTCTTGTTATTCAGGTGCAGATATCACTCAAACCTCAGGCTTCCTCTCATCTACCCTCACCCTTATCGACAAATCACTGTGGAGACAGAGTTTGACAACCCTCTCTATGAGACCGGAGGGGTGAGTGTCCACTACGTTCGTCTACTTACTGTCCATATGTCTCACTGGGGCCACTCACATTGTTCCTTCCACCTCCGTCTCACGCATCTTGTCTTTCTATTTCAGCAGGACGCTCGTGAATATGAAGTATCGATATGAGAAGTCCCACGAAAGACGTTTCTGAAACCGAGACCGACCGCCTCGTCCTAACTCTTCATCCTCTCTCCACCCAGGAGGAGGCGATGTAAATACAAATAGATGATGTCCAGCCCCTTCTGCTGTGAGATGCAGCGATTAATCCTGTTCTTTCCTCCTTTGACGCAACAGTGTTCGACAACATGGTGGGTTATTGGAGGCGAGTTAGAGCATTGTCGCCTGGAGATGATGGTAGATGTAGGATTAGCTGAACGAAAAAGATCTAAAGATCATCAAAGAATTGAAGGTAATGAGAAAAACACGGAGAGGAGTTAAGGAGGTGAGGAAAGGATGGAGTCAGGCACAGGACACACTGTGAGGAACGTGAGATGAGGACACAGAAGTACTTATACACATATGCAGGTATGTCTGCATAGCAACAAACACATTTTTGTTTTTGCAATTTACAGAAAGAATCCTTGACTGGAATATGCCTCAGGAAGAGAGGGTTTAAGTCATAATCCTTAAAGGAATGATATTTCAAAGTGAGGTTGCATTAAGTACTGATACAGGTGCAGCACTAGCATTGGGAATAATCAGAGGCTTGCTCTTCCTGAAAACATGGATGTCACAACAGGGACATGAGTAAAAACTCATTTTAGCCATTTATCAGCATTACGGCTTAAGTTTATGATATGTTACAAATATGGTTTCTGTTTTTTGGTCGCCAATGAGCAGCCTTTGCCAGGAAACTGAAGTTTGTGTTGCTTCGTGCTTACTCACACCAAATCCCATTTAGAAAATAAGCAATTTTACAGTCACAGCACACAGGCGTTGCCGATCTACTGCTTGCTACTTGATTTTAAATTTGAATGTGCTGTTCTGTGACTTCTGTGTTTAAAATCCTTAATTCAGACTGATCACAGTGACACCATACTCGCCAAAGGTGTCCGCATGAGATAAAAACACTGATTTCCTTAATGGCACAGGAGAGTGAGTGGTTTACGAACACCAGTTTTCAGCCAGAAAATCTTGTCCAGTGTGAGACAAAGTGGCAACCACATTCTCAAGATATTGGAGGCTTAAGCTATTAAGTGGCTAAAATCTGTTTTTCCTTCTGTCCCTGTCGGCAGTCATGTTTTAAGCATCTGTGTCTCAGCCTGCTTTTGCAGCGACTGTGTATCAGTGACCATCACTAGCTTATACAATCGCAGTATAAACTATCACGTTAAGACTTCATTTTGTTACCAAATGTTACCACATTTCCAAAATGTAAACAAAAAAAAAAAAGGATATTAATGTATGTTTCCATCTGCTGATGTCATGAATATTAGAAGTTGGTTTACTTAAGCTGCTTTCCAGGCCTGGATGCTCAGTGCATTCTCCTGCTGTTTTGAACAAGTCTAGACCAGACAGTCTCCCACTGTGTTTGTCACAACATAATCTGGAGAATGTCTACATCCAATTCATGTCTGAAAATGGCTTCAAACAGCTGGTAGAGTTTATTCTACAGTAAAAACAGAAGAGACCACGTTGAGATGACTTGAATTAATGTAGTTTAATTGCTACAGTGTATGTGAGATATGCATAAATACGTAGTGGATGGATGAAGGTATTCAATGGGCAAACCGCAGAGTGACTTTTATTGTGAAGCAATCACAGGAAATGCAGTAGAGGTTGACAGTTGACAGGTTAAAGGTACAGTAGGAAAGTTTGTTTTTTGCAAAAAAAATAATAATAACTTTTCAGCATAACAAAAATCAAGTGTCCTGTGTGAGACTCTGCGCCATCTCTGGGTTCTGTTTTACAGCCTTTGCTAATTCTGTCCCATTAAAAAGCAACTCCAACCATTCACAGAGCAGTTCAGCGAAAGAGCAGCTGATAGTATTGGTTGTTTTACTACATGTCCTCTGCATGCATGTCCCTTTCTGTTGATAGATCAACATCTCTATCAGAGTTTCAGAGACGGGTAGATTGCTGCGGGTCTGAGAGCTATGATCCTAAAAAGGAGCATTTTATGACTATGGATGATATTTTTTTTCTGGCAATTTTGAATTGTTCATTGTTTTGGGCATGCATTGTCCAAATGGCCCTGACTGAGTGAGTCAGTACAATTAAATGACATTTGATTAAAGATAAATTGTCACGTCAGTCCAATTAAAACCTGACTTTCAAACTGAACTGGTACTAAATCACATTGCTGAAACTCGCGCTAACACACCCAGATAATGCGACTGAGAGTCAAATTATGAGTGCATGTATACTTTCAGTCAGACCAGAGTTGGACTCAAACTGGCCTTGGTGACTTTACTACATGGTAACTCACTGTGTGATAAACCGGTAATTACCTAATACGGAAAAGCTGAAATGAGGTAGTTATGCTTTATTCAATAAATTGATTCCCCACACATTGTATACTATATCGGGACAAAGGCTAGTCCAACTGTAGCTCAACTCAACTGTGCATGTCAATGTGCTGAGTGACATCATAGGGCTGGGCAATATGGGAAAATGAAATTGTCTTATACTTTTTTTGTTTTGTTTCATTTGATACTGATATGTATCCGATCAATGTTTCTTTGCCGCTGGGCGATATGACTTATAAATAATATCTGGATATTTCTAGGCTATATGTGAGTTACACAGGGTTATAAAGCTGCACACAGCTTGTTTCCCTGGATTCACGAAAAGTTTTTTTTTTTGTTGTTTTCTTTTTTGAGATTTTGTACTTCTCAAAGAAAAGTGACAAAACACCATATAAATTCACTCTAAAATAAAATATTTACTATTTATCTGCATTACATGATCTTAAAGTACAGTTATCCCCCTTCATTTCAGACAACGCCTGGTTTATTTCTTTGACTTTTTAATGTTAAATGAAGGATATTTACGCGTGTTAAAACAATGAAACTGACTTTAGATATGGTCAAATGCTGCTATAAATAATTACCCTTTATATGTATGATTATGTATGATCAGCGAGTCATCACAGACACCTTATCCCGATTTGACGATATTCAAAGTCTAAGATCGTATCTTTTCTCATGCCACAATATAGATATAATATCCATACGTTTCCCAGCCCTATGAGAAGATCACGCCTTTGCTCCATGGACCAGTCTAATAAACAGATGAGTTGGATTGGATAAGTCCATCCCATTCAAATAAATAAAGGTGAGTGCTTCCTTAGCAGTCCAACACACTGTGTCCTGTCCCTGACCTCCCTCCCACCTGCAGTCACCTCCAAGCCTTTTTTACTCCAGTCGCTCCACTTCTGGCTTTACTGCAGTGAATTTGGTATCGAAATTGAAATTATTGAAAAAGAAAAAGAAAGAAAGAAAGAAAGAAAGGAAAGACATGCATTGTTGCAGGTTGTAGAGGTTGCAGTGTGAATAGTGTAGCTGTATAGTCAAACGACCAACCAAGTGCAAGCTCAATCAACCCACCAGATGATGTATTTATTTTGATGTACTGTATATGTGATGTTTTATGCAAATTGATAAATGTACATTTTCATGACGAGAAGACAAATGTGACAGTTTCCCTAAATAAATCATAAAACTTGAATTAAAAAAAAAGTACAAAAGATGATTTCTAAACACTGAAGCATTTTTTCCTTTGTGTGTGTGTGTGGGTCATACTTGTGTTCCACGGCCAAAGGTGAAGATGAAGCATCTCTATTTCCCAACTCTTCTCGTGTCTTCAGGTCTTGTTTTTGGCCTTCAACAGGCGGATTTCATCCATCCAGCCACTGTCCACCACTCCGCCTTCCACGTGTTTTGCAAACCAATCACTCACTGGCTCAGTGGTGGAGCAACTTGTGTCCTCACTGGACGGTGGTGGGTTCAATTGCCCGCTCCGTTAATCAACATGCAGATGTGTCCTTGGGCAAGACACACTATTGAAACATTCTGATCAAGTTTTAGGAAATGTCTTCATCCACACACCTCAAAATGACTCGAATTGCTGTAGTACACATGCCAGGTCTGTATGCGGCCCTGTAGCACAATGTACACTCTACAATACAACTGTTGTATGTTTAATCCTGGTCTCTCTCTTCTGTCTCTCCCTTGCCTCCCTCTTTTTCTTTCTCTGCCCCCTTTCTGTCCCTCATTTTTCTTCTCATCCGACTCAGTCGAGGCAGATGACCGCACATCTTTGAGTCTGGTTCTGTCACAGATTTCTTCCTGTTAAAAGGGAGTTTTTTCTCTCCACTGCCCCCTAGTGTTTGCTCATTGTGTGAACTGTTGGGTTTCTTTTCTCTCTGTAATATTGTAAAGGTTTTGGCCTTACTATGTACCACAAGGTGTGACTTATTCCAGGGTCTGGATCCTCCCAAGTGTCCAATCCGACAAAATCATGCGAGTGGCGTTCCTTTTCTTCCTCTCCTAATAAATTCCTGCAGGCTGCACACCGAGAGGCTAAACGCTGCCCTCTACAGTACAAAGTCCTGAATCAACTGCTGATTTAAGTCCTAATCAGCCAAAACATCCAAAAATAAAGCATATTTTACATTTAAATGTAACATAGTTCTAGTTATACAACAAATAGTTGCACTATTTTGTGCTCTTTTTGAGTCAGTACTAGTTTTGTGTTGCACCAGTTTATTGGTTTTGTGATTATTTATTAGTTATTATTATTATTTTATGTGTGATGTATCTCAGGCTGAGAGAGAAACATGGACAAGACAAGCATTTTCCCTTAAATGCTACTAACCTGGAATATGATTTACAAATATAACTTAAATCTTCTCACCGATTTATGTTGAACAACAGATAGAAATTGTACAGAAATAAAACATTATTTCTACAAAAATAGTTAACAACGTCATACATGTACGTAAGTCAACTAAACCAATGCCGTCAACTCTACAATTATTTATTCACATAGATAATTTTAGACATGAAAGTAACAAATAAACCTGGTTTTCTTAACGCTTCACTTGTAATCCACAAATAACAATAATTAAATAATATGATGAATGTGTTGAAATTACTTAGTAAGTCCCTTAATATTACTAAATGATAAAAAAAAGCTTCAAAATTATAACTATTAAATTACTATATAAATTATGGATAGATACTATGTATCTATCAGAGACAATTTAAAAAGATGTTAAAGGTTATACAGTTGTTTTGTTATTTGTGTCCACTGAAAGCACTTGAGCACAGAATAAGCTCACTTCACCATAGTTTAAAAACAATCTTCGTGCAGCGCCCTCACTCACACCAGCATGTTTCTTTTAACGTGTGTCGGGTCAGACACAAAAACACAAGCACTTTCCGAGCACTTTGTTCAGGAGACAACAAACTATAATAGCCTGATGTGAAGAGGTGAGAGTTGAATTTCGATTCTGCTGGTATAATTTATCTTTTCAGGAGACACAAACGGAGGCGACTGCTGAGTTGTCCTGCCGTTTGTGCCGCTGAAACGGCAATCGGTCGTATTGTGACAATAAGGATCCTTTCCTGTCCTGTCCTTTACTTTGTTATTTATATTTCTACAAACTTACTTTTACTCAAATGCATTTCCAAAATAAGTTGTGTACTTTTACTCAAATGCATTTCCCCAAATGCATTCTTTACTTCTTTAAACTTATGATACTCATGATGTTGGAATGAATGACAGTTTAAGCCAGTTTATGTTTAAGAGAGTTTACTCTTGTTTGCTCTGCAATGTCTGTCTGTAACAGCTCATATTCATTGTATAGAATATGTGATGGGTCATTTAACCTTATTAGAACACAGAGCATTTAGGGTGCTTTTTTTATATAATTTAAAAATTAGTATAATAAAATAAGATAACCCAAGTAAACACAAAATGCAGTTTTTAGATTATGATTATTTTTATCAAGAGGAACAAAAAACTGTCCAAACATAGAAGGACCTGTGTTAAAAAGTAATTGCCCTCTTATTCTAATAACTACATGTAGCAGCGACAACTGCAAGCGTTTGCAATAACAATGAGTCTTTTAAATCGCTGTGGAAGAATTTTAGCCCATTCGTTTGTTTAGAATTGTTTCAATTCCTTCACATTGGGGGGTTTGAACAGGCCTTTATGTTCTTTTTGGTCAGCAGTGGTTTTTGTCCTGGAACTCTACCATGCATGCCATTTTTGCCCAGGCTCTTTCTTATGGTTGAATCATGAACGCCGACCTTAACTCCTTTAGACACTGTACTCTGGTGACCTCTTGGATGAGACGTCGCTGTGGTCTTTGGGTGATTTCGGCAGGCCAGCCACTCCTGGGCAGGTTCACTGCTGTTCCATGTTTCCTCCATTTGTGGATAATGGCTCTCACTGTGGGTCACTGAAGCCCCAGATCTTTGGCAATGGCTTTGTAACCTTGTTTGTTTGCAGACTGATGGATGTCAGTTACTTGTTTTCTCAACTGTCCTTGAATTTCTTTGGATCGTGGCTCGATATCTTGCTTTTGAAGATCTTTGGGACTTCTTCAAATGATCAAACAAGTCTATTTAAACAAACATGTGAATAAACCACAATTCATTTATGAATTGACATGGGGGGCAATTACTTTTTCACACAGGACCATGTATGTTTGGGCAGTTTTTTGTCCCCTGATAAACATAATAATAAACTAAAAACGGCACTTTTAGTTTACTTGGGTTATCTTTGACTAATATTTAAATTTGTTTGATGATCTGAAACATTTAAATGTGAGACTGATAGGTGTTGGAATGAATGACAGTTTAAGCCAGTTTATGTTTAAGAGAGTTTACTCTTGTTTGCTCTGCAATGTCTGTCTGTAACAGCTCATATTCATTGTATAGAATATGTGATGGGTCATTTAACTTTATCAGAACACAGAGCATTTAGGGTGCTTTTTTTTTACTTTTTCTATGCTACAAGTGTCCTATATCATTTTTCAGCCCAACCTAGGCAATCCGCTGAAAAAATTTTTTTTCAATTTCACCAAGTATGTAAACACACCTGAGCTAAAAGTACTAAAAAATGTTAAAATCGCATTTAATTTGTGAAACAGTTCAAAGTTTGCTTGGCTCATTTTTAAATGAAACTATTTTTTTGTGACTTCTACATAAATATTGCTACTTTTAAACACGCAATATAAAATTCACTAAAACTTTGGTTCAAAAAACCAGAAAAAGCCTGATGTCCACATAAGGAGTTGTGTATTATACCAAGGGTGTGCCTGCACCACAGATTAGTGCCACTTGAGCACTAAGGGTTAAGATCCTGAGCAGTTACAGAGCGTTTATAGATGGACTTAAGGGAAGGATCATTTTTCTTGCCTCACTTTCATCTCTTCACATCTTGTTTGTCACCTGTGAATCTGTGAATGTATCTGCCTAACGTAGGTTGGGAACCACTGCTTTCGATTTTTAGCAAGTCCACTTCCACCATCAGTGCCATAAAAAGATTTAAATCTACTCATGAAAGGAGCTCATTACTTTCTCCATAGCTCTGACTCGCGAGCAACTTTCTTGTTTTATGTTTTGTTTTCTGTTTTTTCTGGACTGCGTGCTGCCATCATCCCTGATAAGTAGGAGGCAAATCCTGCCCTGCAGCTTTTCCCCACCTCCAAACCACTTTAATGTCCTAATGACTCCTTCTGCTGCCTTTGTGAATGCTAATCAGAAGATAATGCTTCCTGCCATGATTGTGACTTCCAGGGGCTTTCCTGCTGCGGCTAATTCAACTGTTGAGACGCTTTTAACCAGATGCCTGATGATGTTGAGCACTCTGACGGAAGTGAGCGCTACCCCCGCAAGTTTAATGAGCCAAAGGCATCAACAGAGGCACAAACACATCACAGTTATGTCGGCATTTGAGGCTTTTTTTGGTCGCTGCTTTTAATCAGAGAGAATCCTAAATGGGTGCTGCAACACAATGAGATTGTCATTACAGGCAACTGTCAACGGGATCACACCCACATCACTGATGTAATAGAGGCAGAAATATCTGTTAGTGGTAGTTATTCATAGTAAAAGAATGCATCTGGGTGAAACATATATTTATGATAAATAGAAATTGAGACAACAAGTTAACCAATATCAGTACAATGCAATTTGGTAGATAAATTATGAGAGTGTAAAACATGTAAAGATAAGCAAAAGGCCTAGTGATAAGTGATCATATAATAACCAGAATTTCAACGTTAAGTGAGGACAGGAGAAATGCAGAAAGCCAAATCTGCGTTACAGGTAATAGCAGCTGGCCCCATCTTAAGGTCTGAGTCACAGACAATTAATATTTTAGCACAAACACAAACAATATTTGCACCTGAATGCAATTTGCTCTTATTCTGCTGTCTGATTGCAGTTATCCATGTGATTAAGTGCTGAATAGATATAGTGATGGCTGTTGGTGAATCGGTTTACAATGTCTGCTGATTTGCCTTAATGCCAAGCTGGACCAATTTATCTCTATTCCCTATGACTATGACTTTTAGATGTTTCTTTGACACCTTTTTAATTTGATATGATTATGTAATCATTTCGTACAATAAATTATTTTTTTGTACAATAAATTATTAAAGGTTTCAACAATTTGCCTTGAAACCCACAGCACAGTTGTGGCCTGTCACACGTTGAATGCATCAATATCTTTGGATGTCATGAAAGTAGCACCATAGTAATTATATTTTTTGCAGTGCAAATGCAAATTAATCTGGCCAGTGCTTTGTATCTTCTTTATCTTCTAGAGTCGTTCGAAATTTAAAGCCAAACCAGCTGATGAAGTTTGTAAGGCTCTTAAAGACATCAACCATAAACAAAGGATTTACAGTAAGTCCAGACCATCTTGATCCTTACCTTTTTTTAAAAAAAAAAACAAATTAATTAGATAGATTAAAAATATGTGTGATGGGTTCTGCAATTAAATCTAAGTCTTTGATCAAACTCAGTACCTATATTTTGGAAAGCTGCATATGTTTTCTCCTTACCTAAAAATGGAGATCCCAAAGTCCAAAGTCTCAGCTGTGGCAAAGCTTTTATTCTTTTAGCTTTTATAGCTTTTATACTAATTAACTAATCAGCCTATAGAGTCCAGAAGTTTACGGAGTAGTCGGCCACTGTTCAAGATGCCTGATGGAGGCTCCACAGGTGCATCTAGATGGCATCTGGATGCCCAAAGACCATACCGAAGTCAGCATAGGAGAGGGAACACAGCCTGGAGCAGGTACCGGTGGAGGTCGCTTCAGCCCCGTCCAGGACTTGGCCTTGGTGGAGACCGAGGAGGTAGGGGAGTAATTAATAGTTGTTGTTGCTATCCACTGTATATATTGTTCAGCTAATTTTAACAATTCAAAATGTTCCACTTGTTCAGAACATTCTCTCTACCTTTTAAATCTGTTTCTGATGTTTATACTTTTTTTTCCTTCTGAAGATTAGATTATATTAGACAGGGACAGTGATGGAGGATGGGACCAGCCAGCAGGTTCATGTGGGCCCTGTAAGGGTTACATTTGGGCTGACAATATGGGTCTAAGTGGGTTTGTTTTTGGTTTCCATGGTGACCCTATCCATGTTTGGCCCTTGTCACTGAAACCATATAGGACCTGCATTATTTGTCCACTTCAAGCCAATGGTCATTTAGTCCAAACTTAGTACCCAAGTAGCCTGGGAAGGGTAGTAAGTTGGCAAATATGGGCGGGGCCACCATGGAAACACACGAACCCACTTGGGATCCATATTGTATACATTGTATATACTGTAACACGGACATGCTGGCTGGATACAGATAAAAGAATATGACATATACTGTGCAGTGTATGAATTTTCTAACACCAGAAGATGGCAGCAATACCCCATTAAACCATATAAACCATTTTCTGCATTTATTTTCCCATACAGAGCCTGGGAGGTGACACTTATGGTGGGGAAAAAAACTCGTGTGGCCTTATATTAATAACGCTTACGAATGAGATACATTACTTGTGGCCATGCTTTTAATAAAGCCTGTTTTTGTTTTATGTTATGGGCCCTATTGTGTCTGGGTTAGGATTAGGAACTGTGGAAATTGGGATCTTACAGAGGATGTGGCATGCTGTCTTCTGCCTAGACAAACACAACCCGCACCATCCTTTGACCTATATACGGGTTACCATGATAATTTATACTGTACAGGTATCACCCTGTGTCAGCTACATTCTAATCATTTTGCCAATTCTTTTTTTTTTTTTTTATTATTTTATAATTGTTTTAACTTCTGTTTTGCTAAGAGGTATTTGTATATCTGAGAAATCTTTGCCAACACATCAACCTTTTTTTCCTCTATGCCCACATGGGCAGGACGAATCAAATCAAATTCAGCTTAGGGACCGTTAAAAGCTTGGGCCAGCCCTGGGCAGGGGCCCAAAGAAAGGACACATCCAATCCTTTGTTCTGTAACTTTAGGTTGTTGGTGTTGCAAATTGTAGAAAGGCCCTGCGTCATAACAACATTTTGATTAAGAGTTACTGATCCTGAAACTTTGAACAGCAACCTCAGACACGTTGTGTATGTGTGGTCATGAGTCATGTGTATGTGTAATGTATGACCACATTGTATTTTCCTACATCTTCTAATAATGTCCAACACTTTCCTTAATTCTGGCAGTGACTCTTGTTCAGTGCTGTGACTGTTTTCTTCTAGTTCCTCGCCATCCTTCTTCCTGTTCCTCACAGTGATCACACTTTGACAACTTTGGACCCAAATGTCAGGAGATTCTTCTTCCAACAAGTTCCAGCAGTAATGCTGCCCTCCACAGTTCTGTTGAGGAAATGAGAATAAAAGTTGGGGGAAGAACTTTGAACTGCAATTAAAAAAATGGGAGCTTGCAGCTGCAAAGGAGAAGCATCTTATTGGACGAGGAAGGAGATGAGAGGATGAGAAGAACTGTGATGGAGATCTTTGAACTGTGATTGGGAACTTTTAGCTGTGGAGGGCGGCACTGCACCTCACAGTCTGTTGGAAATTATTAAAAGAAGACGAGATGAGAAGATAATGAGACTGGGGAGATGAGAGGATGGGAAGAACGGTGATAAAGAACCTCGAACAGTAATCTAATCTAAGATGAAAGAAAGGAATTTGCTAATATGCTAATGTGCACAGCCTGCCAAAACCTATTGGAAGAAGAACAACAATCTCCTGATGTTTGGATCCACCTTTATCAAAGTGTGATCGATGTGAAGAACAAAAAGGAGGAAGAGGAACTAGAAAAAGACAACGTCACAACATCGAAAAACAAGCACTTTCAGAGTTGTGGAAAGTCCTGTAGATTATATCATCTGAATTTTGAGGCGTGGATTAGGAAGTTTGAACTGTGAAGTGTAGCATTACACCCATGTACAGCCTGCCAGAATTATTACTATTAGAAGAAACCCCAGCAGAAAAAGAAATATGATACTGTTAGCACTGATAGTTTTTCATCTTTCTCTGCCATATCTCCGAATCCATTTTCCCATCCAATAGGTGGCAACAATGTTTTTTGTAAGCTATTTGCCATCCACCAATCACACCTAGCAAAAGAAGAGTCTAGTAGTCTTATGTTTGTGGAATAACTAACATCTGGGGGAGCCTGTGTCACTGGACACAATTCACCTGTAAGTAAGGTGAACTTTTGTATCCAATGGAAAAGGAAACTGGAAGGAAAATGGAAATAGAAAAGGGAACTTGGCTTGTAACCAAAAAGTTCCTGCCAGGTCAAGGGCTGGGCTACCCAATGCCCATTGCATTATTAACTGGACACTAAAACGGATATTCACCTTCAAAAGTTCACAGTCAATCAATCAAAATGCAGCACTTAATCAGGACATTCTGGTTCCATTCCAAATCTTTCTCTCATGTTTCTTGTTACTTACCAGGTTTCTCATTACTGAACTAATTTTTATTTTGTTTTTCTGCATCTTTTCTCCTATAGGAAATGAACTGAGAGGGCATTTCAAAGGCAGGCAAGAAAGAACCCAATGAAAGAGATCAAAGATCAAAGAAAGGAGTTGATACTTATGCTGAACGTGGAGGGGAGCATCGCGCATCTCGGTGTACAGCCTGCTGAAGATTACTACAGAAAGAATAGGTTTGAGCTCCGTTGAGGAACACTGAGTTGTGTTTGGACTGTGTTGAAGAATTTTCAACTTAATAAATTGACTTGAACTGCAGGAAGACTCTTTTCTTCCTCTGGAATGCAGCATTGCACCTATTGCTGCACAGCCTGACAGAAATTATTACAACAGTCCAGTAGTCTTTTGTTTGCTGAATAACAAGCAACATCTGGAGACGCCTGTGTCGAGCATATCATCTGGAAACAATTTGCTTGTGAGTAATGCCAACTTTTGCACCCACATTTTCACCTGCTTTCATCTGTGCCGTGCATGTGACGCTGAGTCAGTTGAAACGTGGCTGGTCAACAACGCGGCATGTATTTCTTGGTTTTGCCCTTTTCCGGCACTGACTTCGTTTAGTGTCCGGCCGTGTCTCGCATCGCTTGTCAGGAGTCAAAGTCATTAAAGGCAACAGTTTGATGACTTTGAAAAAAGAGAAGGTAGCAGTCAAACTATTTTTGAAGCACATCGCATGAGTCTGTGAACTGTCCAGTGGGTCGCCTCAGGCTTCAAACTTGGCAGATGAGTTACAAAGGGCATCAGGGTGCACAGCGTGTTAGAAAGTCAAGATACCGTATATCGCTAAACAAGCCCCTTGTGTGGTTATCTCTATCTGTCAAGCTCAGTGCGAAATGTACTCTGACAGATTTAATCCAGCACCAGTCCTGTTCATTTCTGTAGCATCTCGGGCTGCCGGATGTCAAGTTCCGTAACACCCGAAGCTCTTTAGAGAACGGATACGCAAACTTAATGTACCATGCATGTAAATATTGGGACATTGACACAATTAATCTTTTTGGCTCCATACACCACCACAGTGGATTTGAAATAAAATTAACAAAATGTGCTTGGACTGCAGACTTTCAGCTTTTATTTGAGGGTATTTACATCCAAATCAGGTGAACGGTGTAGGAATTACAACAGTGTGCATATGTGCCTCCCACTTTTTACTAATTAAAAAAGGCAGCCATTATTGATAATTAAATGTTTTTTGCTGCTTCCATCCTAGGTAATGTGAATCATTTTTCTTGTTTTAGTAGACTTTAAGTAGTCACCATTCACATTAATTTAAATAATGAAAGGGTTTGGAGATATCTGCAGAGAAAGTGTGAAAAGTAGAATATTTAACATGTCAACAAGAATGCCCTGAACATTTTAGTATATAGTGATGTTGAAATAAGTTAAATCTTTGAGGACATAGCAACTAAAAAACAAAAATATTGATATAATATTGATTTTAAAGTTGATAAAAGTTGCCTACAGTTATGTTTAGCTAGTGTTAGTGTATGTGGCACATTCAAGACCAACCAATAATTAATTAAGCGTAAAAAAGTAAAAAAGTGACTCGTTTTCTACCATTTATTTTCATTTCACAGTGTCAAGATGCAGATTTCTGTGAATTCCATGACTGTCAAGTCCATCACTCTGGAGGTGGAGCCCAGTGACACCATTGAGAACATCAAAAAGAAGATCCAGGATAAGGAAGGGATCCCTTCAGACCAGCAGCGTCTCGTCTTTGCTGGTAAACACATGGAAGATGACCACACCCTCTCTGACTACAACATCCAAAAGGACTCCACTCTCCATCTTGTCTTGCGTCTGAGAGGAGGAATGCAGATCTTCGTGAAGACCCTGACTGATCAAACCATCTCTCTGGAGGTCGATCCGAGCGACACCATTAAGAACATCAAGGCCAAAATCCAGGACAAGGAAGGAATCCCTCTAGACCAGCAGCGTCTCGTCTTTGCTGGCAAGCACATGGAAGATGACCACACCCTCTCTGATTACAACATCCACAAGAGGTCCACCATCCATCTTGTCTTGCGTCTGAGAGGAGGAATGCAGATCTTTGTGAAGACTCTGACTGGTAAGACTATCACTCTTGAAATCGATCCGAGCGACACCATTGAGAACATCAAGACCAAAATCCAGGACAAGGAAGGAATCCCTCCAGACCAGCAGCGTCTTATCTTTGCTGGTAAACACATGGAACATGACCACACCCTCTCTGACTACAACATCCAGAAGAGGTCCACCATCCATCTTGTCCTGCGTCTGAGAGGAGGAAACTAGGTTCATCATGACGACGATGCCCTCATTCATCCACCTTTTGTTCTAGTGTTGAACTTGCATGTCCCGCTGTTACAGTCATTCCTTTTCCAACTGTTGTTTTCTTGTTTTCGTTTTGACGTAACATTACACTTGCATTTTCTTTTTCTCTCTCTCTCTCTATTGTTTTGTTTTATGACAAAGGTGGAAATGGCAGCAATGAGAAAACATTCAATTTAAATCAGTTTACTTTATGCAAGATATATTATATTTGTAAATGTAAAAGGAAATTCAGTAGTTCAAAACAGAAATGGGACTTTATATTAATCCTGAAAACAACAAAGCAGTAAAAAACACTCAAAACATGTGTCTTGGAATTTTTATTTAGTAAGATGCAATATATATACTCTATATGTAAACCTTCACTCCCATAGGACATGAATTGAGAGGCATTTCAGAGGCAGATAAGATATGTCAGTGAAAAAGCACAAAGATCAAAGAATAGAATTTGATAATTAGTACAAACAAAGATGAATAAATACAATTTATTATTAGAAGTAATACATTATTTTTGTCAGAAGGTACATGTGTCATCTTTTTCGAGTATTATCCAGCTTCAGACCTGAAGACGTCCATCCAGTCTGTGGCGCGTAGGAAAAAAAATTAAGGAAAGGACGAAAAAAAAAACTTAGGGTAACTAGTTTGTGAGATCATTCTTTAGTAATGGATAGAATTAAATTATAATTTAGAGTCGTAACAATTCTGTATTCACTATTTAACCATTCCATTAACAATTGAGTATGAGAGTATGAAACAAAGAGGCGATCTGTTGTTTCTATATAATGTTTACAAAACCACATTCATTTAGCTCAAAGCCAAATCTTAGTTATGCTATTCCTATAGAATTGAACATGGTATAAATCATTGAATAGCGTAGATCTCGTCAATTTGATCATTTTTTTAATCAGTAAAAAGAATTCCATTTATAGAGTGTGGGTTGATTGAAAGCGGTGAGAGGTGGTGATTGAAAGTATAAGGAATGTGTTTGGTATAGTGTCAATAAGATACTTAAATTCTTTGAGATTGCACTCAAAGTTGTATTTACAGCCAAATACACTGTAAAGTAATACATCCATTATACTCCAAATATTCTTATCTATCCAGTCTATCCTGTTGTTCCATAGCGGTGTGTTACGAGGAGCGAAGTTATGATTGTAAAATAATTTCCAAAAAGCATGACCCTTTATATATATATCTAGAAAGCTTATGAGGCAGTTTCTATAAGTTCATAATCACATTTCTAGATAAGTGTGATACCACCCATTTTATCAAATGTAGTTTGAGGAAAGATATGCCAAATACTATCAGGGCATCTGATATATTGTTTCAACCAATTCAATTTTAATGTTTCATTCATACATTAAAAATGTATTGGTTTTACCGCACCTGCATAGAATTCTTTAACCGTGATAGCTTTTTTTGATAAAGTGAGTTGATAGCTGGTTAATAGATTTTACAAAATCTGAACTGAATACTAATGAAGATGCTGGGTGAACACCTCTAGATATGCTTTCCATTTTGGTAAGATAGGCCTGACCAAAGATGGACACTTCTCTTTGTAACTGTACACTGAGTTTGCATTTACATTCATTATTTTATTTTTTCCTCCTGGTGTGTTATATCTTTTGCATATGGCCAGATATTTTACCACAGATTTAACAGGAATGTTGGGAATAAGACTGTGTTTGTTCATGGATGGGTAGCAGTTCAGTCTGGGGCAGTGGTGGACAGTAGTTCAGTGGTAGAGCGAGTTGTCTTTCAATTCCCGGCTTCTTTGTCTACATGTCATTGTGTTCTTGGGCAAGGCACATAACCCCACATTGCTCCTGACAACTGTGCCAGTGTGTGAATGGGTATGAAAGATGTGTGATAGAAAAATGCACTGTACATACTGTAGATGTGCTGTGCGAAAGTGTGAGTGAATATGGGTGAATGGCAAAAAAACTGTAGTGTAGAGCAGCTTTGGTGTTTTGCCGTCATCAAGACATAAGTATAAACCATTTCTGTATGTTGAGGAACAGTCCAGAGGCCCTGGAAAAGAGTTCAGTGTTCTGTAAGGCAAGAGGAATTTGAGTTTCATCTTTGAGTAGCAGTGTAGTATCATCAGCAAGCTGATTTATTGCCAGCTCTTTTCCAAATACATTTTTTTATAGTTTTTATACATTTTTAAAGTTCTTTATCATGATAGCTAGCATCTCGGCTGCTCAGAAGAATAGTCCTTGGCTTGTTGGGCAGCTTTGTCAAATTACTTTTGGTATATGTGAGGTGAGGTACCACGAGGAAGTGAAACACACAGGAAGTTAATATTCTTGTAGAGTGTCTTCATGACGTTTATAGAATTGCTCCCAAAACCAAATGCCATAAGAGTATGGAACATGAAAGGGTGTTCAAATGTATCGAAAGCCTTTTTGAAATCCAAAACTTAAAATCTATAAAGAATAAATCAAGAGTGCCCTACAGTCATAAGAATTTATTAAAACACTTTCAAAAAATATAATTTATATATATATATATTTATATATATTATATATAAAATATATATAAATAAAAAAGTTTTTTTTATTTCAGCAATTTAATAAAGGGAAATTAGTTTTCCTTCACGTCCAATTTTTCCTTAAACAGGAAGTTTAAACCCGGAGCTCATAGCTCTTATTTTGAAGGCTGGATTGAAGTAGGCAAAAAGGCAAAAAAATTACTTTGTGTCTAACAAAGTAAACGGTTTAGTTTTGCCGGTGTTCTGCACGGAGTGTACGAGTGTCGTTCATAACCACTTGGCTGCATTATTTTTTCGTACGTTTTTAAAAACGTATTTCATTTTTTTTATTATTTTAAAGTGCCATATTTCCGTTTGCGTCACTTTCACTTCCGTCATGCCACAGACTGGACGGACGCCTCTGGGTCTGCAGTTCGATACTACCGTATTTTTCCGCCCTGTTACCCGATTCGTTCTCCAGTTCAATTGATGGCAATAATGAGCTCGTAAAAGCCAAAGGAGAGTGGTGGACGTAAGGTCGTCTTTAGGTCGTTGAATCAATTACAAACGACATCAAGCGTGTATCACGTACATCGTCTGAAAAAATTGCTCTTAAGTGATGTGAGTTTATACTATAGTTTCCACCTTCTTACGATATGTATCGTAAGGATATGCTGTGTGCGTTTTATTGACGAATTTCCGTGGTCACATGAGCCGCTCTTTAATTCTCTCTGAGACGGTCTAAAAACCAAGCAGCCCTATTTCCGGTTTTCAAAATAAAATCTTATCTAACGCGAACACGTACTGGAAAAAAAAATGTTAAATTACATTTCAAGGCAATTATATATTATCATTGTGATAAATGTCAAATAAAACACTAAAATGTATATAGTGGAGCTATATTTGTTCATCTTATTTTTATATTGTCTGTCTGGTTGCATGTATTTATTAATGCTCATATTTCCTTATTTTATTTCTAGTTTTCATCTACTTCTACCTTGTGATTTGTAACAGTGCAAATATCCCCATATGGGAGGAATAAATGAAAATCTTTTATTTTATAATTAGGGGTAGTGCTTTTTTACTGGACTTACACCATGCATGAGCAGGGTGCGAGGGTGTGAAAAAAAAAACGGGGGAATGTTTTGAAACTTTGGATTACTCAAAAGTACACAGTAAAAGTACTTGATGTTACTTGTGTATAGAGTATAGGAGGTACTGAGTCCAATGACAGTGAAATCATAAACTACTAATAAAAATAATGTATGTTACACCACACGAGGATATTTAAAGTGCTACTTTAAATATCTGCTACAGACTTCAAGGGGCAGAACTATGATTCAGGACTTAAAAATGTGGAGGGCGGTGTTTAGTCTCTGAGTGTATAGCCGGCTGAATTTTATTAGGTGAAGAAGAAGTGGAATTTGTTAGTTGTGTGGGTTAGACCGTCTCATCCCTCACAGAGCAGGAAGGATGAGCAGGGGGAGGATCCAGACCCTGGATTAGGACACAGCTGTTGTCTTCTCTTGAAGGTCCCACCAGTGTATTTCTCAGTTTCTCCAAGAAAGAGCCGTCTCCTTTAGAGCTTCCCTCTGTTCCACTTTGTGTTCAGTGCCACCCAAATGACAAAGACATTGTATGTCAAAGAATATCACCGTTAGCCAGCTTACTGTCCATGTTGTCCAACCCTCCTCTTACTGGCATTATAATCCATGGTAATCTCCGGTTTTTGACACTCCTGGACACAGATTCTCCCATCCCTCTGCAGCATGCTCATTAGTACACCACGTTCTTGGGTTTCTTCGGCACATTGGACTTGTACACAAACTTGGAAGAAGGCTCTGCAGAAAGACTTGTATATGATGGCAGAGTTCATCTAATCAATAATCAATACAAGTTAGTTTTTAAAGAGAACAAAGGGGGAAAAAAGAATCACTAACTGAATTGTACTGAGAATTATATTTTATTTTAGTATATAAAACACACATGGAAGACCACAAACAAATCATTTCAATAAGTAAAGTAATCTTTGGTTTACATGTCTCAATCCAATAATCAATGCGGTGAACTGACTTAATTGAATCAGCTGCTGACTTTCCCTTAAAAGGGATAGTTCAGGTTTTTTTTTCAAGTGCACCCCTGCACCTAGAATCAGTATGACAGTAATGCTCACTCTCACTGAAAACATATGGCTGCCAACAGGGACACAACCGCTAAACAATAGGCTCACTTAAAAATGACATTTGCTTAAGTCTATGACATCACTGGAAAATTAAGTTTGTTTTGGCTTTTCAAATTGCTCACTCCCCCCCGCCAAAGTCCTTAAAGAAATTCATCAATTTTACATTCATCAGTACATTCAAATATACGTGGACATTAATGTTTGAAAATCATTTGTTTGCATTTACCAATGTGACAAACTATAAGTGAGACAGCAACAGATCAGAAGAAAATCTGAAAATCTGGGGAGGAGCTGCTGCTGTGTCCCTGTGAGCTGATGGACTTTGGTGTGGAAGAGTGAGTGGTTTACAAACTTCAATTTCCAGTTGGAAAATGCGGCCTAATGGCGTAGGTTTTATCAGGGGAGCCTTATGTGAAGGGGCTAAAAGCTGCTTGTCCTTGTGTCCCCTGCTGGCAGCCATATTTTTAGTGCGCGTGAGGGTCTTTGAAGTAAAGATATATCTCCCAAAGCCTGCTCAGATGTGGCTGACTGCGTCTAAATCCTGTCCCATGGCTGACAGACTCTGCTTGTGGTTGTAGACCTTCTCCAGGCTGTAGCCAAGGTTTTCTGCTTCATCGGCCAGTGGTGCGTTTGTGTCATTTTACTAAGACTTTGGGAATAAAGTGGAGCTTGGCTTCGACGTCAGCTCTGACAGAGCTTTAAAGTGCTCTCTGAGGAAGACACAGGGGAGAGTGGATGTTAGGATTGGACCGCACACTGAGTCACTTTCATTTTATTTGTTTTTTCTTTTATTTTTTTCAAACCTTAATACGAGAAAAAAATAAGAAAATCGAGTAAAAGTAGTATGAGAGTGCAGTAATTTACTGTTAAATGTACAATGGACAAATGTCTACTTATTAGAATTAGTATAGAAAATATATTAGTATTATTTGCTGTCTATAATCACCTTGCCTCAGGCAGTACATGTGCTTTTTTTCATTATAACTAGTATTAAGTGGTGGGCTGCTTTTGATTGGGGGTATGTGCACGTGTGACCCGTGGGCCACCAGTTTGACACCTTTGCATTATAGAGAAGAGCCATGAATCAGCATTTATTGCTGCTTAAGAGTGCTGCCAAATCCAAGCGGAGGGAACCTGAGCCACTGTCAACCTGACAACCTGTCTCACAATGGTCGAAACCCAGGTCACGTTCTCTACAAGTGAGTGAACAATCTGATTCTGTTTCACAAATACAGGAAGAGCAGATGTTGATGTCAACGTTGCTATGGATGCTGGGCTGTTACGAGCCAGTTTCCAAAATTTGGGGTATTTTCAAAACTGAAAACTTCCCATGGGAATTGACAAAAATTGAAGATCGGGAACTTGAATATAGTTGGTAAACAATATATTGTAAGATAATCTTGGCTATTAGGAATATAGGCTATAGGTTGTTTGGGTCATAAAATGTCACAAAATCTTGGAAAATGTTCAGCATTTCCCAAACATGACATCAGTGTTCCCACACCTTGGTTGACATCAAATTCAAGTTCTTTTCAAGGACATTCCAGAACCACTTCTCTCAAATTCAAGGACCAAATGTGCTGCCAAAGCTTAAGATGGGATGGAAACTAGTAAAAGCCGCTTCACACCACGGTGTCCACTTTTATTGATTTGCAGCACACTCTGCATCGGGCCAAGAAGTGATTACGACTCCGCGTTTGTTCTGAATAGTTCTAGTCTGCGTACATCAAGCAATGCAGGGCGTGACACAGTAGGTGGCATCGTAACAAACAAGGGAGACATTTACCTTTCTTTCACAAAATTTCAAGTACTTTCATGTCTAGGCCCATTTTCGAAAGTTTCCTAGGGCCTTGAAATTTTGTTTTTCAAATTCACAAACTTTCAAGGACCCTTGGGAACCTTGGGAACATTCTGCAATATCTTCCACAAACCAAAATTATTCAGTGTTAACAATTTTTTGTGTTATATGGAGCAAAGAAACCAGAAAATATTCACATTTATGGGTTTTAAATATTTAAAATACACTCAAGCCAATTATCGATTATCAAATTGTTTGACAACTAATTTAGTAATTTAGTAATAGCTCTAATAGGCTATATTTTACTCATATTTTACTGTTTTTGTTGTTCAGTAAAAGAATTTATTGTTCAATAAAAGAATTACAGTAAGCATTGATAAAATTGCACTCACAACTTAATCTGCAACAACATTGTAACTGTATCATTTTGCATGCATGTCTGCTTATGACATAACATGTTTATACTTGTATAGGACACAGTTGCTTTACATTTTCCTAAATTACAGTTAATTCTCATTAATTCATAGAAGTTCCCATGATTCCCATGGAAAGTTTACAAACTGGAATATTTCAAAAAAATTCCCAAACTTAAGTTCCCATTATAAGTTTATGGAAATTCACTGTGATTTTTTTCCCCTTTGCATCTGTACTGACACCTCCTGTTTAAAACCCAAAAAGACAGAAGGCCCTGCTTTCATGGTCTGACTGTATTCATACTAAGACTCAAAATCAAGCGAGCTTTTGCCCTGCACAGGTGGTTTCTGTCCTCCCTTAACACCTAATATTCCATTGCCCTTACTTGCTTTCATCAATACAACTGTTCCACCTCCCTCAAGCCTCAAAACTTTGATGTGATATTTCAAGATATTTCTATATAACAAAAGTGCAAGGAAAAATGAAAAGAAAGCCGAGCTGATTGTAATTCACTTATCATGGAACATCATACTAACCAGGGTCCAGAAGAGGTAAATGGTGAAGAGGACAACGGTCAGAGTGATGATTCCTATAACTTTCAGCAGTCTGGAGAGGTAAAGGTGATCCATGGCACCATGAAGGCAGAGCCAACCAGAGAACAGGAAACACACTATGTCTCCAAACAGGGCGTGCTGATGGACACCCGGGTTCTGCATCCACTACACCATCAGTGAGAGTTTGAGCACTGTAAGTTTCTGGACCACATGTAGACTGAACCTATTGATCATCTGATCATCTAAGTACCTTCAGCAGCGGCTTGGGTTTCCCCTGCACGGCGAACTGATGGTGGCAGAGCTCGCAGATGCTGGTCCTTGAGGCGGAGAGCCACTGGTCCAGGCAGCTGCGGTGGACAGTGGCCATAGTGCCCGAGCATCCACAGGGGGACAGCAGCTCCTCCTGGGCGCCGCTGTCATGACAGATACGGCAGATGGCGTTCTCTGACATGGCACTTGAAAATCAATACATCGTTTTTTTAATTATTAATAACTAAAAAATAACATCTTACATGTGAATCTGCTCTACTCAACTTTTTTCCTTTTTGCCTTTCCATTAAGGATTAGTACCCGGTACCTGATAGATTTTTTTAGTACCTGCGCAAACTAAGCCAAATGTGACGTCAACAGACTGCTGGCCACTGATTGGCAGTGAATGTTGTCAGTCATGCCACAAGAATCAAACTGAACAATGCTGAATTGTGCATCAGTTTAAAAAGACTTAAAAAAAACCCCGCAAACATGTGTTAATCTCCAACATTTATCTAGGAAATATCTAAAATGTCAGTATTCAACAAAGGAGCCTGGTGTACTTCGTGACAGCACTGCTGAAAGACGACAATCATGAGCCGAATCACAACCCGTTCAGCTGTATTTTAGTTCAGTGACTATGTCAGATTAAGTCTGCACTCCGGTCATGGAGGAAGTTGCAGGAGGCAATTTTGTGCAGCCATGCGATTGAGGAGTCACCGAAGTAATGGAAATGGACCTGCCTAGAAACCGACCCGGGTAGAGTCGAGTAGAACTGAGTAGCGCTGGAAGTGTACACTGGAAAAGCACCATACCTGATCCACATGTCAGCATTACTGCAGTTTGAGATACTATGACTTTGATTTCATACCTGCTCAACAAACTAAAATGGAACAAGGAATGAAAATGAAGGGAAAGGGAAAAAGTTGTGTTCTTTTCACCCTCTGTTATCTAATAATATGGCAATAGTGATGTTGGTTCTAATTTCTCTCTGTTGGAAGGAGTAAGTTTTTGCCGCTAGTAGTAGTAAGGTTATCATGATACCAGAATAATATGACGTAGCCACCATTTTGTAGTACTGTATGGATGTAGGCTTATTTACAGTGTATTGTCACTGTCACTTGAGAAGAACAGACATCCAGAGAAACAATTTGGGTGCAGCTTTATATGCACATATATTTTGTATATAGGGATCTAGCCTAAAAATATCCAGATATTATTTATACGCCATATCACCCAGCCTTACAGAGATTTTGATTTGAGTTATATCATGACGTATATCGATATGGAATCATAAAAAAGCATATTGTGGTACTATTTTTTCCCCGCATCACCCAGCTCTACCTCAGTGCAGTATTAGTGAACTCAAGACACGTCCATGACCTACCTCTGTTTGGTGCATACGTCCATCACTGGAGACATCAGCTCCTCGTCCATCTTGGTCAGTGCCTGTGTGAAAGAGGCCGCTCACTGGCAGACCGGCAGCTCTTCAGAGAACACACGCGTAGGCACCGAAACACAACGGTTTGGCAGAACTTCTGGCAGCGAGAGGAAAACACTGGACAGAAACTTTTTAGCAGGTACCTTCCATCTACATGAACAAGAGAAAGGTGACTGATTCAACTAAATCCGGCGAACATCACATCCCTGACACAGACCGTGCAAAGCATATACACCAGCTTAGGTCTGCAACTAACAATTGTTTTCATAATTGATTAATCTGTCTATTATTTTTTCAAGTGACTGATAAATCGTCTGGGCCATGAAATGTTAGATAATGTTGAAAAACGTCATTTGCTGTTTCCCAAACCTCCAAATGATGAAGTTCTCAAATGTCTTGTTTTGCATAAAAACCAAAAATATTCAGTTTGAATGATTTCCAGGAAATATTCAAATTTAAGAAGCACTCAAACAGATTTATACATTATCAAACGGATTTATTTTATTCAATGTAGCAGACATTTGTTCTTATTTCGAAGCAATGCACTACAACTTTAACAAAAGGCTAATCAAATCTACAGCTACTTAAGTCTACAATATCTTAAGAATGTGTTCACTGCTTTATCCCACCATTATTTATTTTTCCAACTGGAGACTGAAGTTTGTAAACTGCACACTCTCCCACACCAAAATCCATGAAGGAAAAAATATTAACTTTTTTTTTAGATTGCAGGGATGCAGGAGCTGCTGGTTTAGTTTTTCCTCATTTGGTTAGTTTTTGTCACTAAGGTAAATCCCAGTAAGGAATTTTCACATCTGATCTTACCGACGGAGGTAGTAGCGGATCACAGACTCCTGTGTGTCCTGATGAATAATCACTGTCTAATAGCAAGATAAAGATTTTAAGGTGGGCCTTGTGTTAAAATCTGTCATGTCCTGGGTGAAGAAAACTGTAGAGAAAATCCACATTTGTCCAACCGCTTGTTATTAATCAGTCATTTCAGTTTTAATAAAAAAACTTTGTTTTATTATTAGGATTTACTACATACCTTCTATACTCAGAGCAAATTTTTCCATTACACATTCACTGGACATTTTGGACGTGTGTGTTTTTGTGATGTACGTACAACAGCGTAACTGTTGACTGTCTTACCCTCAAAGTCAAATTCCTAAATTCACACAAAAAAACACACTTCAGACAGGAAACAGAAGAACTTCTTCTCCTTTGGCGTTGGCAACCAGGAAAAATAAAACTCAACTTCAAATTCTCTTAGTGTCTTTCACGTATTTATTATGTCCTTTGATGTACAGTATGTCCTAGAATAAAAAGAGTTACAAAGTGGTTTGACACACCCAATAACTCCAAAGACAACTGAAAAAAGGATTTAAAGGAGTCAAACATTTTAATGTGTAAAAAGCACAACTCACAAAGCACAGTTATCACTGGATGGATGCTGTTAAATCTGGAGTGAATATCCGTCCAACATCCAACCCGAATTAAAATTAAACTGTTTCTAATTAAGTCACCTGTTTTTGACCGACAACAGGTGAATTAATTGACTGCCTGGCCAAAAAGTCGCTACCAAAAGAAAAGGTCACACACTCTAATATTTTGTTGGAGCGACTTTAGCTTTGATTACGGCACGCATTCGCTGTGGCATTGTTTCAATAAGCTTCTACAATGTCACAAGATTTATTTCCGTCCAGTGTTGCATTATTTTTTCACCACGATCTTGTACTGATGATGGGAGAGTCGGACCACTGCACAAATTCTTCTCCAGCACATCCCAAAGATTCTCAATGATGTTAAGATCTGGACTCTGTGGTGGACGATCCATGTGTGAAAATGATGCCTCCTCCTCCCTGAATCACTCTTTCACAATTTGAGCCCAATGAATTGATTGGATGGTCAGCTCATTATCAAGCTCATTAAAAGCCTCATAATGACACATTCATTGGAATCAGATGTGCTGGAGCAGCTATAATTTTGTGAACCTAGTAGGTCAAACACTTAAATATGTGTTAGTGTAGTAAATATACAACCCCAAAAAGTTGAGATGCTTTGTAAAATGAAAATAAAAACAGAATGCAATTAATTGCAAAGCTCATAAACCCATACTTTAATGTCAATAGAAAATAGACAACATATCAGAAACTGAAATATTTTACCATTTCATGGAAAAAATATTAGCCCATTTTGAATTTGATGGCAGCAACTCATGTCAAAAACGTTCAACAGGACGATGTTTACCATTGTGTAGCATCCCCTATTGTTTTAACAACTGTCTGTAAACATCTGGGAAGTGAGAAGACCAGTTGCGGGAGTTTTAGGAAAGGAATGTCGTCCCATTCTTGTCTGATGCAGGATTCTAGCTGCTCAACAGTCCTGAGCCTTTGCTGCCAGATTTTCTGTTTCATGGTGCACCATGAAACTCTTCTCCTGTGAAGACATGCTGTTGTGATGGATGCAGTATGTGGTTTAGCACTGTCTTGCTGAAATATACAAGGTCTTCCCTGAAAGATACGTTGTCTAGATGGAGCATATGTTACTCTAAAACCTCTATGTACTTTTCAGAGTTTATGGTGTCTTTCCAGATGTGTAAGCTGCCCACGCCATAGGCACTAATGCAACCCCATACCATCAGAGATGCAGGCTTTTGATAAAAAGCTGGATGCTCCCTCTCCTCTTTAGTCTGCAGGACGCAGTGTCCATGGTATTGTTTTCACATAGCCTAACATAAATTTGTATATGCGCATCGGAGTGAGCAAGAGAGAGTGCACGCAAGAGAAAAGACCCCACATTTCACGTAGCTACCAGCAAAAACTGAAAGGAGCCAATTAGAAATGAAGAGAGGAAAATGTCAAAGAATATAATACACATATGTCCAGGAGACTTTGTCCTGTCGTCAGGATGTGAGGGAGGGAGGATCAAAAGGTGGTAGCAGGGTCTCCTTTTATATCGTCTCTTTCACACTGTTTATTCATAACAGGAGTTATTGTGCAATGATGTTAATGCACGCAGCAGATTTTGAACTGTTAAAGTATCTGTTGAAACAAGTATTACACCAGGTCTTCCAATCATGGATTTGCTTTTCTATTGGTAATTTTCTATTTTGTTTTTCTCTCCTATAGCAACAACTGCTTAATCGTCTTTTAGAAAGACTCTGCTCTCGATTGGAACATTTAAACGCTGTATCCAGTAAAGTAACGGTTTGTCCATTGACACAGCTACGCAGTCTTATCAATATGGAAAAAGACAAAAGGGAGCAACACATTGCAGTTGTGTAGTTTGAGCAAGGACCAGCTGGGTGGCAATGAATGATCATATCCCCAGACTACCTTAGCAAACATCTGGAACTTAATCTCTCTGTTCCATTTATAGCCAAACTTTTGGGGGTGTCCAGATGAACAGTATACCAACGCATGGCTGAGGCTGATCTCTCAGTAAAGGCACTCTACAGCACTATGACAGGTGAAGGGTTAGATCAGTGTGAGAGAGAAAGAGATTAAATCCAGGCCAGCCTAACTCTGGATATCGAATGATGAAGGCCCTCCTGCGAGCCAGAGGACTGACGGTGCAGGATAACCCTGTCAGAGCCTCCATACACTGTGTTGACACCATAAACCAAATGGTGCATGTATGATGCATTGCTTGATGAACTAATTCATTTCCAGGAACCCAGTCTTAGATGCACATAGATACAAAGCATAAATTGATTTGGTAAATTCTTATTAGCAATTTTTTTGACAAATTGTATGAATTTAAGGTGTGTTTTTGCAGTATGTAGTTGTTATCAGTATGTGCCAGAACACGTTATGTTGCTTCCTTCATGTTAACCTCTTAAAATGGCACACATCTTGTCGATTACAGCAACTGTGTGTTGAACACTTTTTTTCTTACTTAT